>CM074735.1:103739446-104047123 GCA_037367245.1 Phrynocephalus guinanensis | reverse complement strand
TGAAACAACATCGAAGCTCACGAGTAGGTCATTGGGTTGTAGGTCTTGTTTCTTTTATAATTTCTATGAAGTGGAACGAGTTTTTGTACGTATGAAGAGATGGATTCTGCATAGGGCTGGAGTTGTTTGGCAAGAAATTTGGCGAGGTTTTGTAGGGGTGAGCCTATGGAGCTGACTATGGGTCTGAGAGGTGTTCCTTCTTTGTGAATCTTGGGGAGGGCCGTAGAGCTTGGGGCATCTGGAAGATTTCTCTCTGGGGATGATGCTTGGCTTGATTTCTTCACTTAAGGGTGAGGCTTTTATTTTGGCTTTGGTGGTTTTTTCCAGGTAGGTGGTGGGGTCTGTGTTCAAAGGTATGTAAGCAGGGTCTTGTAGTAGGTTGGATAGTTTTGGCTTGGTAGTCAGATGTGTTCATCACCACTGTGGCATTGCCTTTGTCTGCTGGGAGAATGATTATGTTGTTGTCTTTCCTCAGGTTGGTGAGGGCTTTTTGTTCTTCTTTGTGTAAATTGCTTCTGGGTGGTTTGCTGGAACAGAGGATATTGGTGACTTCGAGTCTGATTTTGTTGGCTTCATCTGGGTTGATTTTGGTTAGGCTGGCTTTCCACTCCGCATATGATGTTTTCAGTGGGGATGTGTCTGGGGGGCGACTGCAAAGTTGAATCCTTTGGACAGGACTTTGGTCTCTGCGATGGTGAGTGTCCTGTCTGATATGTTGTGAACTGTTTGTTTCATGGGCTGCTGTGGGGGGTTGGGCTTCTGGCGTTTTTCCAGTTTGTGGAGTTTGTTGGTGTGTGTGTCTGTCTTGTGGGAGGTCTCTGTTTCAGCTCTCCAGGCGGCGAGTTGCTTGGATTTGTTCCAGAGTGTTGGGTGGATTTTGTTGCTGAGTTTGAGGTGGAGAGTGAGTAGGTCTCTGTTGGTTTGATCTAGTAGGTATCTTTTCTTGTGTAGTTCGTTTCTGATTAGAAAACCACCAAAGCCAAAATAAAAGCCTCACCCTTAAGTGAAGAAATCAAGCCAAGCATCATCCCCAGAGAGAAATCTTCCAGATGCCCCAAGCTCTACGGCCTCCCCAAGATTCACAAAGAAGGAACACCTCTCAGACCCATAGTCAGCTCCATAGGCTCACCCCTACAAAACCTCGCCAAATTTCTTGCCAAACAACTCCAGCCCTATGCAGAATCCATCTCTTCATACGTACAAAACTCGTTCCACTTCATAGAAATTATAAAGAAACAAGACCTACAACCCAATGACCTACTCGTGAGCTTCGATGTTGTTTCACTCTTCACACAAGTGCCCATTCAAGAAGCCTTGACAGCTATCCACAACAAATACAACCCCCCCAAGCACATCCTAGATCTGACCAACCACTGCCTAACCAACACATACTTCATCCACAATGGACAAAGATACAAACAGATAGAAGGAGCACCCATGGGATCACCCCTCTCACCGGTCATCGCAAACCTATATATGGAACACTTTGAAACCAACGCGTTACAGAAGTCCGAACATAAACCCAAACTCTGGCTCAGATATGTTGACGACACCTTTGTTATCTGGCCACACGGGAAAGACAAACTGAACAACTTCCTCACACATCTCAACAGCCTACACCCCAAAATACAATTCACTATGGAAATAGAAGCCAACAACCAACTTCCCTTCCTGGACGTCCTAATCTACAAAAAACCCGACGGCTCCTTAGGACATACCATCTACCGGAAAAAAACACATACAAACCGCTAGTTAAATGCACAATCACACCACCACCCTGCACAGATCAACTCCGTAGCAAAAACCCTCATCTCCAGAACCAAACGCCTCGCTGACAAAGACCACCTAAAAACTGAATTACACACTCTCTCGAATGCTTTAATTGCGAACGGATTCCAAAAAAACACCATCACCAAACTAATCCAAAAAGAAACACCCCCCAAGAACCAAGAAACAGAAGAGAACAACGGCACTGCCCTCCTCCCTTACATCAAAGGCACCACAGACAAAATAAGCAAAATTCTCCACAAACACAATATCAAGACAGCCTTTTGCACCGAACAAAAAATAGCCAACATTTTAAGAAACCCCAAAGACAAGATTGAGCTAGAAAACCAAGGAGTCTACGAAATACCATGCAAAGTCTGCCCAGCCACATACATCGGACAGACAAACAGGAGAATAAGCGCACGCATCGCAGAACACAAGAACGCAGTCAAAAAAGAAGAAAAATCTTCCTCTCTCTTCCAGCACATAAAAACAACAGGTCATGAAATTGATTTTAAAAGAACCAAACTCATCTCCAAAACTGAACACTTCAACAGTCGAATAATCATGGAAGCCATTGAAATAGAGAAACACCCAAACAACATGAATAAACGTGATGACACCTCCCGCTTGCCAGACATCTGGAAACTAGCCCTGGTCAACAGACGAGCCTCTGTCACAAAGACTGACACCAGGTCCAAAAGGACACAAGATGCCACCACCTTCCATCCACACCAAACACAAACCCAGACCCTTCCCACAGATGAAACGAAACCACCATCCAATAACAAAACCACGACTGCACCATCTACCGCTACTCCCCACTCCAGCCACCACATGGAGCACACTTACACACGCCAAAAAAACATTGGGAGACCACAGACACGCAGCCAGACCAAAATGAATTCACAAGACACAGGACCCCACTCTACCAAAGCCCAGGATGCTGCCAGAACACCCATCACCAAGGTCGTTAAGAAACAAAAGGCTAATAGACACACATCCAGCACCTCACCCACACATGATGTCTCTAAACAGCCATCTAACCCACCAGCAGTTAAGCCCTTAACGATCACCTCAGCCACACAGCAAATCACAAAAGAACAAACAAACCTACAATCAGCAACAGAGCAAGCAAACCACACCCCCCAGCAGTATTTATAGAAGGACTTCTACTGAGATCACGCTCTGCTTCAAGAAGAAAGAAGCCAGAACACCAGCCTGAAGATGACGAGTGAGACCTCGTCGAAACGTCGCCAAAACAGCCAGATTTCTACACGGGAAGAAACCCGAATCCACCCTAACATGCATATATATATATATATATATATATATATATATATATATATATATATATATATATATATATATATATATATATATATATATATATATATATATATATATATATATATATATATATATATATATATATATATATATATATATATATAGTGGTGCTTCCATATTCAGCCTACCCCACCTATGGTTAGTTTTGGAAGACAGGGTTGGGTTGGTACATATTTTAAATTTGGTTCTTCAAGATATTCAAAGTAGCCCACAATAAGAAATACATAACTTAGCTGAGACACTATAACATAACAGCAATATGGAATAAAGCATAGTAAATACTATTTTCATGTCTTCAGGAAAGCAGTTTCACAAATACAGGACACTTCCTTCCTTTCTGCATCAATGGCTAACAAGCCCAGTTTCTAGCAGTATTCTTCCAAAGAAAGGAAGCACACAATAAAGCTAGAAGTCAAATGATTTCCAGCAGTCCTTGTTTGCATGTTGAGATAAAAAGTGTCACTTCTTCCATTACCACTATTTTAACCTTGGTGGTATGACCATCAATCCAAAGATGAACAGTACAGACCTCTGTGGGTTTCAGAGAGGCCAATGTCCCACCTACTGTCTACTTTTCTTTTGAAGATTAAAAGACAACTCCAGCATTATGACACTGATGAAGAGAGATCACTCTGCTTTGTGAAGGTATGATCACAAAATCATGGCCTCATGATTTCTGTCTTTTCCTAAAAGATCTGGCCATTTCAGCTGACGCCTGGCCAGTATTCACTGCAAAATCTGCCAACAACTCCCTATCTAAAAGGAATGCTAATATGCAACCTTTGTCAACATGACATTTTCCAGATGTGTTGAAATACAACTCCCATTTTTTGTATCACAGTTGGGGTCCACCAAGGATCAGCACTTTCCCTGCTTCTTTTCATTCTGGTTATGGATGCAGTCACTCGAGATCTGCAGAAGCCAGTGCCCTGGACACTCCTTTACGCTGATGTCATGATTGCAACTGAGAATATGGCAGATCTTGAGCGCCACACCCAAATATAGAGTGACCGTCTGACAAGGTTTGGCCTGCACCTGAATGTGAAGAAAGAATATCTGACGACCAACCCAAATGACTCCAAATCAATGGTATTGACCTACCAAGTACTGAGAAGTTCAAATACCTTGGTTCCATGATCACAGCCAACGGGAGCCTGAATCACAAGGTGACACTGTGGATCAAAAGTGCCTGGCTAAAATGGCATACAACATCAAGTGTCATGTGTGACAAAAAGATCAGTGACCTTTTAAAATCAAAGATGTATTGCAGCATATGACCTGTTGTGCTTTATGGTGCAGAGTGATGGCCAGCAATTAAAGAAACTGAATCTTGCCTTGGTGTCATGGAGATGAAGATGCTGCAATGGACCTCTGGTCTCACACGAAAGGATCACATGTGCAGTGATGACATCAGAGCAAAATACGGCATTGCACCTGTCATCGACAAGATGCGCGAAGCCCAACTACATTGTTTTGGACATGTCCTGTGTGCTGATGAGGAAATGCTGGCCAAAAAGGATCTCACCCTTCAGGGCAGCAGATGCCAACGAGGAGTTGTCCAAAACAGCACTGGACAAACACCCTTGAGAATGACATGAAGTTGTCCTGGGCTCACCCGGACCTAGCCCATGACTGCACTAAGTGGAGGGCTAAAACAAGAATAGTGGGCCCCACCACCAAGTGGGACAAACACTAAGACAAAGAAAAAGAAAAAATATTGAAATACAACTCCCATTATCCCATGGGGGCTGTAGTACAATACATCTAAAAAGTGCCAGGTTAGGGAATTAATACCGTCCATCACTCTTGATTAGCTTGCTTTTAATATGAAGAGCAATCACTGCATATGTTGACAGTACTGGATTTCTTTTGATTCAGCAGGGCCTTTTCTCACGCAGTGATTCTCCTCTCAAAAATACTCACAGAAGTCATCCTCACTGACTTCCCTCAGAGGAAATTACTTGAATTCCAGCCCATTGCCCAGCATTTTTACACAGAAAAGATCTTAAAGGACTAAAAGTGCTCTGAGACAGGGGATTCATAGCCATACTGGTTGAAAGACATTGTCCATATAGTTCTATCACATAATTGCAGAGTGTAAGAACAAGCATGCACATCTTTTTAACCCCTTTCCAGCAGGCTCCCTATTCCTGTCTGGCCATTGTCTTTAGTTAGGAGATCACTCACCCACTTTGCCATATAATAAAAAACCAGCTGTAGGTTGGGGAAGCATGCACACAATTGCTTTTCCATTCTGCATTTATGCACTTGGGATACTAGCCAAGGTGTAGCTGTGCCTTCTCTATATTTTATTTAGTTCCTTAGCATAGAGAGGTTGACAGTATGGTAGGATGAAGAAGGAGTTGACTGCAGGATGCCTTACAAAATTTCATGAGTGAGCCAAGGTCATTGGGTAATGAAAGCCCAGTCTTAAGAAAGCTGATGTACTAAATTTCACATCAAGACAATCAAAGACAAAACAGAAGGAGGCTTTATAATAAACTACAGAAACTAGCCTTTCTTTCTTTCTCTTTCTTTCTTTCTTTCTTGAATGTAAACAACAAGTCTCAGATATTCAATCCAAGGAATAAACTCTGCAGAGTAGAACAAATTAATGAACCAGCTGGGATTCTTTTGCTCCACCCAAAGTTTATAAATCTGTGCTAATTTTCCAGAGACAGTCTTATGCACACAGAGTCTGTTTCCACATACGTATGTTTGCACCTGAGGACAGTCTTGCCATAATATTCAACAAACCACAGACATGCATCATTGTGAGGATGTCTGATCTAAACTCAGTTACAGACCTAGCCGCCCAGTAATAATATCCATCAACTAAATGATGTGGTCAAGTTCTGCAGCAAATGGAAAGGCAGACAAAATGACTGGCTTATTCCAATTGCATACAGTTGCTCCACAAACCACAGCAACTGGTTCCGGGTACTGAATCGAAATTTTTCAAGAAATTGAGCTATCTTAAGGAGAAAGGCAGGGATGCTCCTAGTCAAGAGGTGAAGAACGTGTGACTTGCTACACATTGCTGATTTCAATGCCTACCAATCCTAACCAGTGGTGAGGTACCAGAAGTCAAAGTACTACAACATGAGGGGTCATGATGTTCGAGTATGCAGCAATATCCAGATTCAACCCCTGGCGTCTTCCGGTAGGGATAAGGAAGAAACTGTTCTGGAAACATGAAGAGCCACTGCCAGTGTGGATTATGGGCTGATTCATTATATGAGAGCTTATTAACATCTGCAGAGCTACGAGTTGCCTAGCAATTAGAGATGGGCACGTAACAAAAAAATGGCGTTTTGGTTTTTCGTTTGTTGTTGAGAGGTCCGTTTCGGTTCGTTTCCATTTGTCATGAATTTTTGGAAAAATTTTGTTACCGTTTTTCGTTTTTTCGTTTCTCATTTCTACCCACTTTTTGTGCGATTTTTAAAGCATTTCCGTGCGCAGGCATTCCCCAATGCCCCAGACCAGAGGGAAAACACTAAAAAAAAAGGATGCTGGCAGAGACACAGTATAGACTAGGTACGCAGGGAGGCTGCAAAGGCAGTGGTGGGTGTTGCCCAGAGTGCAAGGCAGCCGCAGAGTGAATCATAGAATCATAGAATCATAGAATCATAGAGTTGGAAGAGACCTCATCTAGTCCAAACCCCTGCCATGCAGGAACCCCCATCACAATATTTCCGACAGATGGCCATCCAGCCTCTGCTTAAAAACCTCCAAAGAAGGAGACTCAACCACCCTCCGCACTGTGGGGCAAGGCAGGATACTCACCGAGACGTACGCAGCACGCACACACACAGGGAGGCTGCAGGACTGAAGCTAGAGTCGCAGAGACAGCAATCCTACCCTAACTCCAACCAGAGACTGCAAGGAGGACGGGGGCTGCCAGAGCTTTTTATGCCCTCTGTGGCTGCCAGACCTGCCCGTCCAGTCTGCAACCTGGGCATGCTATTGGTTGAACATGATCCCATCACATGGCTTGCCTCCATTTTGTGGCTGGTGGCGACATCAATTTTAAAGGGAAAAGAAAAATACATCGCAATGGGAGAAGACAAAAACAAACGTTTTAAAGACCCCAACCCCCTGGTAGGTAATAATTTCAAATAATTATCATATCATCGCTGCATTTTTACGGATGTCCAGGGCGTTTTTTAACATTTAAAACAGCTCATTTCGTTGTGCGTCGCCATTAACGGAAACGAAACGTAACGACCACAATTTTCGTGGTTCTGTTCGTTTCGTTGCATTTTCATCACAATTTTCATTTGTCATTTTGTTACGTAACGGAATGACTAACGAATAACGGAAATGAAAAAATGTTCGTTCCGTGCCCATCTCTACTAGCAATTATCTAGCTTCATAAATTCAGAGACAATTTTTTTTAATAAGTTGTGAACAGCCCCACTGGCATGTGTCTTATATCTACAAATTGAATGGACAGGGTAACAAGATTTGGTTCAACACTTAAGTTTCTTCCCTAGAAAGGAGGAAAGCACTTCCAAGTTAGTGTTTTCAATTGATTCTTTCTCCAACTGCTGTGGTGGAAAAGGCTGCAAGAGGAAGGGAAATTTTATATATACAATGATTGGTCATGCTGGGTCACTGGAGATACATGGTCAACTTCACTTACCTAGATAATAAGTGGAAAGGCTGGCAGGATTTAGTGGAGTTTTATTATAATACATCAGACGGGGAAGGATATTTTATAGAGATAGCAAAGTTTATTATTATGGCAAAGGGGTATATCATCAGAAAGATGTTATTTTGTTTACATGTACTTCAGTTTTTAGATCGTTCTTAAAATGGCAAAGGTTGCTCTAAAAAGTAATGTGGGCTACAATTATTTCAGGGTTACTAACTGAGATCATTTCAAGAATCAACACGGCCACATGTCATAAATCTTGTTCTAATTGTACATTTGAATGTAAGCAGTTTTCCCAGAAAAGATTCGGAGAGTGTGGGGTGCTGAGCTAGTGTTTCCACTTCTGATGTACATAATTGAAACCCACACAGCTGATTCATCAAAGAGAACAGAAATATTCAGTCTTGTACAATAACAAGCACTTTTCTAGTTAAATGGTGGGGATAGAAGGTATATATATATATATGTATGTGTGTTTGTTTGTGACAGAGGGGGGGAGCGAGTGAGTGAGAGAGAAAGATGTACATTTGAATCGATAGCAGGATTCTGCTTAGTTACTACCAAGTGAACAGGAGGCCAGCTGGACTCAGCATCTACTGTCTTTATTAAGAAAAACAGGTTAGATATATCAGTGGAATATTATTTCTGATGACATAAAATTGATTTATCTTGTCTCATGTAACAAATTGATACAAGTGCTACTAAAGAATGAGTCAATGGAAAAAATTTCATGGAGAGTGGAGCTTTACTGTTGGGAGAAAGCTCTGGGAAACAGCATAATGCATACACAAATACACACTGTCTGGTAGTCTCTTTTTTCTCCTTCCCCTGCCAGTTGTCCCCTCTCTCATTTAGCTCTTTCCTCTGACAGGTCCAAAAAAAACCCTGCTAAGCCTTGTCTCTCCCATTTAAGAACAGAATTCTGCTTTTTTGCCCTCTGTGGTGCAACTGTCGAGATGTCTGTAACTAAAT
The DNA here is from genome assembly GCA_037367245.1 of Phrynocephalus guinanensis. NCBI lineage: Eukaryota > Metazoa > Chordata > Lepidosauria > Squamata > Agamidae > Phrynocephalus > Phrynocephalus guinanensis. The sequence continues at coordinate 104,038,377 of CM074735.1, read as the reverse complement.
CAGAAGAAACAGTGTAGAGGGTAGAGGGTGAGGAAGACCAGTAAAGCTGGCCAAATTTATCAGGGTGCAATTTGAGGCTTTCTCTTACATTTGTAATCCAGTCCCTCTAGTTTGTTGCCTCTCTGAACATGACAGTCAGCTAAATTTTATTTCCTGGTTTGTTTCTTCTTCTTCTTCTTCTTCTTCTTCTTCTTCTTCTTCTTCTTCTTCTTCTTCTTCTTCTTCTTCTTCTTCTTCTTCTTCTTCTTCTTCTTCTTCATCATCATCATCATCATCATCATCATCATCATCATCATTATTATTATTATTATTATTATTATTATTATTATTATTATTATTATTATTATTATTATTATTATTATTATTATTATTATTGGGTTTTGTCTGGCTTGAAATGGTGTTTGGACCCAATGACCTTTCCAGTGCCATGATTTTGTGACAATACACTGGGAGGTGACAATATTGGGGCTGAATGGAGGCATTTCTACCCTCAAAGCTCCCTGGCATCATGACACTTGCTTTTACCCCCAATTTTCCTCATGCAGGAAGAATTCACAGCCTCCTCAGGAGCCTGTCATTTCCCTCTTGGTGGTGAGGACAGGAAGTGTATACCAGCAGTGAAGGGTCATTTTATGACCACCTGGCCCTACCCAACCCACATGCGATTGGCTGCCCTCTGCATGACTCACAGGCTAACAGTATTATAAAGGTCATCTTCCTTTCTACCACGAGTATTAGTTCAATATAGAAGGAACAGACAGGCAAGGATGAACATCACCTCTCTCAAAAGTGAGCCACAGAAATTTACTGTCTTATGGTGTATAATTTATGCTCTGTTTATGTCACCATGTCTGTGGATCATGGAGGAGCTTACAGCACATGTTCATTACCTGCTACCAATTTGCATACACTTTTAGTGACTTGAATTAAGGTTCTCAAGGTGTGCAAGATAATTAAAGAGTAGTTTTAACACCACCGGTGTGGATACTCTGTGTAGAAAGAGTAGTATCCTAGGATTCAGGAGATCTGGGTTCAAATCCCTGTTCAGCTATGGATGCTCACTGGACATGTGGTAAAACCACTCCTTAAATATCTCACTTGCATTGAAAAAGAGATTATGGCAGCTTTAAATTGGTTCTGACTTGATACCACACAAAAAAAAATTCAACATGGCCACTCCCCCAACTCATGAGAGTTCATATTTTCAATGAGGATTTTGCATCCAGGTCTTGAAATTACTCTATCAATTATACCACATTGGCTTTCTGTATCATATCCTGATACTGTGTTTCCACACGCAGTGCTACAACTTCTATACCAACAGGGGTAGAATTTGAACTTTTCCCCACACTTACTGCAACTTCCCACAACTGCTTCAAAGACTTTCTCGGAGCTGTTTTTCTTATTGCAAGTAGGGTTCAGAAAGGAGGTAAGATCTCTGGTTCTGGAAGAAATGACATCAAGTCAAAATATGTCAAGATATATTTCCCATACAATTTGTATCTCTGTGTTAAAATTTAATATTGTATGTAAGTTTTGTAACTGAATATGTCTGTGAAGTGCTACAATGTAAAGCTCAAGATATAATTCAGCTGAGATAAAAAATAATTAGCTAATGATGCAGTGCAACTTGATTGGTTGAAAGTCAGTATATCAAGAAGGAGCTGAAAGTAAGACCTTCCCTGATGTAGGTCAGTTAACTCTGATACCATGTCAGGTCACTCTGCTGATTTTGCTTACTCTGTTACTTTGTTACTTTGCTAGGTCTGTTTTAAGTCAGATTATGCCTCTATGTATGTTCTGTATTTTTTTTCTCTGTATTTTATGCTGTGCTGTGTGTTTATGTTGTTTGCCAATGAGTGCCTATTTTCTTTAATACATAAAGTTCAAGTTTTACTTATAACATGGCTATGTTGAGTTGTTTTGTTTCTCTGGGGTTTTCAACTGGAACTCTGCTAGCTCTTACGTATTCAGTAAAGAGTCAGGAGCATGCATATTGCGACAAAGTACACCGTCAGTTCTGGCCTATATCTTGAAACGGACTACAGTGAACTTTGTCTAGGATTTATTTCTTCATGTATTTTAATTCCACCTTTTTCTTAAAAAAGACCCAAGGCGACTTACATCACTAAAAGATAATATTAAAGATAAAAACAACAATTATATGAATATTAAAAAAGAACAAATATCACTCAGAGAATTGGTAAACTCAAGCAATACTAAAAGCACTGTCAAAGCAGTAGTGCGTAAAAATCCATCTGAAAATTCCACTCAGTCAATCAGTCAGTCACTGGAGAAAAGCTTGTCTGAAAAGAAAGGTCTTTGCCCCCCAAGCCCCGAAATAAAGAGGCGAGACAACTTCCGATTTGGTACAAATGGGCCACAACTTTATTAATAACTCTTCAACTTCTTAACTGATAAAGTCAGGATCACTGAAGGGGACCTGACACCGTAGTGCAAGCTGGTAACAGGGTGGAATGAAATTCCACAGCCAAGAAGCTCTGTATTCAATTAGGCAAGCGAGTTAACTCTGGAGCTCAGCACAGCCCTCGGGAGGCCTCCAGTCATAAATAGCTTAATTTGTCCGCTGACATAGCCAATGTGGATAGACTGATAACGAGGGCTGTGAAGCGCCGTAATGGCGTCAAATTAGCTCTCCACTAGAATACGGTTACCAGCTGCACTACCCGCCACCATAAGAGACTAGGGCTCTTACCCCAACATGCCGAGCAGCTCGGCCCTCAGGCCCCCTTGCAGGTCAGACAGAAAATTATCCAGGCCCGGGGTAGCTAGGTGAACTCCATCCTTCCGATAGGACGGGGGGTACATTCCAAAATATCAGGGTGGAATATAACCAACCCAGCACCATGCCGAAGAAAACAGGCAACCTCGCGATTGACCCAATGAAGGTCGTCATTAATCAAAAAGGGGGTCATGGGCTGACCGCCACGCAAGGCGTGGAATCAACGCGGACCACAAGATGCGAGTGCCAGGGAAATCAAACAAAAATTCACTCAAGTCCCGCAGGATCTTGGGGAGCAAAACAGCGCCATGCGCTCGATCCAGGTCGTTGCCACCCAAGTGCAGCAACAAGACATCCGGAGGGTTATGCAGGGAAAGACGGCATGCCCAGCTGCAGAACTCCGCCCATCACATGCCCCTGCGGCCCAACCAGTCGATTGTGGCACACGCGCCCAGGCCCACATCTCGGCCCCACTGGGAAGATGCAGCGTACACGGCTGCCAAGAAGACCAGGCTATGGCCGCAGATGACCACCCTGGCTCTTGTCTTCATAACAGGTCCTGGAACGATAGAAAGATTAAAACATTCGTCCCAAACAGTCAATGGTGGCACACGCGCCCAGGTCCACATCTCGGCCCCACTAGGAAGATGCAGCATACACGGCTGCCCAGAAGACAAGGCTATAGCCGAAGATGACCCACCTTGGCTCGTGTCTTCGTAACAGGTCCTGGAATGAGAGACAGATAAAAAAGTTCGGGCCACAGTTAACATTTCGTCAATGGCCGCACATAAACATGAAACTTCAGGGACCTCCGACGTCCAATACGCTGAATGTCCTCCACACCATAGCCCAGGGCTGCTGCCATGGAGGCTGCCCCGATTCTGAATGGATGGGAGCCAAAATGCCATCCCACAATACCGGCCCTGTCAAGGGCCGCAACAGTAACGGTCCAAAACTGGTAACGAGAAAGAGGGGTCCCATCCTGGTGAGAAAACAAATACCCAGGAGCATTACCCCGCAGGGCAAGATAAGCGCTCAGAGCGCGAAAGGGGCATATCACTGGAAGATGGCCAGGGCCCAAAAATAGCTGCTGCCCCCAGGCCCACTGGTCAGCTTGGATCACAGCACACACAACAAAATGCCATCTGGCAATAAACTGAGGACTGACAGGAGAAGGGTCGTATACGAAACATCAAACCTGGAAGATGCCAGCAACTCGCTGATGCGGAGGAAGGCAAAGAAAAGCAACCAGGGCAGCAGCCCGAAAAGAGCCGCCTCAAAAGAGCCCCTACAAACTGCCGGCCACTGCTCAGTGAGCCGAGCCAAAATCTCAGGAATAAACAGGGCACTCATAATCATGGTTCTCACCCGCTCCTCTGACCAGCCATCCAGCATCAACTGAAGGAGAAAAATCATCAGACGGGTGCTCAAAGCGCCGAGCCTTGGCATACAATGCAAGCGCAGACAATCTGCCCTGGACAGTCTGAGGGGCCAAGCCCTTAAAATGCAGATAGACTGCAAAGTGGGTCAGCTGGACTGGAACGGCCGGCCACAAAAAAGTAAACCCTTCCTGGGCCCAAAATGGGGCATATTCAGTGCAGGCGGCCACACAGGCCCGCCGCGTCCTAAGGGCGAGTGCAAGTGTTAGAGCTCGATGGGCTACCACCCGCCAAGGGACCATACCTCATCGGGGAGGATCACAGAATCGAGAGATGCCAGATGAGCCAGCAGCCGAAAGCGCTCAATCTGTTGACATGAGAGGGCATCGGCCAGCTCATTCCTGACCCCTGGCAAATGGCAAATGAAACATTTAAGGGTCAGAGCGTGCACCAACTTCATGAAGCGAAGCGAACGGGAAGATAAGGTGACAAGCACGCGGACGACCGCCTGGTTGTGACGCCAGAAACAGACAGCCGCATTCGCCCACGCCTCAGCCAATAGCCAAACGGCACCCGCAATGGGAAACAATTCCAAAAAGGTCAGGTCCATAGTAATGCTGGCTGCCACCCGATGGGCCGGCCATAGGCCTGCGCACCACTGGTTCCGGCGAAAGATGCCATAGCCGTAAGACCCAGATGCGTCCGTATGGACCTGCAGCTCCACCCCAAATAGTAGCCCTGCTCGCCACAGGAAACCCCATTGAAATGAGCCACGAACCTTAGCCAAACGCTGAGATCTTCTAGCATTCCGGCAGAAATGCTACTACCGTGATGAGGCATAAGCAGCCCGGCCGTGGCTTCACAGAGCCGCTGGACAAATGCCCTGCCAGGCGCAATCACCCTACAGGCAAAATTAAGATGGCCCATGACCACCTGAATCTCCCCGAGGGAAGCCTAGCTTGCCCATAAGGCCATGTAAGGGGACCCAAAGATCCCCGAGTTTGGCCTCCGGTAATCTGCCGGACTGCTGTACAGTATCCAACTCAATGCCCAAATATGTAGGGCGGTGGAAGGGCCTTCAGTCTGCTCCCGGGCCAAAGGAACACCCAACTCGGCTGCCAGGCGGTCAAACTCTGCCATAGGAAAGGCACAAGGGCCCGAGCCAGCAGGACTGCAAAACAGGAAGCCCTCAAAGTAGGAGTACCCGATGACTGCCTGTCCTATCCACCAAGGCCCACTACAAAGGAACTGAAGGACACAAACGCTGCACATGAAATGGAGCAGCCAAAAGGGGGGTGCCCAGTCAAGATAAAACTGACCCTCTAGGGAAAACCCCAACAATTCGAAATCTCCCGGGAAAACAAGCAAACGCGGATTTACTATCACTCTTTCCGGTCTCTGCGCCAGAACCACAGATCTTAATCATTGCAATGGCAGCATCAAGGGACATGTACCTGACCATACACCACTAATGTGGGATCATATCACTGACTGACGATCCCTCCAGAGGGACAGGTGATGGATAAGCCTGTATTCGCCCAGGATCTACTTCATCACAATGCCAGGGGGTGATGAACGGAATTGGGAAGTGGAAACCCCAAACCCTGAGAATGATCCCCGCATAGATAAAAAATTCTGGGAGTCAGTTGGTCCAGCATTTTACGAACTAGCGTTTGCGAAGTGTCTCTCGCCCTATCTCATCAGGCCTTCTAAAAGACTCCCCGTCAATGTCCCAGTTCGACAGGTCAAATACATCGACATAGCCACCACTGAGAATTATTCCAATGGTCGCTGGCGAAAGGTGATCCCCAGGGGGAGGCACTCAGCGCCCACCGGCAAGTCCTTTGGAGGCACCACTGCCGGTGCCAAGGTCCCAGAGGATGCTGCCAGAGCTGCCGGACAATCACGGCCAGCAAAGGAAGGATCAAGGGCCAAGTCCTGTGCCCTATGCGCCCCTGGGGAGACCTGCCTTGGTCCTTCGCCGGTCCATCCGTCAGCAGGTAAGGCACCCGCAGAGTACGTCTCATAAAAGGGGGAGGGCGTCTGCTGAAGCTGGGCGGCCGCAGACGCACCTTGGAGCGTAGTAGCCACCCGCTCACCTGGAGTATTGTGTAAAATTCCGATCACCGCATCTCAAGAAAGACACAGTGGAACTGGAAAAGATGCAGAAGGAAGCGACCACGAGGGCCACTGGACTGCGGCACCTCCCCCATGAAGAAAGGTCAAAACATATTGGGCCACTTCAGACTGCAAAAAGGCGCCTGATGGGAGGCATGGGAAAGATGCCCAACAATGCAGGGGCAGAAGCAAAAAGGATAGAGGGAAGTTCAACCCCCTCTCCGAAAAAACCAGGACCAGGGGACACGCCCTCAAATTGAGGGCTGGGAGAGCAAGAACTGAAAAGGAGAATATTGTCCACCCAGCACGTTGCCAGTCCAAGGAACTCCCTGCCACAGGATGCGGCGATGGCATCCGGCCCAGCAGCCGTAAAAAACAGACTGGACAGATTCCTAGAGGAAAAGTCCACCTCAGGTCACAAACCATGGCGAAGATATGCAATCTCCATGTGAAGAACCAGCACACCGCAAGGTCCAGATGCAAGAGAAATGTACCAAGCGACAAACATCCAGTCTCGTGGGCTCCCATATGCATCCGACGGGGCTACCACGAGACACAAGAAGCTGGACTAGATGGGCCGGTGGCCCAATCCAGCGTGGCACTTCTACGGTCTTATGTTCGTAACCCAAAGCGCTATAAGAGACTACAAATGTGCATGTACTGCTTAGTCCTATTTCTAAGAGAGACTGTGGGGATGGAACCAACCAAGACAGGCAGGCTCCAACCCAACCACTGAGGAAGCCCAAGGCGCTGCCGGACAGGGAAGCGCAAAATGGCGCCACTGGCGCACCCACAATGGCGGCCGCCACCCCCCCCCACCAGGTGCCCGGCCAGGAGGAGCCGCCCCACGAGCCACGAAGGCCGGCTGCAGCGCCCCAAGGACTGATGGGCGGCCTGTCAAGCCGGTTAAACCGGCCCCCGCACAGCGAGGCGGCAAGCCTCAAAATGACAGGAATCACAGCCGTCGCACGCTCTGGGGACTGTCCCTACATCCTAACTATCCCACCCACCTGGGAACCAAGCACCCCCACCCGGGGCCCTAGCTAACCCACCCCCTAAACTCCCCCTGTCCCATGCCCCAGAGCAAACCAGGCGACCCAGCGTAAACCGGGCCGCAGGCGAAATAGAAGGCCAACCACCGCCGCTGCTGCCGCCGCCTCGCAAACCTCTCGTGCCGCCGCCGCCACCGCTCCTGCAGCCGGAGCCCTTGTCAGGGCTCCGCTCAAATAAAAACCCAGCTGGTAGGCAGCCTGCCAAAACGCTCCGCAAATCTCGCCGCCGCCGCCGCCGCTGCTGCTCCCACTGCTGGAGCCCTTATCAGGGCTCCGATCAGGAAGCCCAGCTGGCAGGCGGGCTGAAAAAGAAAGAAAGAGAAAAAAAAAAAACAGTAAATCACGGCGATGCCGGGAGCGCTCCCGATGCCGGAGCCCTTATCAGGGCTCCGATCGGAGCGCTCAGCTGACGGGCGGCCTGTCAAACAGAGAAAGGCCACCGGGGCGCAACGAAGCGGCGAGCCTCCGCCGCTGCAGGAGCCGGCCAAGGGCAGTTGCGGAAGGCCCCGATCGTAGGCTGCGTGGACGGAGCCGGGAGCCCTCCCACGGTAAGAGCCTCGGAGGGTGGGGAGGGAACCGGCTGGGGCAAAAACGGCGTCCACGCAGCCAAAATTCTCGCCGCTGACAACATGGCGGCGAGGGACGGGAGCCCTCTTATAGGCTCCCGTCCCCGGGCAAAAGACCCGGATGGGCGCGAAGATAGCGCGCCCAAACCGGGGCTGGGGAGGCAAACGCGCCCCTCCCCCAACGGGGTGGGGATCGGAGCTTCCCTTGCCTGTTTGTGGGAGAACAGCAAAGGTGAGGCCAGTCAGGCCTCCCTGTGGAAGGGAGTTCAAAAATCTGGAAGCAGCAATAGAGAAGGATATCTCTGGTGTCCCCATGAAATGCACCTGTGAAGGCTGCAGGCCTGAGAGAAAATCCTTTCCTGACAGGGAGATTTCAGTTTGGAAAAAGATGAAAGAGGGAGAAGAGCTGATAATTACAAACAATGACCAGCCTAAAAGGAACAAATAAAGACTTTTAAATAGATGCAACAGAAGAGATACATTTCAAGAATGGGATAAGTGAAACCATCACATCAGTTCAACTCTGCTACTAGACATGGGCACGACTTGGCGAAATTCTCGTTTCCGTTTCCGTTCCTCGTTTCCGTTACGCAACGGAAACGGTAACGACAATTAAGCCGTCAGAACTCGAACCGATAAAAGAAAAATTGGGTCTGATTTGTCGTTGTTGTTCATGGCATCGTGGCGATCGCGCGATGCCAAGCAGCACAGAAAAAAAGTTTTTTTTAAAAAACCCGATTCCCAGCCAAAAAAGCAGGTGAAAATATGCCTCCCTGAGTGAGGGCACCTACCAGAGGGGTGGTTTCTGGGGGGGGTCCCCGGCCTCCCCCCCCTCCTGTCCTGGGCTGCTCTGGTGGGGGGCATCCTCGTCATCTTGCCATGCCATGCGGTGCAGGGGGATCCAAAATGGCGACCACAATTTTTTTTTTGAAATTGTGGTCCAAAAACCCACCAAAGCACCACACAGAAACATGCGAAAATTAGGTATTTTAACTGCCTGAATTTTTACAGTAGCAGCAGTGGGTTTTTCTTGCAATAAACGTCTGTCTCCAATCCCATTTATTTTATTTTATTTTATTTTTATTTTTATTTTTTTACACCTGCGCAATGATGGGCTGGCCATGGGATGGGACCATGCAAATTTTTGGAGCCATTCCACCAATCGCATGGCCACTTGGCCAGGTTTTGACTGAGACTTCTGGGATGTGCCAGTCGGGCATAAAAAGCCCACTATAACCCTAGCCCTAACCCTAACCCTAACCCTAACCCATACGCCAGTACACTGTCCTTCTTAGTGGGTCAGAGGCACCCAGAGGTGCAGCCCACTAACTCACCCTAACCTTACCCGTAATAACCCTAAGCCTAGCCCTTGCCCTAACCCCAACCCTAAGCCAGATCTGTACTCGCATTGCACTACACGCAAGTACATTTCCCTTCTTAGTGAGCCAGAGGGCGCCCAGCAGAGGCATTCTTCTCTCACCTCGCTCACCAGTCCAAAGTTCCAAAAAACTCTGTACGCCAGTATGCTGTCCTTCTTAGTGAGCTAGAGGCACCCAAAAGAGGGGTGCCTCTGCCAGTGCCACTTGGTACGCAAAGGCTACATGGTCATGTACCCTTCCTTTTCCCTTTGTAGGGGGCCAGAGGAGGCATCCAGCCCAGAGAGGTGCCTCCAGGAGCCTGCTAAATGCCTTCCCTTCGTAGCAGGCCAGAGGAGGCACCCACCCCAGAGAGGTGCCTCCAGGAGCCCGCTACCCTACCCCCCCTAAACCAGTACTAACAACAGATGACAAACGAAATGACAAATTTTTGAAAAATTTAGCGACAAACGGAAACGAGCCGAAATGGGCCGGCTCCGACACACGACAACTCGAAACGTCATTTTTTCTGGTCGTGCCCATCTCTATCTGCTACTATCCGTTTCTCCTACAGGGAAAGTAGAACTAAGTTGACATATTTTTTTTAAAAAAACTTTTATACACAAGCTGTAGAGCAATAATCCCTCATGCATATGAAGTATACATAATTGCATCTCCGTGTTCAGAATCTACAGCTGGCCTCTTTCCCCACAAGCGGATAAATCATCTGTTCCTGCCAAAGCTTAAGAATCCTGGCATGCTAACAAATTGTGAAGGAAGATCATCAAACTCAAGATGCTGGCTATAGAAGTCATTTTCCTGTTTCATCATATCTCATTTTTAAAACCTTCCCCATGTAATGAAATGGCTTTCCCTCTCCTCCCTCGGCCATTTATAATTTCCTGTCAGTGCCAAAAAAATATGCTGCTCTGATGCATTTAGCTGGTTTCATAAGAGTGCTGATTCCCCCCCCCCAAAAAAAAAATATGTTTGTTGCAGCATTTGAGTTTATCAGCCTCTCAAGGGAAAGGATGTTTGCTGCAAGATGGCACCTAAAATGTAAAACTGGTGTGCAGCTTTCAAGGAAATGAAGACACCCTCCCTCTCCTGGGATATGTTAAGATAACTGCCCTCCTAGAACCATTGCCATTTTTGATAGATTTATAGACTATTCCTGCCAGACTGCAACCTGGACAGATGTGTTTGCCCCTGGACTTCTCTTCAAATGCAGCTGGGTGCACATTGCTGAGGAGAAGGGAGCAGGTTCTCTCTCTCTCTCTCTCTCTCTCTCTCTCTCTCTCTCTCTCTCTCTCTCTCTCTCTCTCTCTCTCTCTCTCTCTCTCTCTCTCGGTAATGAATACAACTGAGCTGCCAATAAGAGCTGGAGGAAATTCCCTCACTGTTCGCATTGTTTTCATCCTTGGCAAGCAGACATTTGGCCTTGTCTTCTGATTCTCTTCTCTATATTATGACGGTTTCCAGATGTTTCCTCTGGATGATTTGCCTGTAGACTTGTTTGCATTGTGGCAGCCACTTTGGTATTAACATCCACCTTTCCTCGGTAGAAAACCTTTAGAAATATTCAGACTATGAATGTCATACTTACATTCTTTTAAAAATATGAAATTGATGGGAATGAGGTTTTGGGTTTGGCTGATTGTGTGCGATTTTGACCTGGATGTTAAGTTCAATAATATTCAAAGCAAAGCACATAATTGTTTTATGCATTATCTCTTTTGCAGTTTTCTTCTGATAATCAGTGGTTAAATGTTTCAGTGGTAAATATTTCATTTCAGTATCTAAAGTCATGGATACCCCTTATGCTAAAATCCTTCATAGTCAATGGAAGAAAGAATATAACTATGCTTTTGAGGAGTACCGTACGTTGAACGGATGTTTTTAAGTTCCACGGAAGATTCTAATTATCTGTGTGAAAAACATGCAGTTTGGAAATTCAACCCTGAAGTTTCTCATCTAGCATATGTTTGCCTGCTCTTTCATCGCAGACCTGTCTTTGAAGCTGATGATAACAGCTCCTAACATGATATATTCAAATATACTCTAGAATAGTCTCTGCATATTGATAATATAGATATGTGCATTTTGTACTGCTCATAATTTCCAGGAATCCCAATGGAAAGACCCAGACCTTACAAACACTTAAGCAGTACTCACATGGAGGAAAATCTAGCTGTAAGTTATGCCTATCTAAATGAAGCTGCACTGATGGTTGCTTGGAAGCATCCTTTTCAAACAGGAAGTTAAGCCTATCTAGGGCACCTAGAAGATTTGGTCTGGGTCCTCTACATGCCCTGGATAGGCTTACTTGCCTGCTTCAAAGTCTGGGTCCTATAGGTGGGACTCCCAGGAAGGAGAATTATGCATCTGCATTCTTAAAAAAATTCAAAATGAATTGAACACCCCTAGCTAGTGTTATAACGGGATTGATATATTAGGATTTTTCTTTAGAGCAGAAATGCACAGTTCTGTTGGATCCAGAGTCCAAATGTTTGTGATTCTTCATAGGCCAGATAAACTGCTAAAGCCACCCAGAGTGGCCATTGTTGCTAAATGGCGCAATATAGAAATCGAATAAATAAATAAATCCCACACACAGGAAAGCAGAAATAACTAGAGGTCCATTTTGGGGGTTTGAAAATGAATATTTGAAAGTATTAAGGCATGCTAGTTGTTTCTGACTCTAGGGGCAGTGTTCATCTCCGTTTCCAAGCCAATGAGCCAGTGTTGTGCAAATCTGTGGCCATGTGGCTGGCATGGCTGATTGCATTTCTGTGCACAGAATACAGTTAACCTTCCCACTTTTTATGGTGATACCTTTTTATCTGCTCACATTTAAACGCTTTCAAACTGCTAAGTTGGAAGGAGCTTGGGTTAACAGTGGGAGCTCACTCAGCTGCGTGGCACCCGGGATTTGAACCGTCGAGCTGCAGACTTTGCATCCAACATTTCAGTGCTCTATCCTGCTGAGCCACCATGCCCCTGAAAGTATTAAACACTGCAAATAAACTTCTGATCTTTGTAATGGATGAATTGCCATTCCTGGAGGCTTCCAGATATCAGCTCACCTTTCTTTTGCAGGAGAAAGACAGTAATTCCTTTAAAAATATAGAAAGAGAGATAAATGAACATTTTAAGATGAGTTTTTTGCTGTTCACCTGCTATTCACAGCTACTTATTTCTCTGTTGAGCTCCTTGATATCATCCTAATGAAACTGAGATGTTTTAAAAAGATTTCCTTAGTGACTTAGGCTGCTATCTCACCTGGGGGAAGATCCAGATATTGTGAAAGTCTGGCTTTTCTTCTTTCTTGGTCACATGACTGAAGATGTGGGATCTCCGTTCCCACGTACAAAGATTTTTTTTAATAAAGTGTCACTCAGCCCCCCCCCCCCCGGCCCAGCAGGTGGCACTAGGAAAAAATGAAAAATAATAAAAAACCCAGTGCTGACAGCCTGAAGGCCAGCTGATCAGCACTGGGGGAAGGAGAAATTTTATAAAACATTTTTTTCAAAAGTGCCAACCAGCCCTAGGAGCTGGTGGGGCTAGTAAAAAAATGAAAACAAGCAAACAAAAAAGCAGAGCTGACAGCCTAAAAGCCAGCTGATCAGTGCTGGGGGGAGGAGAATTTTTTTTAAGTGCTGACCAGCCCCAGGACAAGCTGGTTGGGGACGGGGGGGGGGGGGACAAACCAGAAAACCGGATCATATGCGAGGTCCCACAGACTTATGACTCATATTTTTTACTGGAGCAAAAACTTCCCAACTTCTTCAGTAGGTCATGGAAAACTCGCTAGAGGGGGCATAACCAGATTTTTTTAAGCCTGGTGGCTGTGGGGACAATATTTTTGTAAATGCTTTACCTTGAAATTTAATCAGCACTTTAAAGGACGTGGGATAGAGCCCATAGAGAGGTTTGCTTAGGGCATTTATACAGGACCCCTAAACTGCGGGGCAAATGGCTCCCAGCTCCGGAGATTAAAAATGTTTACCCACCAGCTCCGGAGTTAACAGGAAATTAAGTGCGACCCCGCCCACTTTAGCGTGTCCCAGCGCAGCTTTCAGGTACCTGCTTTTTGGATGTGAAAAATATTTGATCCGGTGTAAGGATAGTGAGTGCGGGACTCTCCTGGCTTCTGTTTGTTGTTTTTCTGCCCCCCGCCCCTTTAAGAGATCTGAATGCTGCCGGGAACAGAACAGAGGTAAGCCGGCATTCTTTTCTTTCTTTTTTCTCCCTTCCTCACGCAGCCAGCAACCAGGAAGTGCGGAGGGGGGTGGGGACAGAGGAAGAACGATGAACCCCTAAGATCTCTGGTCCGAATTTAAGTGGCCAGCGGATCTTAGGGGTCGTGTAAAAAGGCCCTTAGTTACTCTCTAATCAATATGAAAGTGTGATAGCATCACGCAATGTGCTATGTCTGTTTTCTTGGGAATATTTTAAAACCAAATTAAAATTAAGTAAAGCACTGGCTTGGGTATGCATATGCTCCCTAATGACTTTGTTTTTCTCTGCCTGATGATGTCACAAAGTTAAATCAGAATTTGATGATAGACAATGGCTTCAGTTGTAAGAAAAGGTTCTTTTTAAAAAATCTGAACCAAGGTTTATCTGTTTGTCCCACCCATTACAGTTTTTTAAAGTCCTAAATACCTCTGGATTTCTCTGTCTGAATGATTTTGATGTGACATCCATGGTTCTGTCTCCATTCTTTTATTGTTTTCAGAACACTTGGTTTTGTATTTTTTATTTTACATTCAGAAATATGCATTGGAAGGATGTCATTTGAATAAAATGTCAGTCATTTGATTAAAGAAAGAAGCAACTCATCCAATGGTATGACTTATAAGAAAATACTGTATGTTGCTAGAGTATTTGCTTGCAAATCTGATTAGCAAGGTCAGAACTTTCCACTTCCTGGACTGAAACTGGGATTTACCTCCAGCACAATCCTTGCCAAGAAGGATGAAGGTGAATGGAGCTGACCGTAAACCAGCTGGAACTGTGCTGAATCCAAACTTCACCCAACTCCTGTGAGGGATGTTATTTAAAACTACCCTCAGTTTGAACCATGTTTTACTGTGTTTCTGGGCTGGAGGAGATATGGATCTGATAATGTCTGTCCTCCCTCACTCTGACCTTTCTCTGCCTCTTTTGTCTAATTTGCTGGTAGATTGTTCTGCTGACAGATTTCTATGATCTGCCAGCAGAAGAGGGCTCTACCACAGTAATTCATAATAAGGGAATGTCTATACACACCTACTGCCTGTCCCCCAAAGCCATGACATCGTTGGGTTAGGAGTGAACTCATATTACTGTATATGTGGCCTTTTTACATGCTGTGTTTTTGATACCATTTGGTTTGTATCAAATTGGCTTTTTGAGCTTTTCGATTTTTTCTGAATCTGCTGTTAACATGAAATATTAGATAATGTGCTCTGATGCCAGCACAGGAAGAATCTTTGAACAATCAACAATATAACAAAGTACATTTGTTTCAGTTCAACTGAAAGATATAACACACTTGAAGGAAAAGATTGGTATGCTTTGAGTATAGTAATGATAGCCGCTTTATACCTATTGTGCCATTAGACCGAATGAGGAACTGCACTCATTTACGATTTTGATTCAGGCTTAAATGAGTTTGTACATTTTCTCAGACCAGAAGAGGGCAACATTAAACCACAGTTGAACACTACACTAGCAACAGAGTAGGCGTAGATTTATTAATTTAACAATTAATCAATGTAAACAACTACATTCATTATAAACATTTTACTTCCAATACTGGAAAGTAATATTATGTTAGCAGCCAAATGACTTTCTGTGTTTATTTCTATTCATGCTTAATATTTCAGTAATTCCAAATTGCCTGTGTTAATTAAAATATTACTTTGTAGAGAACCAGGGAGACCTAAATAACTGGAGAAAGTGTCATTTTCTAACTGGAAAGTAGGTTTGGAGGAAAAAATTCACAAACATATTTTACACTGAGAAACACTGAACAAAAAGTGTTCTGCTTATATATTGACCCATACCACTTCAAGTAGTCTCTGGGTGGTTTACAGTTGAATTACAGTATGCAGGCTACACATTGCCCCCCACAGCAAGCTGGGTACTCATTTTACTGACTTCGGAAGGCTGGAATGCTGAGTGAATCTTGAGCCTGCTACCTGGGATTGAACCCCAGGTCGTGATCACAGTTTTACCTGCAGTACAGGCATTTAACCACTGCGCCACGGGGCTCCAACAAGTTACATATGAGACAGCAAGGTTATTGTTGCTTATTTGATGTGGGAAATCTAGGTTTTAAAATCAACATATCATAGTTGTTTTTCTCTCCTTAGTATCTACTGTGTGTGTGTGTGTGTTGTGTCATTACAGTTGTGACCGATTCTTTGTGACCCCATGTCCATGGAGTTTTCTTGGCAGGAATACTGGAGTGATTTGCCAGTTTCTACTCCAGGTGCCAACAGCACCTGGTATTCCCTGGTGGTCTCCCATCCAAGTACTAACCAGGGCCGACCCTGCTTAGCTTACAAAATCAGGTGAGATCGGATGTGCTTGCAGCATCTAGGCAATAAACATTACCAAAACAGGCTACTCCCATCATCTGGAAAAATGAGGCCACACCTCAGGCAGCAGATGGTGGTTGTCATATAGGATCAGCAAATTACGTTTTTACTTTGTTAGTATTGTATTTAAACTGCTGGGGACAGGAGAAGCACCTGCTAGATGTTCTGCTTCATGGGCCCAAATAACTTGGCAGGCCTTTCATATAACGGACCTTTGAGTGGAGCTAAAAAGTGACCTGCTGCTCTATCTCAAGTTGCAAAATTGCTTGGGCTGCTCTGTTATCGTTTAACCTGCAATATTGCAAACCCATGTATGTCTACTCAGAAGTTAGTCTCTTTGAATTAATTATGGCTTACTCAAAGGTAAATGGATTTAATCAGTGGTGTAAACATCTGGCTGCAAAGCCATACCCTTGGAGTTTTATTCCCTATTATGGCTCACTGAAAGGCGCTGAGTTTGAGGACCCATGGGGTCCCTTACAGCTCTTCAGTTCTTTTATTGCATTATGACTCTACTGAAGTCAAAATATATTAAAGAAACTGAACTGGTCCTTATCCCACTATCTTTTATATTCCCCCTTATCATTCGATATTTAAATACAAATTTTAATATTTGAATACATGTTATTTCATTCTTGAAACTGAACAGAGACAGGGCAGTTCAGCGATGCAGTCGCCAAAATCTGTCAGTTACAATCATTTATGCATAAAGATGCTGTCTTCTCTAATAGCACTGAGATTAGGATAAATATTTGTAGATATCTCTTTAACCCCTCCGCCTTTTTTTGTTTACGTAAAGGCCCAGAATGGAAAAGTTTCAGACTGATTGTTTGAGATATAAATCCACTTTTTTTGTTTACGTAAAGGCCCAGAATGGAAAAGTTTCAGAGTGATTGTTTGAGATAAAAATTCCTGTATGTGTGAAACAGAGATAATGACACTTTGAAATTACAAAGAACCTGATGCTTTCCGAAATATCTTCTGAAGAACTCCAGGAAATTGTCAGTTGTGAAATGAATGGTTTTGGGGGTTGAAATACTAAAACATGTTCTATGACCTTTCGTGAACACTGTGATAAAAGGCAGGGTTGTAAACTATTAACAAGGAAGAAAATTCATTCTCTGATTTTTTTTAAAAAACAATGCCAAAAAAGAATACTTGTAACAGAAGACAAATAGTCTTTGCTTAAATAAACCAGACACCTGGAATGAAAGAATTTAGTAACTGAACTCATGTTGCTTAGTATAGTACATTGCAGTTGTTGTGTGCCATCAAATCACCTCCAATTTATGGTGACCCTGTGAAGCAATCTCTAACATGTTCTGTCCTCAACTGTCCTGTTCAGTTCCTGTAAACCCAAGCCTGTTGGTTCCTTTAAGGCAGGGCTGTCCAAACTTTGGCCCTCCAGATGTTTTGGACCACAACTCCCAGAATTCCAAACCTGTATTGTCAATGACAAAGGACTGTGGGAGTTGTGGTCCAAAACATCTGGAGGGCTGAAGTTTGGAGACCACTGCTTTAAGGAGTCAGTCTATCTTATATTTGGTCTTTCTCTTTTCCTGCCGACTCATTGAGTCCCATTGAGTCAATGGGGATTTGGTGAGTTAAATCCTGTAAAAGTTCCATTCATTTAGTGGGCTTCTAATTCTGACATATTACTCTAAGCAACAGGAATTCAGCTAGTGATTTTTTTGAAGCAGTCTCTAAACAAAAAGTTTAAGCTTCACATTATGAGCCTATTTTAGATCGGGGTGACATGAGGTCATAGTAAACTATAAAATGGAGGACTCGCCACTAGCTTTCCTCAGACTGACAAAACTGTTTAGATGAGCAGCAAAATGTTTCAATCTCTCAAAAAAAGGAAGTCCTGTTGCCATGACTCAACTTCCAGATATGCTTCATGCCCTTTTGCCAAGAGCAGTATTCACAAGATTTTCAATGTCCAGGGTTCTTATTTCCTGATCTTAGCACATTTATTTGTCTTTTTAATCCACAGCTCTCCAGCTGATTTACCTCCCAACCTTCTGTTTGGTTTTCTTCCCAACTTGCTAAATATTCTGCTTGTTTGTTTGATTGATTGCAGCTGCTTCCTTGCCAGTTTGGTAGTTTCCCATAATATAGGGCTTGAGAATATGTAGACATCTAGATGTTGTTGGATTGCAGCTGCTGTTACCCGGAATAGTCAGTGGTGAAAAACAAAGAGAGTTGCTTTTCAACCACAATTGGATAACATTATCCCCAACTCTGCATCAGTTTGGAACTAAGATATGGAAACTCAGCCATATCTTGGTTATAAAATCTTTCCCTGTCCATGAACCACCTGGGACATTGCATCAGATCAGTTAATTACTGGAAGGTGATAGAACTTGAAACAGATGCCCTCTACTTTTAAGCCTGACATAATATTCTGATGCTAGGATTGTATGAAAGAGGAGAGTTCAGTCATTTGGAAGAACTGGTGCATTTTCAAAAGAATTAATTGGCAACTACAGAATTCTTGTAACCTTATTAACATTATAGTGAATCCCCTTGGTTTTGAGAGCTTATTTTCAGAGCAATGTGTTGAGATTGAGAATCACATAACAGCTCGGTAGTGAGTTGATTGTGATTGAATACTCCAATGTTTGTCAGAAAAACTAACAGAGGTAAACTCCTAGTAAGAACTAAGTGCATGGTTTGCACTTGTAGCTGTTTTAAAAGGATGATTGCTGTTATTTCAGACTATGTAAAAACTAGTCTTACATTCAAAAAATAGTCTCATCGTCCTCACCCTTCTCTCTCTTCCTCCATTGTGGCTAAGAGGTAGACAGGAAAAGCGATGGAGGTTCCTTCATGGCAGGCAGTTGGACTAGATGGCCCTTGAGGTCTCTTCCAACTCTATGATTCTATGGTTTGACATATCCTGCTTCAAACGTACTGTGAGTCAAATTATACCTCAAAGGGAACATGTCATCAAAAGATACTTTAAATGCAGAAAGCACCTGATTTCCAAAGAAGACATTTTTCATATCTCCTGTAGCTGTAAATCATCTCATACTGCTTTTTTATTTGTTTTTATGTGATATATCTGCAACATGAAGAACCATCAAAATCATATCTCAGTGTAATGTGATTTCAAGTAGATCTATCAGGTAGTCTTCAGTGTATTGCTCATCCTTGCAGAGATTTCTTAATTTGCAGCAATTAACTTCTAAAAATTATACTGTACTGTTCCCAGGCGCCCCTGCGCCGGAGGTCGGCCTTCCCTAGCATAGAAAAGTTCGTTAGTCTCCGCCCCCGCACAGCGCGCCTGCGCGAGGGCCTTCCCGCCCAAACCTCAGTTCCTCTTGACCGCCCTAAGACAGGTGAGCACCAGTCCAGGCGTGACAGTCTGAGGGGAGGCGGGCGGGTGCTGTGTGGCTTCACGAAGGTCCACTCGAAGAACCACCTTTACAGGTAAGTAACCGGTTCTTCTCCCTCGTGGCCTTCATGAAGCCACACAGATGGGTGATTGCAAGCAGTACTCACAGGCTGGTGGGGAGTCACGCCGTTACATAGGAAAGCACGGCTCTCCCAAAGGCTGAAGAAGATCTCATGCGGGCGTCCAGCCTGTAGTGGTTCACGAAGGTCTCTGGTGTGGCCCAAGTGGCAGCTTGGCAGATATTCTCTAAGGGGACGCCCTTAAGGAATGCCGCCGACGAGGCCATGGCCCTGGTAGAGTGGGCTCTAATGGGGCCGGGAAGAGGCTTTTTTGCAAGCTCGTAGGCCAGAGTAATGGTCTGAATGATCCAGCGTGCGAAGCGCTGGGAGGAGACCAGACGTCCCGCGGCCGCGGGGTCATGGCAGATAAAGAGCCTCTGGGAGGATCTCAGAGTTTTAGTCCTGGAAACGTAGAAGGCAAGGGCTCTCCTGACATCGAGGGAGTGCATCTCTCTTTCCTCTCTGGTCGACGGGTTCGGGAAGTAGACCGGGAGGATGATGGGTTGAGAGATATGGAAAGAAGACACCACCTTAGGAAGGAAGGTGATGTCGGGGTAGGCGATCACCCTATCAGGGTAAAACTGCAGGTAAGGTGGGTCGCACCGGAGCGCACAAAGCTCGCTGGCCCTGCGGGCAGAAGCGATGGCTACCAGGAAGGCTGTCTTCAAGGAGAGCAGCTTAAGGTCGACGGTGGCCAGGGGTTCAAAGGGAGGCCTCTGTAGTGCTCGTAGCACGAGGGAGAGGGACCACTGTAGCGGTATGGGCCGTCTATCTGGGAACGTGTTGTTGAGCCCTCGCAAGAAGAGCTTTAGCCTCGGGTGTCTGAAGAAGCTGGCTGCTTGTGACAAGGGAGGCTGATGGGCCACAATGGCCGAAAGGTGGACCCGGAGAGACGACATGGTGAGACCCGGTCTTTTAAGATGGAGCAAGTAGTGGAGGACCCAAGTTAGATGAGGGTTTACTGGAGCGAAACCCCTCAGGTTTGCAAAGGCAGTGAACCTGCGCCACTTATAAGCATACTGGGAGATTGTGGACGGTTTACAGCAGGCGTTGAGGATGGTTTCTAGCAGCTCTGAATCCTCCATGCTGTCAGCTGGAGGTGAGGGAGATAGGGATGCAGCACCTGCCCGTTGTTTTGGGACAAGAGGTCCGGGGGCTGCGGCAGGCAGAAGTAGGATGAGGCCATTCGGAGAAGTGGGGCGAACCACGGTTGCCTGGGCCACCAAGGTGCAACTAGGATGAGGCCGGGAGCCTCTTGGGTGGCTTTAATGACGACCTTGTGTAGCAGGGGAATAGGGGGGAATGCGTATAGGAGTGAGCGGGTCCAAGGGAAGAGGAGAGCATCCCCGAGGGACCCCCGGCCTAGGCCCGCCCTGGAGCAGAAGAGTTGGCATTTTTTGTTGGTGGGCGAGGCGAACAGTTCGACCTGCGGAGTGTCCCACATGTTGCACAGGCGGGCGAAGGTCACAGGGTGGAGTTCCCATTCGTGGTTCGATTGCTGCATCCGGCTGAGGTTGTCGGCGTCTATGTTTTCTTATCCTGGCAGATGCATCACTATCGGGTGGATCTGGTGACGGATGCACCAATCCCAGAAGCGCATCGTGAGATTGAGGAGAGACCGGGAATGAGTTCCGCCCTGTTTGTTGATGTAGTACATGGCAGTCATGTTGTCGGTGACTGCCAGTACTACATTGCCGGAGAGGTGACGGAGGAACGCTCGACAAGCCTTGAAGATTGCTAGGAGCTCCAGTTCGTTGATGTGGAGCCGGTGTTCCTGTGGAGTCCAGGAGTCGTATATCTGGTAAGAGAGGCACACCGCGCCCCAGCCGGTGTTGCTTGCATCTGTGGTTAGTTGTATTGTGGGGACCGGGTCCCTGAAGGGTCTGCCAGAGAGGATGTTGCGACGGGAGGTCCACCAGGCTAGAAGGGCTGGGAGGCTCCGGGGCACTGTGAGGGGTTTGGTTGGAGAATCGCACATGGGGTTGAAATGGGTCAGGAACCAAGTCTGCAGGGGTCTGAGTCGCAGTCTTGCGTGCTGGAGGATGGAGGTCATGGAGGCCATGTATCCAAGGAGCTTCTGAACCTGGATGGCTTGTATGGGTTGTCCAGGGATGAATTGCTGAATTAGTGCCACGGTTTCGCGGATTCTGTCCCGAGGAGGATAGGCCATGGCCCGAGTGGAGTCTAGTATGGCCCCAATGAACTTTGCGACCTGGCATGGTTGCAGTCGGCTTTTCTCGAGGTTGACCTGAAGGCCCAGGGAGTTCAGGGTTGACAGAACCGTGGTGATGTCCGATTTGTCTTTGTCTTCGGTGTCCGCTACGACTAGCCAGTCGTCGAGGTAAGGAAAGATGACGATGCCTAGAGTTCTGAGGTAGGCGGCGACTGGAGCCATGCACTTCGTGAATACTCTGGGTGCCGTGGCGAGGCCGAAGGGTAAGGCTGAGTACTCGTAAACTTGGTCGGCAACGGCGAAGCGGAGGAGGTGCCAGTGGCCTGGATGGATGGAGATGTGGAAGTAGGCATCTTTTAGGTCCACAACCCCAAACCAGTCTCCCTTGCGAAGCAGGGGGATGATTTTTTCCAGAGTTACCATGCGGAATTTCTTGTATATGAGGAACTTGTTGAATGGGTCGGAGACCTCCATCTTTTTTTTGGGACAGTAAAGTAGCGGGAGAAGAGGCCCGCTGTGGGGTTGTACAGTACATGGCGGATAGCACGCTTGTGAAGTGAGGCGAGTTCGTCTAGCAGACAAGGGGAAGGAGGAGTACGGAGGATGTTTCCCAAGGGGGGCAGGGATGAGAGTTCTAGGGAATACCCGTTCCTCACCACCGACAGGACCCAGCGGTCCGAAGTGATGTTTTTCCAGGCGGTGAGGAAGGGTCGGAGTCGGACGCTGTCCGAGTCAGTAATCGTCTCGGTGCCTCCTCTCTCTGGACTTTGAGAGAGGGGCAGAGGGCTTGGGTTTCCTTGATTTCGGTCCAAGGGAGGCGAAGGGAGACGGCTTGGCTGGCTTATCACGGTGTCCCCTGGAAGTGGAAGGGGGGGCTGGTGGCCAATATCGACGTCTATGTTGGGTACGAAAGGAGTGCGACGTTCTGGAGGGGATGACATTCAGCTTCTTGGCTGTGTTGTGTTTTTTATGCTTGTCTTCCATTAGGTCATCCGTCGTGGTGTGGAAGAGGCCGGCGCCGTCGAATGGCAGGGCTTCGATCTGGGCCTTATGGTTGTCAGACAGGCCGGTGGTACGAAGCCATGTGTGTCTTCTCAGGGTGATGGCAGTGTTGATCGCCTTGGATGCGCAGTCAAAGGTGTGTTTGGCCGCTCTCATTTGTTGCCCGGCGAGGGCCATGGACTCCTCGTAAAGGGCGAGGGCTTCTGCTCTGTGGTCCTCAGGGATTTTCTTGAGGAACGGGTGCAGATGGGTTAGGAGATCCCTTTGGTAGGCCCCCATGGCTCCCTGGTAGTTGCAGGCTTTGTGGATGAGGGTTGAGCAGGAGTAAAGGTGCCTGCCGATGGTGTCCAATTTGCGGCCCTCTTTGGAGGGTGGGATGGGCGTCTGGTTGGTCCTGGACTGGATCTGCGAGTTGGCGACGACTACTGAGTTCGGTAGCGGGTGCTTGTCCAAGTACTGGGCACTCTCGTCGTGTACTCTATAGAGTGCCTCAAGTCTTCGGGAGACTCGAGTGACCGCTGGGTTCTGAAACGCGTCCTCGGCCATCGTAAGGAACGATGGGATCATGGTGAGGTGCACGGGTGCCGTCTCTTCTGCTGACAAGCGGCCGAAGATGTGACACGGCCTCTTGGGCTTTGGCTGGTGCACCGGGAGGTCAATGGTGTTGGCCATCCTTACTACGAACGCGGTGTAATTCCTCATCGTCTCTGACGAGGACGGTGGAAGCTTTTCCTCAAGATCAGAGGAGGGCGACGTGACAAGCTGAATCGAACCCGAAGCCTCGGATTCGATGTCGGAGTCGCCGGAGTCATCGGAGGAAGCCGCTGAAGAGTGCTGTCGGTGCTCTTGGTGGTCTTCGGAGTCGGTCGTCTGGATCGACCATTGCCGGCCATCGAATTTAAGAGAGAATGCCAGGATCGGAGGGACGGTCATGGCGGGGACCGAGGGCACGTCGGTTTCGGAGCGCCGCCTCTTGGTTGGGGGCTGCTGTTTCTTCGGAGGGAACAAGGCTGTGGCCACAGTGACCGCTACTTGCGCGGTCGAACCCGAGGACGCATCCGGCGTGGCAACCTCCGAAATGGAAGGTAGGTCTGCCGACGGTACCGTGTGGCGCGAACCCGGGGATCGGTGGCGCTTACGGTGCTTTGCTGTCTTCTTCCCCAGCTTCGGACCCCTTTCTTCGGTCCTTTTTACCGGCGGGTCCGGAGGTGTGCTGGCCGGAGCCGTAGACGCTGGCTGGGTGAGAGCCAGTCTCGACTTCCCGTCGGGTTCGGTGGCCGGGGAGGAGAGTCTCGCGGGCAAAGAGGCCGGCGATAAGAGTGCCATATGCACTGGGGACCGACGGGTCCCGGGTTCGGAGGTGGACCTATGGGTCCCTGAGTCCGACGGTTCCTTGGGCTCCCTCCCGAACAGGGCAGAGCTGGTTGTCTGGCCATAGTCATCATCGGATGACTGGTCGGATTCGTCGGAACGGAGCAAGGGGTCGAATTCGGGTCGGGTCGAGAGACGCATTCCCGAACCCGAGAACTCCGTTTCCACAGTGAGGGTCCCCGAGGTCGCAGAGCCCTGCGATGCCTGTGGTTTCGGCGGTTTCGCGGCCTTGGTGGACTTAGGAGGGGGCGCCTTCGAAGATTTTGACTTCGAGACTGCCTGGAGTACGGGGATCTTTTTCGATTTTTCCTCCCGCTCGGGGACCTCCGACTTACGGGGCTGCTCCACGGTGGCACTTTTCTCCATAGGCTGTGGTTGAAGGGACTTCTCCAACAGGTAGGAAGCAAGCCGGTTACGGCGGTTCTTTAGTGCTTGCGTGCTGAATCCCCGGCAAATGGCGCAGGCCTCGGGGCGGTGTTGTTTGCCGAGGCACAGCAAGCACTTTTCGTGGCCGTCCGAGTGCGGAACCTTGGCTCCACAGTCAGAACAATTTTTAAAAGGTTGGGTAAAAGGCATCAGTCAAGCAGAAATCCAAAAATAGCGAAAAAACAAGCATCTGTGTGGCTTCACGAAGGTCCACTCGAAGAACCACCTTTACAGGTAAGTAATGGGTTCTTTGCATAACTGTACAATAGGATTTCAGCCAATGTGTACTTAACAGCTGAACATCTAACATAAACTGAACTTCTTTTGAAATGTTTAGACACAGATATATATTACTGCACTCATCCTCTCTGGCATTTAGAAGAATGACACAGGAGAAGCCATGCGTTTGATGTTAGAGGACACTAATTTATAAAACAGGCTTGGATGCATCACCTGGGAGCAATTTAACATTAATTTGTAATTGTCATTATTGATCTGCCTTCCCCACCCAGTGTTAAAAGGAAAGAGTGACTCCAGTACTCATCATTTCCTTTATGTTTTTTTAAAACACTTCAGATTTTTGTACTAAAGAGACCTCATGTGTCTGATCTTTGGCCATTAAAGCCTCTAACTTTAATTAAAAATATTTTCCATATGAATCAGGTAATCACAGGAAAATGAGTCTTATGGCATCCTCTATATTGGAAGAAGTGTTTATCTCTGCATAGCTAGCTAGCCACAGTGCTTGCTTCGCTTCCAAACATTGACCAAGAGGCTACTAATTGTAATTTTTCAAATAACTCTTATTCTGAAGTTTACCTGCATCATGCCCGTTGAGGTAGTTAAAGTGGTGCTTTAAATCAAAGGCTAATTTTGTAGGTTGGTTGCATTCATCTCAGTTCCCAGAAAGGAGGCTTGTGGCTCCAGAGTCAGAGAGGTTGGGAGTTCAGTTCCCAATGGTACTTTCTTGTCAGGAGATGGACTGGATGATCCATATGATCCCTTTCAGCTCCACGGTTCTAAAATGATGATGATGATGATGATGATGATGATGATGATGATGATGATGATGATGATGATGATGATGATGATGATGATAACAATGAAGAAGAAGAAGAAGAAGAAGAAGAAGAGAGTCTTGATGGCACACAATGCACAGAAACACACCAAGACCAAGTCCTTGGTCTGATCAGTACACAGATGAGAAAATGCCTATGAAATGAATTCATGGATGCTAAAGGAAGACAACACAATAGATACAAATACAAGCAAAGAACTGAAAAACAATTGGTCATTCTGATAACTGCAATAGGTTTGTCTTCTTCAATATTTGCTATATTTAAAAATTAAAAACTATAGGATTTTATTAATAGTGTGAAAACCTTGTTTGCAAATGTTGTTGCATTTTTCTGACTCCTCTTTGTATTTGTTTCCCAGACATTTTTCTGAATTGTGTCTGTATTTTTATTTTTTAATTTTTTTTACTCTTCCCTTTAATATCCATTAATAGATATGACAAAGGATTTCTATGAAATTACACAAGGAGAGGTTTCTTGCTTGCTTCCTGCACAGAGACTGGGGATATTATCCGACCAGCCCTCTTTCACACATTGAGTGTTTGCTCTATGGAAGCTGCAAAAAGATCTGACATATACAGTGTTTTAAATTGTTTTCATAGTGCTCTCACTTTCACCACTTGCATCCTCCAAAAAACTGAATAAAGATTATATTTCAAAATAATGCATACATTTGTTCACATGTCACTGGAGTCAGATTGTTGTATTATTCTGATAGAATTTTGGGGTGTTTCTCTTTTTATCTAGACTCTCCCCTCAACACCACATTTATACAAAGACTACAGGCAAAGCCTCAGGCTGGTGGTATAAAACATTTCAACTTTTGCTAGTGAAATATTGGGCAGATGATTAAGGTGTGAGGTTACAGATGCAGAGTTACGACTCACTCATCCCTACATGGACTTTATGTGTATAAGAGTTAGAAACTTGGCTTGAGACAAAAGGAGAAAAGAAAAGCAAAGAAAGAAAGAAAGAAAGAAAGAAAGAAAGAAAGAAAGAAAGAAAGAAAGAAAGAAAGAAATGCAACTATTTGTGCATTGTAGGTATTTTTAAAAAGTCTGTTCTTAAAGTTTTATTTCACATAAGAAATTTGCCAAAGATTTCCTCTAAGCACATGTGCAGGAATCTTGAAATCAATAATTATTATATAGCTTGAAAGTCGGTGCAACACTGAAGAAGAACACAGCTGTTGTAAACTGTACCTTACTGTTGATTATATTGACCTCTTTCTGCAGCTGAATTTGTGCTTCTATGTCTGCCTCCTGGAAGGCTGACTTGAAGGCAAGAGGATCAGGTTGGACACACATGTTGCCTTTCCAATCAGAAAAAAAATCTAGGAGGAGGACCATAGGTGTGCTGCTCTGACTCCCACTCCAGACACAAGCTATCACTCCACTACACAATATCAGTGTGAGCAGCAAGATTAATCATAGCTAAAATTGAAGACTGAAGCATCAGTCTAATATTGTGAAACTTCCTCATGAGGTGGCCAAAGTACTGGAGCCTCAGCTTCAAAATCTCTCCTTTCAGTGAACATTTGGAGTTGATTTCTTTCAGGATGGATAGGTTTGATCTCCTTGCATTCAAGGGACTCTCAAGAGTCTCCTCTAGCACCACAGCTCAAAAGCTGTAATTAAAACTGTAAACCGCCTAGAGACTACTTGAAGTGGTACAGGCCGGGGCTTTATATAAGCAGAACACTTTTGCTTTGCTTTATTTCAGTAAGTCAACTCAAAGGTGAAACTAATATGTGAGACAGAGTCATTACATGCAAATCAAGATATGTCAAGCCTTACTTTGGTATAATTGTGATGATTATGGTGTACAGCTTATAAAAACCCAAATTCATAATCTCTGAAAATTAGACTATTACATGACATCAATAACACAAGAATTGGAAATAGAACAATATGAGACCTTTGAAAAGTATAAGCATGCATATGTACTCAGTGCTTGATTTGGACTCCTTTTGCAGCAATTACTGCCTCAATACAGCATGGCATGGATGCTACCAACCTGTGGAACTGCTGAGGTGTTATGGAAGACCAGGATGCTTTAATAGTAGAGATGGGCACGACATGAAAAAATTTTTTTTCGAGTTGTCGTTAGTCGGGCCAGTCCCATTTCGGGTCGTTTCCGGTTTTCGTGAAAATTCACAAAAATTAGTCGGTTCATTTTTTTTGTTTTTTCGTTGTCGTTAGTACTGGTTTTTTGGGGGGGTAGCGGGCTCCTGGAGGCACCTCTGTGGGGTGGGTGCCTCCTCTGGCCCGCTATAAAGGGAAAGTGGGCTCCTGGAGGCACCCGTGGGTGCCTCCTGCCACTAGGAAGGGGAAGCAGGCTCCAAGAGACACCCCTCTACATGGGGGTCTCCCTTCCTCACCTGCTGCTGCTGCAAAATGCTATGCAATAGCCATATGGATATTGCATAACATAATGTGCAGACGTGAGACCAGTGTGAGAGTGATAGCGTCATGCCCGCCCTTCACAAGGCTCTGGCACCACCATGTCTCACACAGAAGGGAATTGTACTTGCTGCGTGTAGTGCAATGCAAGCAAGTAGATCTGGCTTTAAGGTGGCTTAGTGCAAGGGCTAGGATTAGGCTAGTGACGGGTAAGGTTACGGTGGGCTAGTGGGTTGCACCTCTGGGTGCCTCTCTGACCCACTAAGAAGACAGTCTGTGACGTATGGGTACGGAGTCAAGGGTTAGGGTTAGGGCTAGGGCAGGTTTTAGGGGGCTTTTTGGCACATCCCAGAAGTCTCCATTGCCAAGTGGCCATGCGACTGGTGGGATGGCTCCAGAAATTTGCATGGTTGTCCACTCCCACATGGCTGGCCACTTGGCCAGCCCATCATTGCGCACTGCGCAGGTGTAAATAAAATAAAATAAAATAAAATCAATGGAGGACAGAGGAGGAGAGGAGAGACATTTTGTTGCAAGAAAAAACCCACTGCTACTGTGAAAAATCTGGCAGTTTATAAATTTTCGCGTGTTTCTGTTGTGCTTGTGTGTTTTTGGACCACGATTTCAAAAACAATATTGCGTTCGCTGCCCCATTTTGGATCCCCCGCCCGCACCGCATGGCATGGTGATGGCGACTCGCGAGTCCGGCTGCCCAGGACGGGGGGGAGGCGGGACCCCCCCCCTCCAGAAACCACCCCTCCGGTAGGTGCCCTGCGCCCTTAGTCAAGCAGGCATTTTTCCGCCTGCTTTTTTGGCCCGGGAATGGGTGGGGGGAGAGTTTAAAAGTTTTTTCCTGTGCCGTCCGTGCCGCTTGCTTGCGCTTTAATTGCGGCGGCCGGCGGCCGGCGAGACTGGGCTTTTTGCTGGCTGCGAGCCTGCGGCGAGTCCCACCAGAGCAGCCGAGAACGGGGGATGAGGGGGGAGGCCGGGGACCTCCAGAAACAACCCCTCTGGTAGGTGCCCTGAGGCACGGCAGGCATTTTCCCGCCTGCTTTTCGGCCGGGAACCGGGTTTTTTTAACTTTTAAAAACTTTTTTTCTGTGCCGCGTGTGGCATCGCGCGATCTCGCGATGCAAGTAACGAGCACGACAAATCAGACCAAAATTGTTCATTCGTCGGTTCGAGCTCGAAGTCTGGGGGAGTAATTCCCGTTACCGTTTCCGTAGAGTAACGGAACCGAGTAACGGAAACGGAAACGGGAATACCGCTAAGTCGTGCCCATCTCTATTTAATAGTGGGCTTCAGTCTCGTGTCCCTCATGTTTCTCTTGGCAATGCCCTTAGATTCTCTGTGGGGCTCAGGTCAGGCAAGTTTGCCTGACAATTAAGCACAGTAATCTCATGGTCATAGAACCAGGTTTTGGTACATTTGGCAGTGTGGGAAGTAGAGATGGGCATGAATCGAAAAAATGGTGTTTCAGTTTTTCGTTTTTCATTGAGGGGTCCATTTCAGTTCATTTTTTGTGAATTTTTGAAAAAAATCATTTTTGTTTGTTTTTCATTTTTCATTTTTAACCACTTTTTGTGTGATTTTTAAAGCATTTCAGTGTGCGGGCATCCCCCAACGCCCCAGAGCAGAGGGAAAACACTAAAAAATTGATGCTGGCAGAGACACTATATAGACTGCAAAGGCAGCAGCGGGCCTTGCCCAGGGTGCAAGGCAGCCGCAGAGTGACTGCACTGCAGGGCAGGGGAGGGTACTCACCGAGAGGTATGCACGCACGCACACAGGGAGGCTGCAGGACTGAAGCTAGAGAGAAATCTCGTCTTTCTCTCCCCTAAGAGCCAGGCTACAGCTGGCAGGAACACAGAGACACACACCTGGCTAGCTGGCCTAAAGTGAAAATAATGAGTCGCAGAGACAGCAATCCCACCCTAACTCCCACCGGAGACTGCAAGGAGGATGGGGGCTGCCAGAGCTTTTTATGCCCTCTGTGGCTGCCAAACCTGCCCAGTCTGCAACCTGGGCATGCTATTGGTTGAAATTGTCCAAGAATTTACATGATCCCATCACATGGCTTGCCTCCATTTTGTGGCTGGAGACATCCATTTTGTCATCCTTAAAGGGAAAAGAAAAATACATTGCAATGGGAGAAGACAAAAACAAACATTTTAAGCCCCCCCGGTAGTTATGATCAGACAGTATAAATAATTATCACTGCGTTTTTATGGATGTCCAGGGCATTTTTAAACATTTAAAACAGCTCATTTCATTGTGCGTCGCCATTTATGAAAAACGAAACGTAACGAACCTAATTTTCGTGGTTCTGTTCAGTTCGTTCCAATTTCATCACAATGTTCGTGATTCGTTTTGTTATGTAATGAAACAAATAACGAATAACAAAAACAAAAACAGTTCATTTCGTGCCCTTCTCTAGTGGGAAGGTGCCAAGTCCTGCTGGAAAATGAAGTCAGCATCCCCATAAATTTTGTCTGCGGAAGGAAGCATGAAGTGCTCCAAAATCTCCTGGTAGATGGCTGCATTGACCCTGGACTTAATGAAGCACAGTGAGCCAACACGAGCAGATGACATGGCTCCCCAACACAGACTGTGGAAACTTCATGGTGGATGATAAGCATTGCACATTGTGTGCCTCTCCATTCTTCCTCCAGAATCTGCATCCTTGGTTCCCAAATGAGATGCAAAAGTTGATTCCATCAGAAAAGAAGACTTTGGACCACTGAGGAACAGTGTTCAGGAGCGGCTTGACAAGACGAATATGACATTTGAAGCCCATGTCCAGGATCCATCTGTGTGTGGTGGCTCTTGATGCAGTAACTCCATCTTCCATCCACTCTTTGTGAAAGTCCCCAACACTTTTGAATGGCCCTTGCCTGACAACCCTCTAAAGGCCTTCCACATAACTTTCTATTGATGTGCTTCGATACAGCACTTTGGGAACATCCAACTTCTTTTGCAGTCTGTACGTTTTGGGGCTTTCCCTCCTTATGGAGGGCGTGAATTTGTGAATTTGGGGTTTTCAAAAACTGTACACTTGCACTAACCTCCAATTGTGACCGGATAGGGTGAAAACTGCTCCTGAACCAAGGAGAATAGGATTAGTGAAAACTCATTGCTGCCACTCCTGGCCAATCTGAGTAGCAGTCAAAAATTCCCATCTGGCCCTGACACAACCAGCTAATCTCATTCTCCTGATAGGGTGGGTGAGAGGGTTAGGGTGGCAAAGTAGCCCCTCCCAGCACATATTGGCTGGTCGGAGTGGCTGTTGTTAAAAAACAACCATTTTATTAAAATGTACCTACTTGCTCTGCACCTCTCCAGATGCCTGCTCAACTTCAGTTCTAGCCTTTGCCAAAGCCACTCCACTTCCTGGAAAACCTGTACTGCACATGTTCAGTGTTATATTTCTGTTTCTCCAATTTGAAAAGATATTTTGAGGACCAATATTTCAGTCTCTAAAGCCTCCATAGTCTCCTTTCCCCCAAAAAAACCTGTAAAGGAAAAGTGGGAGGGGTAAACAATTCCGTTTCAATATAAGCAAGACTGTTCATTTTAATGTGTGTAAGCTATTTTAAATCTGCAGATACCCAGTGTGATATAATAGACAGAGTAATGGATTAGGACTCAGGAAGCCAGTTTTCAAATCTCCACTCAGCTACACAAACTCACTAGGGTTGTGGAATTGGTAAAACCACTCCTTAAATGTCTTATTTACCTTGAAAAACCAACCATGATTGCTATAAGTGGATTCTGGCTTAGTGGCACATAACAACATTTTAAATTTGGTAAATCATGGGGCTATATATTTTCTGAATAGGAGGTAAAGCAGATTTAAAGGTCAGAAAACCCTTCACCTAACCTTTACCAAATTTGGCACAGAGAAAGAGACAAGCACAGTGCCAAATGTGGTTTTGTTCTGAAGCAGAATTTAAAAGATAGATTTTTATTTGGGCTGTTCACATTTTTAGAATTGTCTAATAGAATCTCACAGCATTAGAGGTGGAACTCCCATATGCCTCTAGTTACATTTATATGCATTGGTTCAGAGGCAATATTCAGAAATAAAAGAATTTAGGTAGGATTGTCAGTTATTTTGATGTTCATAACGGCTCTTAGAATTCGGCCAAGAAAACTCGGAGAACTTGATTCTGCTGAGCTAGCCACCCCTGGTCTGGTTTTCAGATTTTTCCTGACATTTTTGTAAATCACGTTAATAGACCCAAATTTACTTTTGATGCTCACTTGGAGTAGAGAATATTGCTCACTCTCCTTTTAACAAAGCACTTGCTGTCCCTCATGTTTTAGCTTACTTCCTGAAAATCTCTCTCAACAGATTCTGGAAGAAAAAGGAGTGGAGCTGAAGTAGCATTAAAGTTAATGCCTTCATATTGCCTGTTTATCTCACACACCACTCAACTCCGCAACATCATATGGGTGCAATGTCTGTGATGTCACAGGCCCTGAAATCATCTAGCAACCACATTTTTGAACTTAAGAGCTGGAAGACAGACATTTGTTAACAATAAGCTGGACTGAGTATGTAACACAAATGGAAGAAAAGGGAACAATATATTTGAGAACATCTATTCTTTTTTTCACATTTGCAAGTGTTAGTGAAAGGATGTGAATGCCTGTTAAAAAGTTATCAGTGTTTCCTTAAGTGCTAAACAAGTTGTCCTTTCCCCCATTAGTATAAAATACCTGGTTATTTGCATTGAATATTGTCCAGCAAAAGGCCTTTCCTGTCCCTAAGTATTTGTCAGTTCCATATATATATATATTGTACATCTTTCTATAAAATGAATGATGAAAAACTCTTTCCTGAATGACATGGTAATGTTGTATCACAGAAATACCTCATGATGGAACCAAGGGAACTAACTCAGTGGGTGGTCAAACTAAGACAGATGGGTTTTTATTCTGATGGCATAAGTATCCATGTCTCAAGCCAAGTTGCAAAAATGAAAGGCCAGTAACCAGATGCAAGCTATTACCATTGGTTGCCACAACTTTCCAAAATGTTCCCATTTGTTTCTCTCCAGTAGAACTTCATATACATTGCATGTGATCCACCTGAAGACTTCTCTACACAGTGGTCTTGTTTCCAGTTCTTCTGTGGTTGTCTGAGTTGTCCACATTTATTTATTTATTTATTTATTTATTTATTTATTTATTTATTTATTTATTTGATTTGATTTTTATACTGCACCATCTGACCAAAGGTCACTCTGGGTGGTTAATATATCTTGTTGCTAAAGGGGACCAACCCAAGGTTGAGGTCACTGGTATAGACAATATTGTCACTGGTATAGATAGAGGTGGGCATGAAACAGAAAACTGATGGTTCGGTTCGTTCTGTTTCGGGCCCACCCTTGGTTCAGTTCAGTTTAGTTTGTACAAATTTTTAAAATGAAAAATTGTACGAACCTGAACTGAGCCAAACTGGTTCGGCTTACCAGGATGGCAGCGGCAGCGGTGATCCCAGCGGCAGCGGTGGCAGTGACCCGGAAGGCCCCAGCAGTGGCCGCAACAGATGGCGAGAGGCCTCACTGGGCAGCAGGAGGCCTCACCGCTGCCTCCATAGCCCTGGCCATGGCCGTGCCAGGCGGCGATGGACGGTCCCACCACCACCTCTGGCTGCCCAGCAGTGGCCATGCCGGACAGCGGGAGGCCTCACTGCTGTATCCGGAGCCTTGGCCACACCAGGCAGTGTTGGATCATCCCACTGCTGCCTCTGGAGGCCCAGCACTTTATTTATTTATTTATTTATTTTATTTATTCATTCATTCATTCATTCATTCATTCATTCATTCATTCATTCCAGTGCCGAGCACACAACCCCAGGGGCCGTGTCAGTGTTTTTTTTATTTTTTTATTTTTATTTATTTTTCCAGCGCCGACCACGTGGCCCCAGGAGCCAGGTTGGTGCTTTTTTATTTTATTTATTTATGTATTTATTTTTCCAGCACCGACCATGCGGCCCCAGGGGCTGAGTTGGTGTTTTCTATGTTTTTGTTTTTTTAAATTTTTCCAATGCAGACCACGTGGCTCCAGGGGCTGGGTCGGCAGGTTTTTTTAGAATAATAATAATAATAATAATAATAATAATAATAATAATAATAATAATAATAATAATAATAAATTAAACACACACACACACACACACACACACACACACACACACACACACACACACACACACACACACACACACACACACACACACACACTGTATTCTTATGGACAGCTTGTTTGTACCCCTGTAACCCAAACCTCACCAAATTTGGGGTGCTTCAAGGGGAGATTTTGAGGAAGGCCCACAGCTATTTCCATGCTGCTAGGTGCATGGGATCAGTATTTTCAAGTACTTTAAAATTACAAAAGTTCTTCTACTGGGTGCACCCCGTTTGGATTACATTGAAATTAATAGCTTCATGTCAATGTGCTTTGTGGTCCCAATATATACCTGGCCACAACTACAAGATATCCAATATACTCATTCATTGGTGAGTGTGTTCCTTTTGTCCTTTGCTGATTGGTCACCAATAATCCTGGAATGGGGAAAAGACTAACTTATGTAGGCTTTCTATTATAAACAGATAAATTTGTCATAGTCATTACAACCCTACTTTTCCAGGCTTTCTTCACTCCAACCAAAAGAATTTCCGGCATTGTCATTTATAACTCCAGCACTGTTTGCCAAAAACACCAGTATGTTTCCTCTAAGAGAACAGTTGTGCTTTGACAGGCAGGAAAAAAATCTACTTAAAGTTAAAAAGCTTTCCCATTTCATCAAGCCAAGTCATTACCAGAATTCACTGGCATCTTTAAAAAGGGGGCAACAAAATACAATTTCCTATGATGTGAAACTCATCCCCATTTATTTCTCCTCATAACATTAGATGAGAGTACAAGAGTTGTCATTCTTTTCAGAAGTGTAGCTATTACGCATTGTACAGTTCCACAGGGGCTCCTTACTTCTTTCCCCTGCTACAACCAATAAAACTGATCTATACACAGCATGTCAGTGCCCCATCTTTGTTACTGACTGTAGCGCAGTGGTTAAATGCCTGTACTGCAGCTACAACTGCGCTTATGACCTGGGGTTCAATCCCAGATAGCAGGCTCATGGCTGACACAGCCTTCCATCCTTCAAAGGTCAGTAAAATGAGTACCCAGCTTGCTGGGGTGGGTGGGTATGTGTAGCCTGCATAATTAAACTGTAAACCGCCCAGAGAGTACTTGGAAGTGCTATTAGGCAGTATATAAGCAAAACACTTTGATTTAAATTATCAAGCAACCTGCTGTATGGTTAGCTGCTGTCAGCCTTGAGAGATAAGGATAACATGACTCTTTAGTAGCTTACCAAGAACTGCAGTTCTCTATGAACTTTATTTTGCGGTATATATGGAGGAGATATAATGACCATACTGGCAAAATGATCTTGGGAGCTGTTATCCACTTCTCTTCCAACCGCTCTTCTACTCTCTGTTCTATATAATTGGTATTTGCAAACAAACTTCAGAAGGCAAGTAGACAAAGGGTATAGAGAATACAGCTAAAATGATTAATATTAAGCATATAAGTACTTGGGTTTGAACCTGATCTGAACTTTGCTGTGCATAGACTAACACTAAAGTATATGCCTAGCTCACCATAAACTAATCTTCATATTGTATTTTACATCTTCTTTAACTGCTAATTAAATTACAGCTAATAACTTATGAAGCTTCCAGTGCTCCTGACATTCATGCTCCACCAGAAGCTCAGGAAGTGGGAAAACTACATTCCTTAGCATTTCTTCACATCATGGTGTTCAGCAACACAGAAAATATCTGGACCGTCACGTGTTTTGGGCTTCAGTTTCCAGAAGCCAGAGGTGGCATAATTAATGGAAAAAGCTATAGGAATTGAAGTCAAAAATGTCAGGTGAACCAAGTATTCTCCTGGTGTAGGAAATGATTCAGCTTTGTCAGGGTCATGCAGTAGGTACATTTCACTGTAGACTGAAAAGTGTATTTCCGAGATCAAATTTTATGCATTTGTTGGTTTGCACCAGAGAGGATGGAGTGTGACAGATTCCATCGATAACACAAAAGCAGATGCTTGGCATCCTAAAATGTGTTACTGCTTACTTTTCCAGAATAGGAATGGGCAATTTGCAGGGACGGGCATCATCCCACCCTCCTGTCTGATTGGTCAGCACCACGGAGACGCAAAAATGACATTGTAGCCCGATTCCTCGTTGGAGCTCAGCTCCGTGCCAGCACAGAGAAAGGTAAGACATTGCCTGCATGTGTGTCAGAGGCTTCAGAACACCACCTGCGCTCGTGTGGGTCGTTTCAGAACCTTCCGAAATGAATTGCCCATCCCTAGTCCCGAAGTTTCATATTCGATGCCAATTGTAGGACCTGTTGGTTCACTCTCCTTTCTTTCTGCACCTCTAAAGGGCTGTGAATCTGACACTCAAAAGGTTTTATTATAGTATTTGGTACTGTGTCCTACCTTCAGTTGGCAAGTGTGTGTGTGTGTGTGTGTGTGTGTGTGTGTGTGTGTGTGTGTGTGTGTGTGTGTTTGTTGGCATATGCCTTACCCAAGGAATAACACAAATGAACTAAAATGGCCATCTGTTTAAGCTTTGGGCTTATCGACATTTTTTTCAAACTATTGGGAATATGAATTGCCTGTATTAATATACACATTGGCAGAATACATATTTTTGGTATAAACTAGAGATGGGCACAATATGAAAAATGGCATGCTGTTTTATCATTTTGTATTCTTACAAAACAATTTGTAAAGTTACAAAATGGCAGACCATGTGTCATCACGAAACAAAACAAACCACTTTTTCTCAGTTTGGAAACTAAACCGAGAAGCTACCGGATCTTGCTTCAGGCTGCGCACCACCACCCCACCTTTGGCTGGGTATCTGTGGGCGAAGAATATGTGGCGGTGGCTTCGATCCTAAAGCCAGGGACACAGCTCCAACCACCCCTCCTTCTCCAGGATGTCTGTGGGCAAAGGAGGGGTGATGGTAGCTTTGATCCTGGCTTTCTGGTCCTGAGCCAGGTGAGGATCGACCTTGGGTATCGACAGGGACATATGACTGCTACAGCTTTTTCTGTTTTAGATCCAATGGATACAACACATCATAATTCATAAACATTGCTATAAACTTATCTTTTCATCTAGATGTTGTATATATCAAGCAAGGGAATATTTGAAGTACTAAGATCATAACATGAATCCTGTAGGGCTGATATCTGGATTGATTTCTAGGAAGCAGATGACTGTGTGAACTATTCATTCATCCTCTCTTCTGATGTGGACAGATACTGAGAATATGCACTATAGAGAGGATAAATCTTACTAAGCCATGCTGCCTAACAAAATGTATATTCTGTTATTTGATGTTTCACAGTCTCTGTTGTCAAAGCATACCTCTCACAATCACAGAAATCTACTAGTTTGAAATAGTTTATGCTTTATAACTATTTGGGTCAGTCTGCTGCTGACTGTTTGCTGGATAGAAAGTCTGACCCGTACAGAAACCAGGATCAAACTGCTTGCACAAGGGTTGCCACTATGCAAGCTGTGATCTCCATGGGAAAAGCTCACCTGAATTTCTCAAAGCAATACTTGTGCAAGTGGTGTGTTCCTGTTTAACCATGTCAAAAGATTATTTGCTCATTGGAAGGTCAATAAGCCACTGACCATATCGTGCCTATGACATTGGAAATCTTCCATATTTTACAATTTGTTTGTATTTTTGACAGGCCCATCTGAAAACCAAAAGGAAACAATAACATTGGAGGAGTACAGTTTTGGAAATAATTGTGGACATGGACATTGTCATCTGCTCCTTGATGCAGACCTACAGATGTACCATTGAAGTGAGCTCCATTGATATTATTGAGTTCAATTAGATCCTATTCCAGATAACCAGTCATAAGAATAGTCCCAGGTATACAGTACATGTGAAGAATTACATCCAAGGGCATACTGGCTGCTAGATGCCAAAGTGTAGGTGTGTGATTGTTTTCATGTCCTACTGCACACATCTCATGAGCAGAGATGGGCACGACCAGAAAAAATGACATTTCGAGTTGTCATTTGTCGGGACGGGTCCATTTCGGGTCGTTTCCGTTTGTCACAGAAATATTCAAAAATTTGTCGTTTCTGTTTCTCGTTTGTCATTTGTCATTTGTGTTTGGTTTGGGGTTGGGTTTGGGGTAAGTGGGCTCTGGGAGGCACCTCTCTGGGTGCCTCTGACATCTGACCCACTAAGAAGGGAAGGGAAGCGTTTTGCATAGCTGCCACATACCATACATTACATTATGTTAGGGTTGGGGGGTAAGTGGCAGAGGCACCTCTCTGGGTGCCTCTGACTCACTAAGAAGGAAAGCATACTGGCGTACTGGCGTACAGGTTAGGGGTAGGGGTAGTGGGCTCTGGCTGGGAGGCACCTCTCTGGGTGCCTCTACTCTGACCCACTAAGAAGGGAAGCGTACTTGCGTACGGATCTGGGTTAGGGTTGGGGTTAGGGTAAGGGCTAGGCTTAGGGTTACGGTTAAGGTTAGGGTGGGGTGCCTCTGACCCACTAAGAAGGACAGTGTACTGGCGTATGGGTTAGTGTTAGGGTTAGGCTTAGTGGGCTTTTTATGCCCTCTGGCACATCCAGAAGTTTCAGTCAAAACCTGGCCATGCGATTGGTGGAATGGGTCCAAAAATTTGCATGGTCCACTCCCATGGACAGCCCATCATTGCGCAGGTGTAAAAAATAAAAATAAAAATAAAATAAAATAAAATAAATGGAGACGTTTTATTGCAAGAAAAACCCACTGCTGCTACTATAAAAATTCAGGCATTTAAAATACCTAATTTTCAAATGTTTCTGTGGTGTTTTGGTGGGTTTTTGGACCACAATTTCAAAATAAATATTGCGGTTGCCATTTTTGATCCCCCCCACCGCATGGCAAATGGAGACGACGAGGATGCCCACCCCCCAGCCTGGTACCAGCAGCCCAGGACAGGAGAGCGGGGGAAGGCCGGGGACCTCCCCAGAAACCACCCCTCTCTGGTAGGTGCCCTCACTGAGGCAGGCATATTTTCGCCTGCTTTTATGGCCGGGAATCGGGTTTTTTTTAAAAAACTTTTTTTCTGCGCTGTTTGGCATCGCGTGATCGCCGCGATGCCATGAACGACAACGAAAAATCAGACCCAATTTATCTTTATCGGGTCGGGTTCGAGCTGGAGCGGAGTAATTCTCGTTACCGTTACCCATTACGTAACGATAACGATAACCGAAAACGGAAATGAGAATTTCGCCGCTCCGTGCCCATGTCTACTCATGAGTGTATTGTTGTGACTATATAAACAGAATGCTGGACTGGTAGCTAACCAGTTGGTACATACTAGAAAAATAAGGCAGTCATCAAGACAATAGCAAAGCAAAACAAAGAAAAAGAACAAAAGTGACCCTGAATTTTCATAAAACTGTTAATGTTAATTATATCTATCATTATTCTGCACTGCGGAAACACTTCCAGTTGATGGAAGGTTAATAGGGTTATTTTTTTTACATACATGATATATTTAAGGACTGGTTTACATTGTCATTCCTTCACTGAAATTCTTGGGTCATAATCTGACACTCTTATCTTCTACTGCACTCTGGATGTCTATTAAATGTACATCTTTGGAATTTATATTTACTGAGGCAAAATAGGAAATGTTCTCTAAAATGTGAACAGGACTACCAAGCATTTTCCTTCTAGAGTGAAGAGTGTGCCCAGGTGATCAATGTACCTCTTGAGTCTATTGCCTCTTGGCAATTAGCATGGGATGGGCAACTTCAAGGTGTCTAAGTATAGTTCTTTTTCTCTGAATCAGATTTCGATTGAAGAGCCCTTCAAATGGAGGACTGTCTTCCCTAAAATGGTTACCTGGCCACCCAACTGGTTGGGTATTTGCACTCAATAATGATGGCTGCTGTTATGTCCTAAAATATATTTACTTCTAAGTAGATATGAATCAGATTATGTTGCATGTACTCCAGACACTGGATTTATAGTTGTGGTGTGTAGTATATTTCCTTTTTTTTGTCTCTCTTTTCTCATTGTGTATGCTACAGGGAACGTTAAATCACTACTGTATTTCAAAACAAACTCTGAAGTAATAGTGTACCAAGCTTCATGAGAGATATATAGGAAGGCAATATATTATGTGTATTTTATTATCAGTCAGGCCCTTTAAAAACCTGTTTTTAAATAAATAAATAAATAAATAAATAAATAAATAAATAAATAAATAAATAAATAAATAAATAAATAAATACTTCATTTCATTCTTTATTATGTGGTCATAGACATTGCATAAATAAAATCATCCCCTTCAATCCTCAATTCATTATGGTGTCTAGAAATGACAGCCTTGTTTGCTTTTTCTCTTTTGATTTAGTCATATTGGAGACCTTTAGCCCTTTATTCATGGACTAGCAATCATAGAAAATACCATTATTCAAAAATAAATAAATAAATAAATAAATGAATAAAACATATGGTTTTCAGATCCAATATGCTTGATGAAGTAACGTTGTGGAAAATAATTTCTGTTTTCAGCCAGTCAGGCTGAGCTTCCAAACCACTGACATTCAGCATAATGTGCAGCAGCCTAACTACCTCCCTGCATTTAAATCAGCAAATTTTTTTAGCCCAATTTATTTCAAGCCATGCTGGGGGAAGCCTTGCTTAAGTGAACATGTGTCACTGGTTTCTGAAATCTAACTCAGATGTTGTTTCTGCATGTTGAAATCTAAATTGATGTTGTTTAACCCTTTGCATCATTATGCAATATGCATTCTAGATTCCAGTTAATGAGAACTGTCTTACAAAATGAGCACCAGAGGTACTACTATAGTATCTTTTAAACTGTTATTTGCTTTATAGTTTTGCCTGTTGTGAGCCACCTCGGGTTCCTATGGGGAGAAAGGTGGCATGAAACAAGCAAGCAAACAAACACATTCTGATCCTCCTAGGTTTCCATACATACAAACATGGTGGCCTATAAGTGCATGGCTTGCTCATCAACCATACATGCTCCAGATAATCAAAACCAGTGCATTTTCCTGGAAGCATATTAGTGATGATTCGATTGGTAGCCCCTGGTTTATTACTGATCTACTGTAGCATGTGTGTTATGCTTATATTTGACTTATAGGATCATTAATGAGGTCTTTCAAGATCAGTGAGATATTTAAATTTTGGTTTTACCATACCAACAATCCAGAAAATATCAAGGCTGAGTGGGGATTAAATCTTAAAAGACATAGAAGAACAAACCTTGCTAAGAGAAAATCAGCATGGCTTCTGTAAGTGTAAGTCTTGCCTGACCAATCTTTTAGACTTCTTTGAAAAGTTCAACAGGCATGTGGATTTGGGTGAACCGGTTGATATAGTCTGTCTGGATTTTCAGAAGGCTTTTGACACAGTCCCTCACCAAAGGCTGCTGAGAAAATTGTACAGTTGGGGGATAAGAGCGCAGGTCCTCTTATGGACTGAGAAATGGTTGAGATCCAGGAAATAAAGAGTAGGTGTCAATGAGAAATTTTCACAATGGAGATTGGTAAAAAGCGGTGTGCCCCAGGGATGTGTCCTGGGATCGGTGCTTTTCAATATGTTTATAAATGACCTGGAGAAAGAGATAAGCAGTGAGGTGGCCAAGTTTGCAGATGACATGAAACTTTTCCATGTGGTAAAAACCAGAGAAGATTGTGAAGAGCTCCAGAAGGATCTCTCCAAACTGGGGGAATGGGCTGCAAAATGGCAAATGCATTTCGATGTAGCCAAATGTAAAGTAATGCATATTGGGACGAAAATATCAAAACTTTATCTATCAACTCATGGTCTTTGAGCTATGCATGATGTGTCAGGAAAGATATATTGGTGTGTTGGTGGACAGCTCCATGAAGGTATCTACCCAATGTGTGGTAGCGGTGAAGAAGGCCAATTCCATGCTTGTTGTTGTTCAGTCGTTCAGTCGTGTCCGACTCTTCGTGACCCCATGGACCAGAGCTCGCCAGGCCTTCCTATCCTCCACTGCCTCCCGGAGTTTTGTCAAATTCATTTTGGTTGCATCGATGACACCGTCCAATCATCTCATTCTCTGTCGTCCTCTTTTCCTTTTGCCTTCGATTTTTCCCAGAATCAGGGACTTTTCCAGAGAGTCCTCTCTTCTCATGAGGTGGCCAAAGTACTGGAGCCTCAGCTTCAAAATCTGTCCTTCCAGTGAACATTTGGGGTTAATTTCTTTCAGAATGGATAGGTTTGATCTCTTTGCAGTCCAGGGGACTCTCAAGACTCTCCTCCAGCACCACAGCTCAAAAGCATCAATTCTGCGGCGATCAGCCTTCTTTATAGTCCAGCTCTCACTTCCATACATCACTACTGGAAAAACCATAGCTTTAACCATCCTGACCTTAGTTGGCAAAGTGATGTCTCTGCTCTTTAGGATGCTATCTAGGTTTGCCATTGCTTTCCTCACAAGAAGCAGGCGTCTTTTTATTTCGTTGCTGCAGTCGCCATCTGCAGTGATCAAGGAGTCCAAGAAAATAAACTCTGTCATTGCCTCCATTTCTTCCCCTTCTATTTGCCAGGAGGTGATGGGACCAGTGGCCATGATCTTAGTTTTTTTGATGTTGAGCTTCAGCCCATTTTTTTCACTCTCCTCTTTTACCCTCATTAAGAGGTTCTTTAATTCTTCCTCACTCTCTACTATTAGAGTAGTATCATCTGCGTATCTGAGGTTGTTGATATTTCTTCCAGCAATCTTAATTCCGTCTTGTGATTCATCCAGACCGGCCTTTCTCATGATGTACTCTGCATATAAGTTAAATAGGCAAGGTGACAGTATGCAGCCTTGTTGTACTCCTTTCCCAATTCTAAACCAGTCAGTTGTTCCATATCCAGTTCTGGATATGGAATCCCATGCTAGGGATTATCAAAAAGGGGATTGAAAATAAAACAGCCAACATTATAATGCCATAAAACAAAATAATAGTAAGGCCACACCTGCAGAATTGTGCACAATTCTGGTCACCGCATCTCAGCAAAGACATAGTGGAAATGGAAAAGGTGCAGAAAAGAGCAACTAAAATGTTTACTGTGCTGGAGCACCTCCCTTATGAGGAAAGGCTAAATCATTTGGGGCTCTTTAGTCTGTAAAAAAGGCACCTGAGGGAAAATATGATTGACACATACAAAATAATACAGGGCATGAGTAAAGTGGAAAGAGGGACACTCTTCTCCCTCTCACAAAATACCAGAACTAGGGGACATACACTCAAATTGAGGGCTGGGAGAATAAGAACAGACAAAAGAATTTTTTTTTCACCCAGCACATTGTTAGTCTGAAACTCCCTGCCACAGGATGTGGTGATGACATCTGGCCTGGATGCCTTCAAAAGGGGATTGGACAGATTCCTGGAGGAAAAGTCCATCACAGGTTACAAACCATGATGGAGATGTATGATCTCCAGGCTTAAAACCGGGGTACTTCAAGGACCTGATTCAGGGGAGTGGTATCAGGAGACAGATATCTAGTCTTGTGCGCTCCCAGATGCATCTGGTGGGACCACTGTTAGACACAGGAAGCTGGACTAGATGGGCCTTTGGCCTGATCCAGCATGGATCTTCTTATGTTCTCATGTTCCCCCATATCCTTTCACTATTATAAAACCCATACTTAGTTGGATGAAAATGAACATCTGCCCAAAGAAGACAAAAAGGGCTCCTTGCCAGTCAATGGCAGTTCAGAAACTAAAGATTTAGTCTATTGACTGACTGACTGACTGACCGATTGGTTGATTGATTGATTGATTGATAGGCAGTATATCAAAACACTCTGGGTGGTTTTGAAGGGTATGAAAAGTCCTTCATGAAAACTAGGTTTTCAGTAAAAGCTAGCATGTATGCTTTGCCCATTGCAAGTGTTGATTGTTCTAACTACAGTGACTCATGGTTTAGTTACATCCTCTATCGATTACTGCAACATGATTTGTGTGGTGTTGCCTTTGCAGAGTGTTTGGAAACAGTAGCTGGTTCAAAATGGTCCAGCCAGAGTGGTGATGAGGACAAGTTATCTATGTAACTCTCATGTCGTGTTATGACTGCACTGGCTGTTAGCCTGTTTCCAATCCCAATCCCAAGTGTTAGTCTATGACAACTTGATGAGTTAGGTCCAGGCTATCTGAAGACCTATATTTTTGAATACAAGCCAGATTGGATTTTAATATCTTCAAGAAAAGCCCTTCTCTTGGTCCTGCCATCTTCATATCCATGCTTGAATTTCCCCAGGAATTGATTATCCCAGGGAAATTATATAGATGCAAACAATATATAATATAAAGCAAAGTACACTAGTGAAGTCTTAAATGGGTGGTTAAGGGACACAAATTCACACAATACCTTCTCTCATTTGTTGACATGAATGGATCCAGCTGTGTACAGTTTTAGACTCTCCAGGGAGTGGGTGGAGTGGACCAGCTATGGGGCAGTTCCAAATTTAGCCAGTATACCATTACTTGAGAATAGAGATGGGCACAAATAAAAAAAATGGTGTTTCGTTTGTCGTTTGGTTGTTTAGGGGTCCGTTTTGGTTCGTTTCGTTTCCGTGACGTTTTTTGCAAAAAAATTCATTTTCGTTTCGTTAGGTAACGAAACAAAAAACGAAAACAAAAACAAAAATTTGCTGTTTCGTTAGCATTCTTTTTAGTTCAATGCATCTGCTGCAACAAAAACAAAAAACACAGCAAATTTGGTCGTTTCGTTTTTGATTTTGTTTTGTTTTTAAAAAAAATTGTTTCATTTTTGTTGTGTAACGAAATGAAAAAATGAAAACAAAATGAAAAATCGCTCGTTTCGTGCCCATCTCTACTTGAGAACCTGGGACTCTGCAGAAGCACAATCAATTTG
Organism: Phrynocephalus guinanensis; assembly: GCA_037367245.1. Taxonomy (NCBI): domain Eukaryota; kingdom Metazoa; phylum Chordata; class Lepidosauria; order Squamata; family Agamidae; genus Phrynocephalus; species Phrynocephalus guinanensis. The sequence goes on along the minus strand of CM074735.1, from coordinate 103,993,671 downwards.
TACCAAAATCCTCCACCCACCAGGGTGAGTAGCTGAAATGCAAGTGTGGATGACAGCAGAAACAAACTAATATCCATGATCTTGAGATATTAAATAGATTGGCCTGAGCACAAAAATCTTAATCATATAAACCAGAATAGTAATATAATGCTTGACACACAGCCATGCCAGCTGCTTACATCTTTTCTTAAAAATCAAGCCACATCTAACTTCTATTCTATTAAAAATTATGTACACATGAGGTTGAAAGTAAAAGAAGATGCTGTTGTTTCTGCTAGCATTGTTATAAAACCACAGGAGTCCCATTCAGTGTCACTAAACAGTTTTATAAATAGGGGATTTATGTTGCTCTTTCCCTTTGTTTTGCTTTCCTAACAGGTTTTGTTAGGAGAGCCTTGAGCCTGGCAGTATATCAAGTGAGTTTCATGTTAACAAGTTTATTATCGGGGTTTTATTTTTCTAAAAAATTGCATTGTATATGTTAGTGCTACTGAAATCCTCATACATCTAAAGGGAAATGTAGCAATCATGTTACTGTGGAGCCCATTTTGAAGGTCTTGTGGAAGAAGTGAGTCATTTAACAACTGCTTAGAGTGTGTATAGACAACCACAGGGCCAAATGGAGCTGAGCAGAGAACATGCAGAAAAAGCATTATGTGACTGTATGTCCTATAGCATTGAAGCCAGGAATCTTTCCAATCTAACTAAGAGATTTTGAGCCTTATAGATCAAGTTTCAGGATAATGGTAGGATATTTGTGGAACTTGCTGTATGCAAAGAACTGGCTCTACCACTGAACCCCAGGTATTTTCCCAAGTATGGCTGGATGCTGTAGAAAAATATTGAAAATAATATGCTCCTAGTAGGGATGGGCACAAAACAAAAAAGGAAATGCTGTTTTGTCATGTTACATAATGAAACAAAATGAAAGGAGGAAGCAGCATTTAATTACAGATGAAACGAACTGGTGGTTTTTTGTTGGAACGAACCATTTTGTTCGCCTGTAAGCCACATGCACAGGCTTGGGGAAGGGAAACATGTTTTTAAAAAACCCTCAGGCTCTTAAAACACCCCCAAGCTCTGATGGGAGAGAGCCAGCAGAGGGGAGAAGCCCTGCCACCACCACTGCTGAAGCGCCCGGGTAGAAGAGTACATGCCAAAAGGGCCTGCTGCCACTGCCACCACCGCCAAAGAGCCCCTGCTTCCCAAGAGGAAGAGGAGGAGCAGGAGGTGAGGAGGAGCCCATGGAGGAGGGGGACGGGGAGGAAGAGGAGGGGGAGGGGGCTGCCCAGCAGCTTCTGCAGCCACTTTCCAGCCCCCTCAAACCATTTTGTTAAAGGTTTGTTTCGTACATTTTTTTGCAAACATTTGTATCAAATGAAACAAAATGTGGGGGGATGAAACAAAATGAAACGAATCAAAATGAAATATTTTTTTCCATTTTGTGCCCATCCCTAGTTCCCAGAGCTACTAGAGTTACATCAGTAAAACTGTGAACCTATCACAACCAAACACAGAGGAAAGAGCATCTGCTAAAACAATAAGTTTAAAGAGAGAGAGAGAGAGAGAGAGAGATGAGCTGAAAACAGTTATCAGTTCATTTTCAGAATCAGAATCAGAATCCTTTTATTGGCCAAGTGTAGTTGGACACACCCGGAATTTGTTTTGGTAAAAAATGTTCTCCATATGCAAGAAGGAAATATAAGAATCATATATTCAACAATAAAAACACAGTACAACAACACAATATAACCTATTATTTAAAAAGAAGAAAAGAAATGAAAACTAATTATTCAACAGTTTGATAGCACTTGGAAAGAAGCTATATTTATATCTAGTTGTCCTAGTATGCAATGCCTTAAAACGTTGTCCTGAGGGTAACAGTTGAAACAGATTTTATGAAAACTTCTGAGCTATATGTGAAGAACTATTTTATTTTGGATGGTCTTTCCACCAAAGGAGATGCCTTGAAATAGTACAAAAGTTTTGGCATTGAGCATAAAGCAAGGCAGAAATCCTGGCCCAACACTTTGGCCTTATTAATCATACTGTCATATTGCCACATCTAGTTGGTTCTATAGTGCCATCGATTTTAGGAATCAAACAGCATCTAGAAATATTCATATACATATTAGAGATGGGCATGAAATGAACTTTTAGTTCGTTTCATTATTCGTTATTCATTTTGTTAGGTAACAAAACAAATAACGAACCCCAGAGTGATTTTAGAACAAAATGAACCAAACTGAAAAAAATTGGTTCGGTTCGGTTCATTTCGTTCTTCCCCAGTGGTGATGACACCCTGGCTGTCATTGCCTGTGGGGGAGGACTGCCTAGAGAGAGCCCTGTTCTTGCCTCCGCACATGGAGGTGGGACCAGGGTTCTCTCTAAAGGGATCTTCCCCATGGACAGATGACAGCCCGCCTGGCTGTCATCCACCTGCGGTGGAGGGTGGTTGAGAGAGTACTCCATTCTTAGGTCCGCATGTGGAGCCGAGGCCGCAGCTCTCTCTCTCAAGGGATCTCCCCTGTGGCTGGATGACAGCTGGCCCAGCTGTCATCCACCTGTGGTGGACTGTGGTCAAAAGAGGACTGCGGTCTCAGCTTCACAAGCGGAGTCGAGGCCATGGCTCTCTCTCAAAGTATCTCCGGTGGATGACTGCCGACCCGGCTGCCATCCACCTGCGCTGGAGGGCAGTTGAGAGAGGACTATGGTCTCTCTCTCAAGGGATCTCTGCCTCTGGTGGATGACAGCCCACCGAGCTGTCATCCGCCCGCGGGGGAGAACTGTCTAAAGAGAGCCCCGTTCTCAGCTCCGCAGGTGGAGGCGAGAAGGGGAGTCTCTCTAAAGGGATCTCCCCTGTGGGCGATGACAGCGCACCGGGTGCTATTGTCCGTTGCGGGGGGAAACTGTCTAAAGAGACTCCTCTTCTCGCCTCCAGAAGCGGAGGCAGGAACAGGGGTCCCTTTAAAGGATCTTCCCAGTGGCGATGACAGCGCCCAGCCACTGCCGGCGGTAAGAAACCGAACCGGTTCGAATCGGTTCAGGTTTGTATGATTTTTTTAACAAAAATTGTACAAACCCAAATCGAACCAAACCAAGGGTGGGCCTGAACCAGACGAACCCGAACCATGGGTTTTCTGGTTCATGCCCATCTCTAATACATATTCCCCCTCTCATTTTTCTTTGGTTTTCTCACAAATACACACATGACCAACTGGGAAATAGAAAAACTGTCAACACTATAGTTCCAAAAGGATGATAACCTCACTGACTGTTGTAAAAAAAATCATCTTGTGGTCTGACAAACCTTCTTCGGAAGGGCAAAAGTCCCAGAGAAATGGAAGTATGGTTCATCTTGAGGAGGTCCATGGCTTACTAACTGTAAGCTGCACAGAGACCTTTGGGTAGTGGATGGCATATAAGCTGTATAAACAAACAAACAAACAAACAAACAATTCTGGAGGCTATGCAGTCCTGCAAAAAACCAAAACTGATCCATTGAAATAGCTCCTCCGGGTGTCCCAGGGAAGAAATCTTTATACATTACTTTCTAGCTACTTCTCTGACTCTGTAGAGTTTTCCAGAGGAAAAGCCAGAGAAAACTTGACATTTTAAAAATACTTTAAGCATTAATTCAAAACTGACAGAAAAGAAACTCTGGCCCTCAAGTTTCAAGCAAGTGAATAATGTTAGCAACTGAAATTAGTACATTGATAACACTACTTGGAAGCCTCAGGCTAAAATTTGTCTTATGATTCAATATGTATTTAGTGATCACAAAGAATGATGCAGAAGCAGTGTCCACATTAGCTTCTTATTGCAATCTGAATTTCAGCCCACAGTACTTTATTCTTCCTTCCTTCCTTCCTTCCTTCCTTCCTTCCTTCCTTCCTTCCTTCCTTCCTTCGTCTATTGTTTTATGGTTTGCTACCAAGCTGCTTGGTTTTTAGAGGGTTACAGAGTGTCAGGAAAAGATGTCAGCTTTCTAAAGTTCTTCATAATATACACAGAAATATGCACACACACACTGCAGAAATATACATGGTCTTCTATATTTCATTGGGGCTGTTTCAATTTTGTAGCATTTCCCCTGTGCAAAGGTAATATAGTATGTCAACATAATAATTACACTCATGTAATCAAAACATTGGAGACATTTTGGGGACAAATTGTGGGGGCAGGGGTTCCCATGGAAGCTAAACATCATGTAGTAAATGTCTCTGTCCCCACAAGACCAGTCACAGGCACTCCTTATCTTTTTGCAAAGGAAACAAGTGACCACAAGGGAAAAGTCCATTTCAGCCATGACATCTTGAAAAAGTAGAAGTCCTCAGTGGAAAAGAACAAAACTCCATGCTGGGAGCAAAATAGTTTAGACTGATTTCAATTCGTCTTTGTGTTGTGTGATCAATAAGAAATAAATACATAAAATTAAATTAATCTGTCTCATAATTAGAGCAAATTCCATGGCAGTTGGCTGCATAATGACAGCCTCAGACTTGTATCTCTTGTAGAAAAGCTAAAGTAAGTCTTGCTATCCTGAATTAGATATAAGTTTTTGGCTTTAAATATGCTATTGTGATTGGAGGTTCTTGAATGAGTTTCAGAATATTCAGTTGAACAGAATTGTGCAGGGTGAACTTTGATTTTGAGCACATACTACAATGCAATAGTTTGTTTGTGTCCATGGCTTATCTGATTTGATTTGGACCTGGTGCAACAAGAACATAAATTAAGAGATGTGTAGCCTGTTGTTGTATAATTTGTAGAGATGGCATGTTGGAACCTATTGGCAGACATTCCCTTTGCTGTTCATCAGAGGCTAATCTGATCAATCATGCAGGAGTTGGGTGCCTGAGGCTCCCCCAGAAGATTTCCAAACATGCTGCTTTGGCACAAAAGTACTATATATCAACAGGCAGTGATTAAACTGATGCTATAAGATACAGGTGTGTTGAAAAATAGACAGTAGTAGTCGTTTTATCTCTAAAACTTCTCTTTCTCCTTATTCCCCACTTCTCTCCAAATAAGCATTTAATAGTAGAAAGGAAATGAATATGAAATTACATAGAACCAGTATGGGCCGAGGGTATATGTCTGTCATTCAAAGGGATATCAAAACATCCAATATTTCTCCCACTTAATTTTACTAGTCCATTATTTTATGTGGCTCAAAATCAAAGTCCACCCTGCTAGAATCTGCAGTTAAGGAAACGGGTTTCAAACTTGCATCTCTTGATGCACCTAGCAATGTACTGTTGTGGCAATTTTTCTGGATAAGACAGGTCCATATTAGAGATGGGCACGGCCAGGAAAAATTACGTTTCGAGTTGTCGTGTGTCAGAGCCAGCCCGTTTCGGCTCGTTTCCGTTTTTCGCGAAATTTTCCAAAAATTTGTTGTTTCGTTTGTCGGTTTTTCATCTGTCGTTAGTACTGGTTTTGGGGGGCGGGCTCCTGGAGGCACCTCTCTGGGGTGGGTGCCTCCTCTGGCCCGCTACAAAATGGCATGCATAGCCAATTGGATATGCATACTATTAAGTTGCAGCTACAGCAGGCAGAGGCACCTCTCTTTCAGGTGCCTCTGTGACTCACTGCCTGCCTGCATACGGTGCACTTGGGCTGGGGAACGAAGTGAGAGAGGACCCCTACGGGCGCCCCTGTGACTCACTAAGAAGGGAAGTGTACTTGCTGTAGTGCAATGTGAGTACACATCTGGCTTACTGGTTAGGGGATAGCGCAAGGGCTAGGCTTAGGGTTACGGGTAAGGTTAGGGTGAGTTACTGGGGTGCACCTCTGGGTGCCTCTCTGACCCACTAAGAAGGACAGTGTACTGGCGTATGGGTTAGGGTTAGGGTTAGGGTTAGGGTTCAGGCTAGGGTTAGTGGCTTTTTATACCCGACTGGCACATCCCAGAAGTCTCGGTCAAAACCTGGCCAAGTGGCCATGCAATTGGTGGAATGGCTCCAAAAATTTGCATGGTCCACTCCCATGGCCAGCCCATCATTGTGCAGGTGTAAAAAAATAAAAATAAAATAAAATAAAATCAATGGAGACGTTTTGTTGCAAGAAAAACCCACTGCTGCTACTGAAAAAATTCAGGCAGTTTTAAAATAGCTATTTTCGCATGTTTCTGTGGTGTTTTGGTGTGTTTTTGGCCGACGCGATTTCAAAATAAATATTGCCCCCCACCAGAGCAGTCCAGGAGAGGAGAGGGGGGAGGCCAGGGACCCCCCCCCCAGAAACCACCCCTCTGGTAGGTGACCTCACTCAGGCAGGCATATTTTCGCCTGCTTTTTTGGCCGGGAATCGGGTCTTTTTATTTTAAAAACTTTTTTCCTGTGCTGCGCCGCTTGGCAAGTTGGCGGGCGACTCGACGAGGATGCGCACTTTGCGCAGCCCAGGAGAGGAGGGGGGGAGGCCGGGGACCCCCCCCCCAGAAACCACCCCTCTGGTAGGTGCCCTCACTGAGGCAGGCATATTTTCTCCTGCTTTTTTTGGCCAGGAATCGTTTTTTTTATTTTTAAAACTTTTTTCCTGTGCCGCTTGGCATCGCGCGATCGCTGCGATGCCAGGAACGACAACGACAAATCAGACCCAATTTTTCTTTAGTCGGTTCGAGTTCGAGTTCTGGCAGAGTAATTGTCGTTCTTCGTTCCGTTACGTAAGGGAAACGAGAAACGGAAACGGAAACAAGAATTTCGCCAAGTTGTGCCCATGTCTAGTCCATATTATGCCTTTTTGACATTTTCATGCCTTTCTAGAACCAAAGCCACTCACAAGGATAACGATGAGAGGAAGACATATTTTTTTAAAAAAAAGAGGTACTCTTCAGCTCATTATATTCCTTTCAGATTTACAATGGTCCGGCTACATTCCTGGTTTTGGAAATATCAAAATATACGTGAGAGGAAAGGGAGGAGCAGAAACATTTCAAGGCAATCTCATGTGCAGTAGCTGGGGATCTTAAGTATTCCAGAGGCATTCCAAGATATATTCAACTTGGCCGGGAAACCCATCTCAGCTATGACATTCACTGACTCACCCAGCAAGGAAATAAGTCTGAGGTCAATGTACAATCCAAAAAGCGGCACCAAGTGATTCCTGGCTTCTACCAGCATTTTAACCACAAATACATATGTGGCAACATGTTCCACTCCAGATGCCATCTTCAGACAGAATGTTAGAAGAAAAAGTTTCCAACCAGGATGAACTGTGGTTCAGGCTGTAGAGCTTGACATCAGAATTTCAGCAAACACATTCAGATGGATTGACCCCATGCTCTGCACTGTGTAATGAGTCAGGCTCACTCGCTACTCTCCTTTCATAAGGCCCTGGAGACCTATTTATTTGCAGAGCCCCCCCCCCCCCAGTTCCCAGTTAGTAGAGTTTGCTGTTTTGCTTTGTTCTTCTTTTCTCTCCCCCCTCGCACCACCCCTCTGAGAGGGGGCATATTTTATTATGGTTTTTATTCCTCCCCTACCAAGAAATAGCGCAGGATGAGGTAATTTGCCATCTAACAAGTTCTGTTAATGGCTGTTTTAAACATGCTTTATAAGATTTATAAATTGTATTTTAATTATATTAACTGTATTTCAGTTGGATTTTATTTATCTTTTTAGTATTGCATTGTATGCTATTTTGTAAACTGCCCTGGGTAGTACAATACGCACTAAGGGGGTGGTATGGAAATATAAACAAACAAACACATAAATAAATAAATAAATAAATAAATAAATAAATAAATAAATAAATAAATAAATAAATAAATAAATAAATAATCTGGATCCATTTCAATCTGGTTTCTATGGGACTGAGACAGCACTGGTTGCATTGGTAGATGATTTATGCAAGGAAATGGATAGGGGATCTGTGTCCCTTTTGGTTTTATTAGACCTCTCAGCTGTTTTTCACACTATAGACCATTACATCCTCCTGACTTATCTCTCTGAAATGGGAATTGGGGGTAGTTCAATAAAATGACTCTGGTCCTTTCTGATGGAAAGAATGCAGAAAGTGGTGTTAGGTGATTCATGTTTGACACAGCGGCAGCTGAAGCTCTGTCTCCTATGTTATTTAACATTTATAGGGAACCACTGGGAGATATTACCAGGTCTTTGGGGATTAAGTGCAACCAGTATGCCAATGATAGCCAGCTCTACCTCTCATCATCTCTGGATTCTAAGGGAACTACCATCTCAATGTTACATGAGTGTTTAGCTGCAGTAATGAACTGTATGAGGATGAGCAAAATGAAATGAAACCCAGACAAGACAGAGGTGCTCCTGGTCAGTCAAAAGGGAGAACAAGGGATAGGGATGCAACCTGTACTGGATGGGTCACCCCCAATTGAAAAAAGGGGTACACAACTTGGGGATGCTCTTGAACTCATCCTTGAGCTTGGATGCCCAGGTCACAACTGTGGCCAGGAGCGCATTTGGACAATTAAGGCTAGTACGCAAGTTATGCCTGTTTCTTGAGAAACCAGCTCTGGCCACGGTGACATATTCCCTAGTGACAACTCAGCTAGACTACTGTAATGTGCTCTAGGGCTACTGATGAAATCTCTCAGGAAACTTCAATGGGTCCAAAATGTAGCAGCCAAATTGCTGACTGGGGCGGGGTACAGAGATCACATTACACCCCTATTAAATCAGCTCCACTGGCTGCCAATCAGCTATCAGACCCAATTCAAGGCAAAGACCTTGACCTACAAAGCACTGTATGACCTGAGTCCTAGCTACCTTAAAGATCAAATCTCACAGTATGAACTGGCTCGGGTGTTGAGGTCACCAGGAGAGGTCCTTCTCTCCATCCCACCATCCTCACACATACATATTGTGGGAACAAATGAAAGGGACTTCTCGGCTGCTCCGCTGAGACTCTGGAACTCCCTCACAATAGAGGGCAGGACTGCCTCATCTCTTATGTCTTTCTGGAAACAGGCAAAGATCTTTCTCTTCAGACAAGCTTTCCCTGAATGATGGTCTATCTATTATGTGACCTTTATATGAACCTATCATACATGAACACATAGATTTTGTGTTTATAGATTTTGTGATTGCATTGACACTATACTTTCAATGTTAGTCTCCCTTACTCATAACTTTACATGGAATTTTACTCTCTTTTTCACTGCTTGTGTTCTCTGGTAGCGTTAATGTAATGTTGTACTGTATATTATCCCTCATTACTGTAAGCTGCCTTTGGTCCTTTTCAAGGAGAAAGGTGGGGTAAAAATATGATAAAACAAATAAATAAATAAATATTGTACCCCTAATTTCAATGCACTATGTATCCAATGATGGCAAAGAGTTAACAGTTTCCAAATTAAAATAGTGATGATTAAGCATAACTAATTGGGCCATGAAAAATTTGTCTATTTAACAAAGTCTTCAGTACTTAAAAGCACATGCACACATACCACAAACTTCAGCGTCCCCCCTTTTTTGACACCTAGAAAAGTCTTTGAAGACTTGTGAGTGAAATGGTTTCAATTTAGAAAACTTTTTAAACAGCCCATTATAAATTTATGAATATTGATAAAATAATAAAATGTGCACATCTAAGATGAAATGTAGGGCAGAAAGATAAATCTTCTTGGGCTGTGAGTTATCCCAATTAGAGACAGCTAATAAGCAGTTTTCTAAGGCTCAGCTGAATTGCTCCCCTGACTTCAATGCAGTTTTGTAAGGAGAATAGCTTTTTCTTATGCCTACCTTAAATAAAAACCATGATGGCAAGTCAATCTTGACTTCTTCCCTCTAATGAACCATGTGGAGATTGATCAAAGTATTGCAGCTTAGTGTAGACGGTGAAAAATGACACACAACCCAATTAATTTTCTAGGTGGAAGAGATTTTTAAAAAAGACGCTTGTGAATTTGACATATTTGATCTGTCGAAAATAGTAACTCAGCGTCAGATACTGTGTGCTTCTGTGAATACTTGAAATAGCCCCATTTTGAATAATATCTGAGTATAATATGTCTGTGAAGATTCTCAATCATCTGAGTATAAATGGGCTAAAAGTAAAGGGCATAGAACTGAGTGAACTAGATTCTCTCTCTCTCCCTCTCCCTCTGTGTCCCAGTTTCATTAATTCTATGTGATTAGTCATTATTCTAAAATATTTGTGCTGTGTTACATTGATGAAAGTGCCTTACTCAAAGGCAGCAAATTTCCATGCATACATATAAATAAAAATGGCATGCCATAAAGTTAGTTCTGACTTATAGAGAACTTTTCTAGGGTATTATAGGTACATAATACTCAGAGTGGTTTACCATTTCCTTTTCTTTGGGGTGCTCTGTGACTATGCAGTTTGCCCATGGCTATGCAGGCAGGCTGTTATCCCAGGAGGCATAGTAGGAAATCAAGCTCCCTATCTCTGGCTCCATAGCCAGATACCTAAACCACTGAGTCATCCAACCAAATTCATACATCCATTGATACCCTCCATCAAATACTTGCACAAAAAAACTGAATCGGTTGTGTCAGATGTGTGCCTGAAAATACGCAGTGCATTCAGTATTTCTTATGTATGTGCTGATACACAAATGGCTCATGTTAGGGCACAGATTTTGTATGTATGTATGTATGTATGTATGTATGTATGTATGTATGTATGTATGTATGTATGTATGTATGTATGTATGTATTTCTATACCATCCATCTTCCATAGTGGAACTCTGGGCAGTTTACAACAATTAATAATAATAATAATAATAATAATAATAATAATAATAATAATAATAATAATAATAATAATAATAATAATAATAATAATAATAATAATAAAAAAAGAGAACTTCAGAGACTGGCATAAACCGGTACAGGTGGTCCCAGTGGTAATCGGCACGCTGGGTGCGGTGCCTAAAGATCTAAGCAAGTATTAAGAAGAAATTGGAGTTGACAAAGTCACCATCAGTCAGCTGCAGAAAGCCACCTTACTGGGATCTGCTTGCATAATTCGGCAAAACATCACATAGTCCTAAACGTTTGGGAAGATTTCGACTAGTGATTTGTAATACAAAATCCAGCACAGTTATCTTGTCTGCTGTGTGATGATTTAATCATCATCATCATCATCATCATCATCATCATCATCATCATCATCATCATCATCATCATCATCATCATCAGACAAGATGGTGGCTTATTTTTTTAAAAAAAACCTAAAATCTAATGGTCTCCAAATGCCTCTCTAAAAAGCAGGGTCTTAAGTGCTTTTTTGAAGGCCGGCAGGGACTGTGCAAGGTGATTCTCACTCGGCAGTTTGTCCCACAGTGTAGGGGAGGCCACAGAGAAGGTCCAGTTAGGAATGATTGATTTCTGGGCCTCCCTAGGAGTGGCCACCCAAAGTGAAAGCACCTGCAACATTCTAGTGGGTCGGGCCTCAGTTGACTTTGGGAAGATTTGCTCTGTCAGGTACTCAGGTCCCAAGCTGTGGAGGGTTTTTTAAGTCAAAACCAGTACCTTGAATCTTATACTGGACACAACGGGCAGCCAATGCAATATAGCTTATTTAAGTTTTTAGGGCACCAATTCAGATGGCTGAAATTCTATACTTAAGCCAATGCAATCTTTATCACTCACATTCCTGATCATGTGCCCAATTGTGCACCTGGCACTGTCTTGCCAGTTAGCCATGCCAAATGTTACAATTCTTCTGGCCTGTGCATAAATATCCAATAATGTTTTGGCCATTGTAAGCTCACACATCTTGGATATTCAGGACAAAATGCATTGTATTTGACACCAGTATAATGCAGTTAGTCTAAAACTCACCAAGTGTACCTCCACAAATTAAAAACTAAGCATAGGCATTTGGTGGTGCATTCTAAGCTAGTTTAATTACCAGGACTTTTGGTTTTTTATGCATTTTCTTAAGAAGGAAAAATGAATACAAATGGCAGATTGTCTGTAGTTTTTCTTACTCCTGGTCCTCCATGCTATCTTTCTCATAGTACAGCAGAAATTCAATACCAACTTGACCGTCTCAATTTGAACAACTTTATACTTACTTAAAGGCAACTTGCAGCCCCAAATTACATGGTGATCCCTGTGGCAGTTTCCTCTCTTCAGCTATCTGAAAGCAGTAGGTCTACTGCTACCATTTAGGCAGTCCTAGAACTAAACATTACACTCACTTTGCTCTATAGTAGGATGTGGTTACACAGCCTTATGTGTACAAGGTTCTTTGCCTGCTTGTGAAAGACAGTAAAGATGGAGCCTGGCTGGCCTCCTGTGGGAGAGACATCCAGTGTCTGGGAGCAGCAAGAGAGAAGGCTTTTTACCTGTCCCCACTAAACCTGCCTGTGAGAATGACAGGAGCAAGAGAAAGTCCTTCTCCTGATTATCGTTAGATAGCCTTAGGCCCAGGTTATTTAAGGCTTCATACATTAAAACAAACAGATTGAATTCTGCCCAAAACCAGATCTGCAGCCAGTGGAGCTGTTGCAGCAGGCAGTTTATGCAATTCCGATGACCAGCCCCATTTAGCAATCTGGCTATTGCATTTTAGACTCACTGAAGTTTCCTGACTAGAGAGGGGCACAAAGTGTTATGAAGTGATTTATGTTGAAACAACTTCCCTGCTCCCCCTCTCAGGGGATGGCCACTTACCTTTGTGAACATCCCGCTGACCAATAAGTAGCTAGCTACCACAGAATACTGCCTGCAACACTAGCTCCTCTCAAGCAGGGCATCTGGGGGTGCTGAACCCAAATGAAGCCTGGAAGACATCCACCAGGAGTGTAAAGTGAGTGTAATGTTTAGTTCCAGGACTACCTAAATGGTATCAGTAGACCTACTGGGCCTTTTCAGTGGTCATGACACACCTGCGGAACCAGCTGCCTTCTGAGACCTGCCTGGAACCCACCTTGTATGTTTTTAAAAACCAGCTGAAGACCTGGCTGTTTAGACAGGCTTTTCCTGACTATTGACAATTATTCCATTGATCTGGTCCTTACGATTGTATTCCACCTCTGTGGTCCTTTCATATTATTTTAGATTTTTGTCACCATTTTGTTATTTTTGATTGAATTATGGTCATTGTTGATTTTTGATTAATTATGGTTATTGTTGGTGTTATCTCATTATTGTGCTTTGTATATTGTACAGGTCTTATGCTATTTATGCTGCCACTTTATAAATTGCTCATAGTGACCTTTGTTTAGATGGGTGGTATATAAGTCAAATAGATAGATAGATAGATAGATAGATAGATAGATAGATAGATAGATAGATAGATAGATAGATAGATAGTAGACATGGGCACGGAACGACTAAATTACCATTTCCGTTTGTCGTTTCCGTTATGTAACGGAACGACAAACGGTAATTCACATGGGCCAGCCAGAACCTGAACAGAACAAAGAAAAATTTGTTCGGGTTTGTCATTACCGTTAGTGGCATCGTGCCGCTCGCACGATGCAAAATGAAGCACATGTAGAAAAAAAGTTTTTAAAATTCCCGGCCGGACCTCTGTGAAAAACCAGGTGAAAATATGCCTGCCTGAGGTATTGCCACCTACCAGAGGGGTGTTTTTTTTGGGGGGGGGGTCCACGGCCTTTCCCCCCTCCTCTCCTGTCCTGGGCTGCTTGCACCAGGCTGGTGGGGCATCATCCTCGTCGTCTCGCCATGCCATGTGGTGGTGGTGGGAATCCAAAATGGCTACCACAATTTTTTTTAAAAATCGTAGTCCAAAAACACACCGAAGCACAACACAAACACGGTGAAATTTATTTATTCTAATGCCTGGATTTTAATAGTAGCAGCAGTAGGTTTTCCTTGCAATAAAACGTCTGCATTGATTTTCTTTTCTTTTCTTTTCTTTTTCTTTTTTTAGACCTGCGCAATGATGGGCTGGCCATGGGATGGGACCATGCAATTTTTTTGAACAATTCAACCAATGGCATGGCCAGGTTTTGACTGACACTTCTGGATGTGTAAGAGGGTATAAAAAGCCGAGGCACCTTCCAGAAATCGCAGTCAGGTGTGGATGTGGTTGAGGGAGGAGGGCTGGCTGCTGCTGGTGCTGGTGCTGCGAATCGCGATCTGATCGAGAGATTATTCGAGGAGGCTTTAGGCTTTAAATTAGGCAGGCAGGAAGGGGACACAACAACACAACAGGCACAGGCAGGAACAATTTCTACTCCTGTCCTGTGAGTTCCAGATCCAGAAGAAGATCGAATTGAATTTAGAATTAGAAAATTATTTTTTCATTCCCTGCAGCTTTGTCTGCTGAAGGGAATAGCAGTTATTCTTTCTTTGTTCTCTGGCTGTTTGTGGGGAAAGGATTTTCCTGATATATTATTGGATAAAGGGGGAGTAGTAGGGTCGACTGGGAGTGGGAGGTGTGTGGATTTATTTTAAAATATACCATTTATTTTCAAAGACTTCCAACCTGAGAAGAAAAGACGAAACACTTTCATTCATTTACAGCTGCACTACAGCTATTCTTACTTGATGTTCAACTAAATTATTTAATATTTATATTACACCAATATCTAATTTTTGGAGGCATCTACCTACTCTCTTCAGGTTTATTTTTGGGGTGTGGGTGGCACTAAGCCACCCTTCCAGACCAGACCAGTTGCTGCTGGTGCTGCTGGCTGGCTATAAAATTTATATCAGCCTAATCTGTGAGGGGGCATTCACCCTACCCCTACCAATCAAGTTAATTCACTGGGGGGGGGCTGATTAGGCAACCAATTTCATTTGCTGCTTTATTTTTTTGGGGGGGGAATACACTATCCTACCTCTTATTGCACAAATTCCAGTAACCAGTTCAATTAGAGGGAGAGCCTATTGTTAGGGTAACTTCAATTTGCTCTCACACACACACAATTTGGGGTGCAAGAACACAACCTCTTCCTATCCTAAGGGGACAATATAAATATTACATAATATTATTTACTAGCTCATCTTCTGTTTGTTTAAACTTGTGTTGTGCGCACTGTCTGAACACACACACTCCATTTCAGTGGATCAAGTTGAATTTAGAAAATTATTATTATTTATTCCCTGGCCTGTTTTTTTGTCTGCTGAAGGGAAGAGCAGTTATCTTCTTCCTTTGTTCATTTTCAGCTCAACCACAAGTCTCTCTCTGCCTGGCTGTTTGTGGGGAAAGGATTTTTCTGTTATATATTGTATTAAAGGGAGTTGGGTGGACTTCTGGATTTAGTTTCAAATACTATACCATTTGTTTTCAAGGATTTTTTCAACCTGAGAAGAAAAGAAGAAACACTTTCATTCATTTACAGCTGCACTACAGCTACTCTTAGTTGATGTTCAACTAAATTATTTAATATTTATTTTATACCAATATCTATTTTTGGAGGCATCTACCTAGTCTTCAACTTTATTTTTGGGGGGTGGCTGGCAATAAGCCACCCTTCCAGGCCAGACCAGTTGCTGCTGGTGCTGCTGGCTGGCTATAAAATTTATATCAGCCTAATCTGTGTGTGGGGGGGGCATTCACCCTACCCCTACCAATCAAGTTAATTCACTGGGGGGCTGATTAGGCAACCAATTTGCTTGCTCCTGTGTCAGTGCTGGTACAAATTCACCACACACACAATTTTGGGTGGAAGAACATATAACCTCCTCCTATCCAAAGGGGACAATATAAATATAATTTATTTTTTTGCTTCTTCAGTCTTGAAAGGGGGAGACAATTCTAAAATATTAAACTTATTTTCTGGTTCATCATCTGGTTGGTTCAAAGTTGTGCAGTGTGACTGCACTGATTGCACACACACTCAAGTTTTGGGGTGCAAAAGCAGATAATGTGCTTCTACCCTATTCCCTCTCTGCTAACTAAACCCTTCCTGCAGATATACATTTGTGTTGTCTGTGAGAGGCAGATACATCCTGGTTCTTCCGTCTTGAAAGGGGGAGGGAGACAATTCTAAAATATTAAACTATTTCCTGGCTCATCTTCTGGTTCAAAGTTTTGCAGTGACTGCACTGATTGCACACAGTTTTGGGGTGCAAAAACAGATAATTTGCTCCTATCCTAATCCCTCTGCTAACCAAACCCTTCCTGCAGATATACCTTTGTGACTTGTGTTGTGTGGGAGAGAGAGACAGATCGATCCTTGGTTCTTCCATCTTGAAAGGGGGAGGGAGACTATTCTAAAATACTAATTCTAAACTTATTCCCTGGCTCATCTTCTGGTTGATTCAAAGTTGTGCACTGTGACTGCACTGATTGCACACTAGAGATGGGCACGACTTGAAAAAAAATTTTTTCGAGTTGTCGTTAGTCGGGCCAGTCCCATTTCGGGTCGTTTCCGGTTTTCGCGAAAATTCGCAAAAATTAGTCGGTTCGTTTTTTCGTTTTTTTGTTGTCGTTAGTACTGGTTTTTTTGGGGGGGTAGCGGGCTCCTGGAGGCACCTCTGTGGGGTGGGTGCCTCCTCTGGCCCGCTATAAAGGGAAAGTGGGCTCCTGGAGGCACCCGTGGGTGCCTCCTGCCACTAGGAAGGGGAAGCAGGCTCCAAGAGACACCCCTCTACATGGGGGTCTCCCTTCCTCACCTGCTGCTGCTGCAAAATGCTATGCAATAGCCATATGGATATTGCATAACAGAATGTGCAGACAGTGAGACCAGTGTGAGAGTGATAGGGTCATACCCGCCCTTCACAAGGCTCTGGCACCACCATGTCTCACACAGAAGGGAATTGTACTTGCTGCATGTAGTGCAATGCAAGCAAGTAGATCTGGCTTTAAGGTGCCTTAGTGCAAGAGCTAGGGTTAGGCTAGTGACGGGTAAGGTTACGGTGGGCTAGTGGGTTGCACCTCTGGGTGCCTCTCTGACCCACTAAGAAGACAGTCTGTGACGTATGGGTACGGAGTCAAGGGTTAGGGTTAGGGCTAGGGCAGGTTTTAGGGGGCTTTTTGGCACATCCCAGAAGTCTCCATGGCCAAGTGGCCATGCGACTGGTGGGATGGCTCCAGAAATTTGCATGGTTGTCCACTCCCACATGGCTGGCCACTTGGCCAGCCCATCATTGCGCACTGCGCAGGTGTAAATAAAATAAAATAAAATAAAATCAATGGAGGACAGAGGAGGAGAGGAGAGACATTTTGTTGCAAGAAAAAACCCACTGCTACTGTGAAAAATCTGGCAGTTTATAAATTTTCGCGTGTTTCTGTTGTGCTTGTGTGTTTTTGGACCACGATTTCAAAAACAATATTGCGTTCGCCGCCCCATTTTGGATCCCCCGCCCGCACCGCATGGCATGGCGACTCGCGAGTCTGGCTGCCCAGGACGGGGGGGAGGCGGGACCCCCCTCCAGAAACCACCCCTCCGGTAGGTGCCCTGCGCCCTTAGTCAAGCAGGCATTTTTCCGCCTGCTTTTTTGGCCCGGGAATGGGTGGGGGGAGAGTTTAAAAGTTTTTTCCTGTGCCGTCCGTGCCGCTTGCTTGCGCTTTAATTGCGGCGTCCGGCGGCCGGCGAGACTGGGCTTTTTGCTGGCTGCGAGCCTGCGGCGAGTCCCACCAGAGCAGCCGAGGACGGGGGATGAGGGGGGAGGCCGGGGACCTCCAGAAACAACCCCTCTGGTAGGTGCCCTGAGGCACGGCAGGCATTTTCCCGCCTGCTTTTTGGCCGGGAACCGGGTTTTTTTAACTTTTAAAAACTTTTTTTCTGTGCCGCGTGTGGCACCGCGCGATCTCGCGATGCAAGTAACGAGCACGACAAATCAGACCAAAATTGTTCGTTCGTCGGTTCGAGCTCGAAGTCTGGGGGAGTAATTCCCGTTACCGTTTCCGTAGAGTAACGGAACCGAGTAACGGAAACGGAAACGGGAATACCGCTAAGTCGTGCCCATCTCTATTGCACACACACTCAAGTTTTGGGGTACAAAGGCAGATAATCTGCTCCTACCCTATTCCCTCTGCTAACTAAACCCTTCCTGCAGATATACCTTTGTGTTTTGTGGGGAGAGAGACAGATCCATCCTTGGTTCTTCCATCTTGAAAGGGGGAGCTAGATTATTCTAAAATATTAAACTTATTTCCTGGCTCATCTTCTGGTTGGTTCAAAGCTGTGCACTGTGACTGCAATGATTGCACACACACTCAAGTTTTTGGGGTGCAAAAGCAGATAATCTGCTCCTATCCTAATCCCTCAGCTAACTAAACCCTTCCTGCAGATATACCTTTGTGTTGTGTGGGAGAGAGAGAGCAATCCTTCCTTTTCCAGTTTTGAAAGAGGGGCAAAATATATATTTTTATTTCCTGACACTGGCCGATCTTCTGGTTTGTTCTACCTGTGTGTGTGTTGCTGTTGGTTGGTACAAATCCACACACACATTAAGGGAGTGCAATAAGGAGACCCTTACCTATATATCCGTGCTACCTCTGTGTAGCACAATCCTCCTTGTTTAATCAATCTTTAATTATATGTGTTTTTGTGACTGGTGGGAGAAAACAGTGCCCATAATTTTTTTTTTATTTTTGATTCTTTCTGACTGTGTTTAAAGGGCAAAAGTAGCCTACCCTAGTCCTTCTACAAGGGAAAAACTTTTATCAAGAGCCAGCAGGGCAACTTTGAAAGCTTGTACAAAAGAACACAGTGTGAGAGTAAGTTTGTGGGCCAAAAGGATAAGTTTATTTGAATAGTTTGTTAACTTAACACAAATATAATAACAAAATATATTTCTATAACTTTGAGAAATAAAAAAAAAATGAGGAGGGGTGGCAGAGGCAGAGGGAAGGGCAAGGGGACCCCACTAAAATAAATAGGGACACGTTTCTGAAGGAAGGCACAGGAAGCAGTGCAGAAAGTGATATTGCTGGTACCACTCCCTCCCCCAGCGGCAGCTGCACCACCAGCACCACCGTACCATCTTCTGTCACTGAGGGAACCATGGATGACTGCATGCAATCCCCATCACCAAGCTTTCACATTCACACACACCCCTTGTATCAGGAGGAAGATGTGTACTCAGAATCAGAAACCTCTGTGCATCTGCATCTGCTGGATTCTGAGGACCTGTTGGCAGGAACAGACAAAAGGCAGGCTTCAAGCAGTGATGGAAGGAGCACCCCTCCTTCATCCCAGAACCAGAGTACTACAAGTGACAGCAGTCCATTGTCCCAGCATTGTCCCGTCGGCGCTCTGGTAGACCCCACCCAGGTGCCGTTGGGGCCCTGCCATCGCCGCCGCTGTAGAGGACCCGCCCGCGGAATGGCACGGACGGGGGCCTTGGATTTCAATCTGAACCCTCGGGGGGATTGGCCAGTTTTCCTGACTGTCCGGACTTGGATTTGTATCCCCCGACGCTCTGGAAGCGCCTGTCCCCCCTGCTCACCACCCCCCTCCTGTAGCTCCCCGATCAGGTCGGTTCGCTCCACCCCCTCTGTGCCACCAGCCGACCTCGTCTCTGTATCTTCTTTCCCCACCCCACCCCCCTCCTTGCTCTTCCACACTGCTCTGGCTATGTGCCTAATCTCTTTTGTATTTTTTCTTTTTTACTGTGTTTTTTAGTTTTATCGCGTTTTGTTATAGTTTCCATTATATATATATTACATTTCTTGTAGTGTACTTTTGTTGTTGTTAATTGTATTGCTTTTATAACATTGTAACTGTTTGGTTTGTTTTTTTCCTCTTCCCCTTCCTAGGCCACCATGTCGGCAGGGACTCGTATCTCTGTGGTGTCTGGCCGTGGAGGTATGCTCTGGACGATGGGATCGGTCGGGTAAGAAGAACTAGGGTCCGGCATCTAAGGCCTGTCCCCCGTTCTGATCCCTTCGTCCACCGCCATCTACCTGGGTGCCATCCCACCAGCGCCTCCGGTCTGACCTGCCTGCTGATTAACGTCAGGTCGGTGCACAATAAGACCCCGCTCATCCTCGATTCCATCCTGGATGAGCGCGCCGACCTGGCGTTTATCACCGAGACTTGGGTGGGCGCGGAGGGC
The DNA here is from genome assembly GCA_037367245.1 of Phrynocephalus guinanensis. Taxonomy (NCBI): domain Eukaryota; kingdom Metazoa; phylum Chordata; class Lepidosauria; order Squamata; family Agamidae; genus Phrynocephalus; species Phrynocephalus guinanensis. The sequence goes on along the minus strand of CM074735.1, from coordinate 103,973,736 downwards.
GGGGCCTCCCTCTCTCTCCTGTGCCCACCCGGGTTTCAGGTTCAGTGGGCAGGCAGATCGGAGGGTAGGGGGGGTGGGGTGGCCATCGTTTTCAGGGAATCTCTTCACGTTAGCAGGTCCGCGACGATGGTGTGTTCTGGGGTGGAATGCCTCCATCTATCTGTGGGTCAGCGAGATAAGTTTGGCATTGTGCTGGTGTACCGTGCTCCCCGCAACCCAGCACAATCCCTACCAGAGATCGCTGAGTTCATCTCGGCTGCTTTGTTGAGGTCGCCCCGCCTTTTGGTGGTTGGGGACCTCAACTTGCATGCCGAGGGGGAACTCTCTGGGGCGGCTCTGGAATTCATGGAATCCATGACTTCCATGAACTTATCTCAGCATGTTTTATGCCCCACCCATAGAGCTGGCCACACCCTAGACCTGGTCTTTTCCTCCATGTCGCCGGATTCGTGTCTGGGGGTTGGGGACATCTTGCCCCTGCCCGTGTCATGGTCGGACCATTACCTGCTAAAATTTTCCCTGTCGATCGCCCCCCCACCCCGCGGGGAGCGCCCTTCTTACACCTGGGCTCGCCCCCGTAGGCTCCTGGACCCTACAAGGTTTATGGAGGTCTTCGGGGAGCTCTCTGGTGGTCTGGCAGACGATCCGGTTGATGCCCTGGTGGAAAGGTGGTATGTTGGTGCTGCCGGGGCGATAGACCGGATCGCCCCTAAGCGTCTCCTACGATGTCGAGGCCGCTCCTCCCCGTGGTTCACGGAGGAGCTGCGGTCGATGAAGCAAGAACGTAGGAGACTGGAGGTCATATGGAGGGCGAACCGGACGGAAGTAAATAGGGCTGCCCTTAAACAGCTGACTGGCCGCTATCTTCGCGCGATCAGGGACGCTAGAAGATCTTATGCCTCCCTGAGAATTGGGGAGGCCTCAAGCCGCCAGGCGGAGCTATTCCGGGTGGTTCGAGACCTCTCCAATCCCAGTCAGCTGCGGCCTCCTCCTAGTGATTTCACTAGTGAGCAATTTGCAGCCCATTTTAGATCAAAAATTGAGGCCATCCGTTCCGACTTGCCCCCCAGCTGCTCTAGTCCATCCTTTGGGTCTTCCAGTGCCTCACCCCTCCGTTCTCCCCTCCTGGACGAGTTCGGGCCGGTCTCTTCAGCGGAGGCCTCCAGAGCTATGGCTCGTTGCCGGCCAGCGGCCACTCCCTTTGACCCTTGCCCAGCTTGGCTTATAAAATCCGCCGAGGGGAACATGCCAGAGTGGTTTTCTTCCATCGCCACGGCCTCCTTTCGGGAGGGTTGTTTCCCTTCCCGCCTGAAGGAGACCGTGGTAAAACCCATTCTTAAGAAACCTGGCTTGGCGACGGACGATCTGTCCAACTTCCGTCCGATTGCCATTGTTCCCTTCCTGGGCAAGGTTGTCGAGGGGGTGGCTGCTGTCCGGCTCCAGTCATACCTGGAGTTAAATCATATCCTGGACCCCTTCCAGTCTGGATTCAGGCCTCTTCGCGGAACCGAGACCGCCCTGGTCGCTCTGCAGGATGACCTCCTCAGGGAGGCCGACAGGGGGAGTTCCTCCCTGCTCGTCCTCCTTGATCTCTCAGCAGCCTTTGATACCGTCGACCACGGTAACCTTCTGGCCCGGCTCGCTGAGGCGGGAATTGGTGGTCAGGCCTTGGCCTGGCTCCGTTCCTTCCTTGGCGGCCGGACTCTGAGGGTACAGCTGGGGGATGTCTTGTCGGCTCCTTGGACTCTCCCTTGTGGGGTGCCCCAGGGGTCGGCAATCTCCCCCGTGCTGTTCAATGTTTACATGAGGCCACTGGGGGAGGTCATCAGGAGATATGGAGTTCGCTGTCATCAGTACGCTGATGACACGCAGCTCTATATCTCCTTTTCTACGTCTGCAGAGGAGGCGGTTCGCTCCCTCGATCTGTGCCTGGAGGCCGTACTGGAATGGACCAGAGATAACCGGCTCAAGCTTAATCCGGAGAAGACGGAGGTTCTGTTCTTCGGGGCGCCTTCGTCTCGGTACAATGGCCCCCTCCCTAGTCTGGGGGGTACTTCCCTCCAGCCTACAGACAGGGCCAGGAATCTGGGCGTGGTCCTGGATTCGGCCCTCTCCCTGGAAGCCCAGGTGATGGCCGTCTCCAGGGCCGCTTTTTTCCATCTCCGCAGGATCGCCCAGATCCGTCAGTACCTTGACGAGTCCTCCCTGAGGACAGTTGTGCAGGCCCTGGTGATCTCGAGGATCGACTATTGCAATGCCCTCTACGTGGGGTTGCCCTTGACCCTGGTCCGGAGGTTACAGCGGGTGCAAAATGCGGCGGCCAGGCTGGTGGTGGGTGCTCGTAGATTCGAGCACATCACCCCAGTCCTGGTCCGCCTGCATTGGCTCCCCGTTGTCTTCCGGATCAGGTTCAAGGTTCTGGTCTTGGTTTTCAAGGCCCTCCACGGCTTGGGACCAGGATACCTGGCGGAGCGCATCTCCCTGAGGGCATCCGGATCCAGACCCACGAGATCGTCGCAGGCGCGCTCCTTGAGAGTGGCCACACCCAGAGAGGCGCGGAAAATGCGTACGCGGAACCGCGCCTTCTCTGTGGTGGGGGCCCTCGCTCTGGAACCATCTCCCTCCTGAGCTGCGCCTGCTGGAGTCCCTGCCCGCCTTTAAGAGGGCTTTGAAGACCTTCCTCTTCAAAGAAGCATTTGGTGTCCTCATTAGTTAGTTTCTCTTTCTTTTCTTTGCTCTTACCGTCTGCCGCCATCTTGCCTTCCGCTGCCCTTGCTTGGTGGCCTTGTTATTTTTAACTTTTTAGCCTTTTTAGCTTTTTAGCTTCTTGCGCTGTTAGCCGCCCAGAGTTCCCGTTGGGAAGATGGAGCGGGATATAAGTATTTAAATAAATAAATAAATAAATAAATAAATACAAGCCACACCAACAGCAGCATGGCAGCGGCAGGCAGTACAGAGGGGGCAGTAATTTACATAAGCCTCGCTGCTCTCTGGGAGTATTTCGAGAACAGCCAGGAAGACTCGAGGCTTGCGGTGTGTAAGAAATGCAGGGTGGTCGTGCGCAGGGGGAATGACCCCAAACACCTCTCTTCAAGTGCCTTGTATAGCCACCTCATGCGAAGGCACCCTGGGACTCTGCCTGGGACAGTGTCAGGCCGTGGTTCCTCATCCTCAGGGAGGAAGAGGGGGGAAGCAGGCATGGGGAAGGACTCCGGAGAAAGCTCCACTGAGAGTGGGAAGAGGCAGGCCACTCTGCAGGAAGTGGTGCCTCTATGTGGGAGTTTTGTGAGCCAACGTACTAGGGCCAAGGCACAGGAGTCCACCACTCGCGTGGTTGGTGAAATGGTGGCCATCATCGGTTTGCCCCTCTCCTTTGTGGAGTCATCGGGATTCAGGCACGTGATGAAGCACGTGGCTCCATGGTATGAGCCTCCTTCCTGGCGTACCTTCAGCAGGCGGGTGATTCCCTCCCTTTATGAGTCCATCAGGGACATGGTCCGGGCCCTGCTGCAGGCGGCCAGAGGAAGGAAGATCCACTTCACTTCCTACCTCTGGACTGGTGGGCACCACGGATACCTCTTTCTGACGGCTCATTGGTGGCAACCCAAGGAGGTCCTTGACACTAGGGCATCCCGTGACGAGCCACAGGGGGAGCCACAAGGGAGCACCCCAAGAGGGTACAGGGTGGTGCTTCTCCAGGCACAAAGCATGGAGGACAGTGCCAAAGGCATCCACACTGCTGAGGTCCTCCTGACAGCACTGCGAGATTGGGCACCCGAGGGGCAGGTCAACCGCGGATTCATGGTTACTGACGCAGGCCGTAACATGATCAATGCGGTTGAAAGGGCAGGGCTCCAGGGCATATTGTGTGCAGCACACAAACTGCACCTAGTGGTGGGCGATGCCATTGTGCTGGGTACAGCAAAGGCCTCCTGGTGTGAGGGGACCCTGGAGACCAAGGCCTTGATGGACAAGTGCAGGAAAATAGTCGGGCACTTCTCATGCAGCGTCAAGGCATCAAGGATGATGCATGAGAAGCAGGCGGAGATGGGCCGACCAGAGCACATCCTGATCCAGGACGTGACCACCCAGTGGAACTCCACCTACAAAAAGGTCAAGCGCATGGTGGAGCAGAGGGAAGTGGTGGAATACGTCATGTCCCACAGTCCCGTCATGCCTGGGGGAATGGTGTTGGACATTGGTGCTACCGAGTGGCTCGCCCTCACCCAGATGGTGGGTATCCTGCAGCCTTTTGAGGAGACCACCCACGTCCTCAGCAACTACAACGCCAGCCTGGGCCACGTCCTCCCCCTCATATGTGCCCTTCGCCAACACCTAGAGGCCAGTATCCAGGAAGAAGCCGATCTCCCAAAGAGCAGGGCCTTGGCAGACAGGCTGTTGACCGGCGTGGATACCCGCCTTAGCCCACTGAGGAGGGGAAAGGTGTACCAGATGGCATTCCTGTGCGACCCTCTCATCAAGGGTTCCTTGGCGGGCAGCGTTGCGGACCTAAACTCATGGAAGTCGGAGCTATGCCGTCAGGTCCGCAGGGCTGCCTCAAAGCAGCCCCAGGCGTTCCCGAGGGCACAAGGAACACAGAGCGATGCTGAAGAGGAATCCTCGCAAGGGTCCTCTTCCTCCTCTACTGGAGTAGTGTACACCCAGAGACCAGGTTCATTACCAGCAGCCAACTACCTGGCTTCTGCCCTAGCCATGGCAGTCTCCTCCTCAGTGGAGGCAAGAGAGGAAGAAGAACCGGACCCCGCTCTGACCATGGTGAGGGAGTACATGGCTGAGCCCCTACAACCCCTCACCTTGGACCCACTCCAATACTGGGCCAGAAAGGCAGACATCTGGCCCGCTCGTGGTGCAGTGGTTAAATGCCTGTACTGCAGGTAAAACTGTGCTCACGACCTGGGTTCAATCCCTGGTAGCAGGCTCAAGGTTCACTCAGCCTTCCATCCTTCCAAGGTCGGTAAAATGAGTACCCAGCTTGCTGGGGGGGGGGCAATGTGTAGCCTGCACACTGTAATTAAAATTGTAAACCGCCCAGAGACTACTTGTGGTATGGGGCGGTATATAAGCAGAACACTTTGCTTTACACTCTTTCGACTCTGGCGTTGCACCTCTTGTCCATCCCACCTACCAGTGTCCAGAGTGAGCGCATCTTCTCCCACATGGGCGATGTCCTGAGGCCACACCGCTCTCGTCTGGACCCAGAGACCGTGGAAAGGTTGACTTTCATCCGCTTCAACCTTTCCACATCGGGAATACCCCAACACTCCAACACCTAGGTCCACAGTTGTTCTTCCACCGGTTCCTTCCTATCAGGGCTCCCTTGCTCTAACATGCACTACCAGCAACACTTATGCCTGCCTGCAATTATGCCTGCCTCCCAGCTTGGCTTCCTCCCTGCAAGCCCGACTTCCTCCCTGCAAGCCCAACTTCCTGCCTTCCTGCCTTCCTGCCATCCTGCCTGCCTGCCTACCTGCCTGCCTGCCTGCCTGGCCCTCTGCCTACCTGCCAGCCAGCCAGCCTGCCTGCCTGCCTGCCTGCCTTTCTGCATTCCCACTCAATTTGAAGGGTTAGATAATTATTGCCCAATTTTTCTAGGCCTTGCCTGGCTCCAAACCAGGGAGGACCACTCAAAGTTTAATTTTGAAAGGTCAAAAAAGGAGGGGTGGAACTGGAAAGTCACTTGCGGCCTATTACAGGCAGAAAATCCCAATGTCTGGGAGGGGATAATCCGTCTTTGCACTCCTGTTTCCCTACATCGACTGAGTGTCTACTACTATGTCTCCTGGGTTGTCAAAACTCTGTCTCCTGGTGTGACAAAACTGTAGCCTGGGCACAATGTAAACTCCCTTCCCTTGGTTTATACAAAATGGTTGGCCACAAGTACTGTTGGTTGCACACTCATCTTGGCACCCAAACTAGCTGCCGTGCTGCAGCTTGTCCCTGCCACTCAGCTTTAGCAGCCGGGCTATGGCATGTGAAGTGGACAATGGACACACACAGAGACTTGCCCTCCCTGGGCAGGGAGCAGGGCCTTCTGAGCCACCTTTGCATTGCTGTAGTGTTCAGAAGGAAGTAGAGTACATCCAGACACACAGGAACTGTGTAGGAAGAAAGGATGCTGGTTGATGGGCCACGGCCCAGAGAAAAGGGCTGTAGGTCAGAGGATCCGGTCGTGGACTGGAGTGATCCTTAGAGCACCCACCTGGTGATGATGACACCAAGACGGGCCTTATCTCTGGAGAAGGGATGATGACTGGCTGACTCTCAGCCATGGGCACAAAAAAGCAAAGCCTCAGTACACCCTTTACAGCGGCAATGAACCAGACAACACTGTTGTCGTGGTTGCAGCCGTGCAAACTTCCTCTATTACTAACCCCATCCAACCAATGCCTGTATGCCTCCCAATCTCCCATCCTAACATTCCCGAGTCCCGACTACCAAAGCAGTTATGCCTGTCTGTATGACTACCTGCCTGATTTCCTGAATGCTTCGCCTGCCTGCCTGCCTTCCTCCCTTGTCTGCCTGACTGCCTGTAATCCCGCTCCATGCATGGATCTAATAAGGGCTACATAATTAGCCCAGTTTTTATAGGGTTCTCCTGGTCTTTATAGCAGCCCAGGAAGGTTTTTTTCTAGGGTCAGTGTAGGCCCAATATTTCCCCTCTGGCCATGGCTGGTCTGAGTGTAGTACACCCTAAATGCCTGCCTGCCTTGATGGTTTCCTCCCTTCCCTGGGGTTTTGGAGCCACTCTGCTTACAAAGTGGTTGAGATGCACTTTACAACAACCTACCTCAAAGACTGATTAGCAGGGGCGTAGCTCTCCTTACAGCCTTAAAGAAATAGCCCTGTTCTCCTGCATCCACTCTGTATTCTGGGTTAATGAAACTCGGTCTCCTGGGGTGGAAACTCACTCCTGCCTCTAACAGGCGGAAAATCCCTAGGACAAGGAGGGGGGAATCCCTCCTTGCACTCCAGCCTCCCTGCATGCATCCACTCTGTCTCCACTCCGGGCTGACGAAACTCTAGCCTGGTCTCTAGGCTGTTCCCTACCCTATCCTCTGAATGAGGAGGGTAGGAAAGTCACTCTGGCCTCTCAAAGGCTGATAATAATTCCACAAAACTGTTTCCTGGCACTCTGGCAGACTGCTTCAGACACACTCATTGCAGACTCCTCTTCTTTGCTGGGTTTGAAAACCACATTGGTGCGTACGTCATATTGACGTACACAGTCGCACTCAGGCCTGAACGACTTGACTCCCGTGCTGGCCTCCAAAGGCTGAAACAATCATTTCCCTAGAAAACTTCCCTGCCCCTGGCACTCTGGCTTAGTGGCTTCCCTGCGCGGACTCTGCCTCCTGGGTTTGAGAAACTCGGTCTCCTGGGTTGGCAAAACTCTGGCCTTCAAAGGCTGAAATAATCCCTTCCCTGGCACTTTGGCTTAGTGCCCTCCCTGCATGGACTGTGTCTCCTGGGTTGGAGAAACTCGGTCTCCTGGGTTGGCAAAACTCTGGCCTCCAAAGGCTGAAACAATCCCTTCCCTGACACTTTGGCTTAGTGCCTTCCCTGCGTGGACTGTGCCTCCTGGGTTGGTGGAACTCGGTCTCCTGGGTAGGCTAAACTCTGGCCTCCAAAAGGCTTAAGTTCCCTTCCCTAGAAAGGTATTTCCTGGCACTCTGGCTTCCCTGTGTGGACTGTGTCTCCTCTGGGTTGGTGGAACTTGGTCTCCTGGGTAGGCTAAACTCTGGCCTCCAAAAGGCTTAAATTCCCTTCATTATAAAAGTATTTCCTGGCACTCTGGCTTCCCTTCGTGGACTGTGTCTCCTCTGGGTTGGCAGAACTCGGTCTACTGGGTAGGCTAAACTCTGGCCTCCAAAAGGCTGTTGGGTGTCATGGCATTCACACAGGTTGGCACCCCATGGCATCCGCTGCACCAGCTTGTTCCTGCCAGATAAGCAGCCGGCCCATGTACCCTATCCTCCAAAGAAGAAGGGATAGGAACAGGAAGTCACTCTGGCCTCCAAAAGGCTGAAACAATCCTTTCCTGGGTTGGTGGAACTCGGTCCCCTGGGTAGACTAAACTCTGGCCTCCAAAAGGCTTAAATTCCCTTGTCTAAAAAAGTATTTCCTGGCACTCTGGCTTCCCTGCATGGACTGTGTCTCCTCTGGGTTGGCAGAACTCGGTCTCCTGGGTAGGCTAAACTCTGACCTCCAAAAGGCTATAAATCCCTTGCCTAGAAAAGTATTTCCTGGCACTCTGGCTTCCCAGCGTGGACTGTGTCTCCTCTGGGTTGGCGGAACTCGGTCTCCTGGGTAGGCTAAACTCTGGGCTCCAAAAGGCTGTTGGGTGTCATGGCATTCACACAGGTTGGCACCCCATGGCATCCACTGCAGCAGCTTGTTCCTGCCAGATAAACAGCCGGTCCATGTACCCTATCCTCCAAAGAAGATGGGGTAGGAAGAGGAAGTCACTCTGGCCTCCAAAAGGCTGAAACAATCCCTTCCTGGGTTGGCGGAACTCGGTCTCCTGGGTAGGCTAAACTCTGGCCTCCAAAAGGCTAAAATTCCCTTCCCAAGAAAAGTATTTCCTGGCACTCTAGCTTCCCTGCGTGGACTGTGTCTCCTGGGTTGGAGAAACTCGGTCTCCTGGGTTGGCAATAATCTGGCCTCCAAAGGCTGAAACAATCCCTTCCCTGGCACTTTGGCTTAGTGGCTTCCCTGCGCGGACTCTGTCTCCTGGGTTGGCGGAACTCGGTCTTCTGAGTAGGCAAAACTCTGGCCTCCAAAAAGCTGGAACAACTCCCTTCCCTAGAAAACTTCATGGCACTCTGGCTTCCCTGTGTGGACTATGTCTCCAGTGTTGGAGAAACTCGGTCTCCTGGGTTGGCAAAACCTTGGCCTCCAAAGGCTGAAACAAACCCTTCCCTGGCACTTTGGCTTAGTGTCTTCCCTGCGTGGACTCTGCCTCCTGGGTTGGAGAAACACGGTCTCCTGGGTAGGCAAAACTCTTGCCTGGTCTCCAGGCTGGTGCCTACTCTATCCTCTGAATGAGGAGGGTAGGAAAGTCACTCTGGCCTCTGAACCAGAGCAGCAGCAACAGCATAGGTTGCTGGTTAACTCTTGTAATCCACCTAGCAGTCTTCCTCATCACACCAGCATCGAACAGGCAGAAGATCCTGAGGACAAGGAGGGGAGATTCTTTCATGGCACTCTTGCTTCCCTGCGTGGTCTCTGTCTCATGGGTTGGCAAAACTTGGTCTCCTGGGTAGACATTGAACAAACTCTAGCCTGGGTGGGTACCCTGCCAGCCTGCCTTCCTACCTGCAAGCCAGACTTCCTGCTTCCCTGCCTGCCTGCCTGCCTGCCTGCCCCTCTGCCTACCTGCCTGCCTGTCAGGCTCCTGGGACTCCACGGCTTGGAGGAGGCCTTCCAGATGCTTCTCCTTCAACCTATCAGCGGCTCAGTGCTTCAAGTTCAGCCTCCGAGCCGAAACACGCCTTGTCAGCCAGTCTCCTTGACATGCCCAGGCAGCATCCCTGGCTGCCCCCGCCTCCATTGCCTCTGGGCTACAAGAGGTGGAAAATCACTCAGGGAGACCAACTTTAACAGGCTTCCCTGCGTGGACTGTGTCTCCTATGGGTTGGCGGAACTCAGTCTCCTGGGTAGGCTAAACTCTGGCCTCCAATCCCTTCCCTAGAAAACTTCCTGCCCTGGCACTCCCTGCATGGTCTCTGTCTCCTGGGTTGGCGAAACCCTGTCTCCTGGGTTGACGAAACTCTAGCCCGGTCTCCAGGCTGTTCCCTAGTACCCTATCCTCTAAATGAGGAGGATAGGAAAGTTACTCTGGCCTCCAAAAGGCTTTAAAAATTCCCTTGAAAACTATTTCCTGGCACTCTTGCTTCCCTGCATGGTCTCTGTCTCCTGGGTTGGAGAAACTCTGTTTCCTGGGTTGGCAAAACTCTAGCCTGGTCTCCAGGCTGTTCCCCACCCTATCCTCGAAATGAGGAGGGTTGGAAAGTCACTCCGGCCACTAACAGGTGGAAAATCCCTAGTCCTAGGACAAGGAGGGGAGAGTTGTTGGGCCTGTATGTCTGCTAGGGGCATTTTTATTCATTATGCCACATGGGGAGAACGTGGCCACTGAGCCCTGTTTGGAAATCAAACACAGCTGCCCACACAAAGAGTGGTGGACTCACCTCCAGGGTTTTCTGGAGGGCCTCCATTGGCTCCTGAATTTGATCCTTGGGAATTCTGCCTGTCAGCTCCTTGGGATACTCCAGCTGGCAATGCCTCTCTGAGAGAAAGTGAGAGGAGGGGCACTCATCCAGATGAGTGGGGGGGGGGACACCATCTCTCATGGCTCTACCAGACTGAATCTCTGACCGCTAGTTGACCAGGGTGGCATTTGCTTGGCTTTACAAGGAGTGACATTGGAGATGGGGACATTGAGAGGAGTAGACCCTCATCCAGATTTGGGGGAGGAAGAGAATACTGTGTCTCCTGCTGCCTCTGAGAGGTAGAGGGGAAATTGGATGGATAAGGGCTTCAAAAAAAAAAAAACTATAACAGGCCAGACCAAGTGGTGTGGCCGGTTCAGTCTCAGCAGTTGAACAAGTGGCTGCTGCTGGGTGGGAATGGAATGGCTGCTGGCTGCTGCTGCTTTTCAGATTCTGTTCTTTGGAGCTCTGGAGGAAAGAGTTCTTCCCTTGAGATGGGGAAATTGAGAGACAAGCATCTCTCTAGCCTCTTGCAGGCGGAAACCCTGAGACCCTGCTCCTCTGCCCTGCCCTCATCCACTCTTAAAGAAACTGGGGGTGGACTGGCATGCATCTCTTCTGCATCTTCCAGGCAGAATCCCCTTGACCCCACCCTCCTCTTCCCTGCAGAAATGATGCTATTATATATATGTGTGTGATGGAGTCTGGACTGGAGTATAAAGGTGAAAGAAACAGAGAATATTGCATTCTGCCCACTTTGTTTGCATTATTGCATATGATGCAGTGTTACTGATATATTTAATATATATTATTCATCATCAGTTTAAAGTGTTTTCTGCCTGCTCTGGGTCATTGCGGGATGCCCCCATGCTCTAGGAAGTCAAATCGCGCAAAATCGCGGTAGAAATGACAAACGACAAATGAAACGGGAAAACGAAATTTTTTTGAAAAATTTCACGACAAACGGCAACAGAACGAAACAGACCCGCTCCGACAAACAAAAAAATGAAACGTCATTTTTCCTGGTCGTGCCCATCTCTAATAGATAGATAGATAGATAGATAGATAGATAGATAGATAGATAGATAGATAGATAGATAGATAGATCCAGGGGGAGAAATGTTATGTGGGGAATAGCACCTATGGTATCCTTAGATGGATGGAAATTGGAAATCAATGTGGGAATAAAGCCCCTGTTTTTATGTTCCCTGGGATTCAGACATTGCTTTTAAAAAACACACCATTTTATTTGGAATCACCCTGCTAGCTTTTGAAGCACTTACAGAGACACTTGAGTAAATGGCATATGTTTTGCAATCAGTAATAAAAAGAAATGTGAATTTTTTAAAAACAGTGGTAAATTGTCCTTCCCATGGCAGTAAATCTCCCATTGCTTTGAGGAAAACATGTTGAAAACGTTAAGACATCAAACGACATGTAAAATATGCCCTACAGTTCACCTGGAAGGTGGATACAGCAAACTGAATGTTAACCCATTTTTTTGGGGGGGGGAGCAGCAGGGGGGGCGTGTGACACAAGGTTGCTTCATAAGAGAACATTTCCTTCCACAGAAAATGGTGTAGAGCGATTCCTGCAGAGTAATTCAGATGGAAGTGGTTTTGTTGGAAGTGAAAATCTGTGTGGCTTTTGCAAGGAAAATCTTAGTGCAAGAAATTGGAATCCTGATTGCATGTTGGTAATGATCTCAGCTGGAGGCAGCTCACATTTAAATATAATGATCATTTCAAGATCGTATCTGGCTTTAGACTCCGGGTCACTTCTCCCTGGGAGCATCCTTACAATTAGGCTGAGTGAGCCAGTCATGTCAGGCAGCAGATTTGAAAAGGTGACAAATTGTTAGTTCTTTATTTATTTGACTGCCAGGGACTGAGAAGGAGTACTTGTAGGATGTTCTGCCTCATGTGCCAAAATAATATGATGAAAGTTAGATACTATTCTACAAGGCAGGCTTTAGCAGTATGTGGAAAGAGAACTTCCAGAAGTGCAAGCTGGATTTCGAAGGGGAAGAGGAACTAGAGATCAAATCACGAACATACGCTAGATTATGGAGAAAGCCAGAGAGTTCCAGAAAAACATCTACTTCTGCTTCATCGACTATGCCAAAGCCTTTGACTATGTGGACCACAACAAACTATGGCAAGTCCTTAAAGGAATGAGAGTGCCTGACCACCTTATCTGTCTCCTAAGAAATCTATATGTGGGACAAGCAGCAACCGTCAGAACTGGATATGGAACAACTGACTGGTTTAAAATTGGGAAAGGAGTACGACAAGGCTGTATACTGTCACCTTGCCTATTTAACTTATATGCAGAGTACATCATGCGAAAGGCAGGTCTGGATGAATCACAAGCTGGAATTAAGATTGCCGGAAGAAATATCAACATCCTCAGATATGCAGATGATACTACTCTGATAGCAGAAAGTGAGGATGAATTAAAGAACCTCTTAATGAGGGTGAAAGAGGAGAGTGAAAAAAATGGGCTGAAGCTCAACATCAAAAAAACTAAGATCATGGCCACCGGTCCCATCACCTCCTGGCAAATAGAAGGGGAAGAAATGGAGGCAATGACAGAGTTTATTTTCTTGGGCTCCTTGATCACTGCAGATGGAAACTGCAGCAATGAAATAAAAAGATGCCTGCTTCTTGGGAGGAAAGCAATGGCAAACCTAGGTAGCATCCTAAAGAGCAGAGACATCACTTTGCCAACTAAGGTCAGGATGGTCAAAGCTATGGTTTTTCCAGTAGTGATGTATGGAAGTGAGAGCTGGACTAGAAAGAAGGCTGATCGTTGCAGAATTGATGCTTTTGAGCTGTGGTGCTGGAGGAGAGTCTTGAGAGTCCCTTGGACTGCAAGGAGATCAAAGCTATCCATCCTGAAAGAAATCAACCCCGAATGTTCACTGGAAGGACAGATTTTGAAGCTGAGGCTCCAGTACTTTGGCCACCTCATGAGGAGAGAGGACTCCTTGGAAAAGTCCCTGACGTTGGGAAAGATTAAAGGCAAAAGGAAAAGAGGACGGCAGAGAATGAGATGGTTGGACGGTGTCATCGATGCAACTAATATGGATTTAAGCAAACTCCAGGAGGCAGTGGAAGACAGGAAGGCCTGGCGAGCTCTGGTCCATGGGGTCACGAAGAGTCGGACATGACTGAATGACTGAACAACAACAACCATGCATTAGGCTTGCTGTCCTCTGTATCGAAGGCTGGCCCCATCTTTGCTGTCCTTTCCCAAGGTGAAGAATTTCATCCCTTTCTCTTTAGACTTTGTCTTAGTGACTGGCTGTCTGAGATGGGTTTTTAACCAGATTGTTGTGCCTTGCTGCCTTGAATATGTTTTTGGTGTTGATGTTGTTTCTGTATGAGTGTGGCATTTATTTCTTTTAAAATAGTTGTATACTTACTGCTTTTAGCTGTCAAATACAGTACTGTCTTTTGCTGATGCAAGCTGCCTTTGGGTCCTTTTTAAGGAGAAAGGCAATGTATACATATTTTAAATAAATAAGTACACGAACTAATTAAATGAAAGAAGCTTCTGTTACCTGCCTGTTTGGTTTCTGTAGATATGGTAGCACTATCTTTGTCTGACAATGAGGTGGCAAGTGTTTATGCCTGGCCTTCATTTCAGTTCAGAATCCCACAAACTAGTTTCTCTAAATTAGAATGTACTTCATGACAGAGCTGTACACAGCCACTTAAAAGCAGGTGCCCTGCTCACTTTCCTATCATGGAAATAACTAAAAAATATGGGCTATAACGGTTGCTTCTCTAGTAATTGCCAGGTTCTTAAGGAGTAGTGTAGCCAAGGTGATTTGCCTGTAGGAGCTGTGAAGTGGCTTCCACACATACACATTTATTTCAGACCTGTGATTTGCGAGTGCTAGGACTCACCCAGGGCAAACTGCAGATGCTAATAAAAGTACTCCTTGCTCAGAAATCACCTAATGCCTTCAAACAGAAACAGATGTCTAATATTGTTCTGTAGAGTTTCTCCAGTCAGTTTGACTGTAATTCAAAGGCGGAAAAGGGAGTCACACACTTGAGGGTATTTTCAAGGTCAAGGAATAAAGAGAAAGGACCTTGGAAAAACAGAGTCAGATATGATACTTTTTTTCTGAAGCAGAGCAACTAATATTCCCCTATTACATTCAGCTAACTCACGGTACATAGCATCTAAATCTATTTGTACTATTTTGGCTGATGAGGTAGAAAGTCCCACATATACCCCCTTCCCCTGGCAGTAAAACAACAAATTGTGTAACCTGTCCTATGCTTTGCCAGTGGCACCATTCACAGGTACATGGCTTTTAGCTGTCAAATACCTCTTGAGGCTTCATTTCCAGGGACCCACTGAGGCACCTTGTGTGCTGTCAAGTCAGAACTGACTTACAGAGACCTTAACAGGGCTTTCAATGTCAGTGAGATATTTAAGGACTGTTTCTACCAGCTCCACTCCCCCAGAGAGATTCCATTGGCAAGTGGGAAGGCAAACACTCCCAAGTCCTAGTCTGTCACTCTGTTCACTGAACCAAACTATGAATTCCAGTTCCTAACAGAGTACTATATCTATTGTACAATTTAACAGCTTCAGCTAAATCACTTTAATGAAATTTTGTATTGTGAAGAAAATGACTTTGAAAATGTTGAGAAAACTTTTTAAAGAGTTTGTTTTGTTTTGAAAATAAAAAGAATATTGGAATGCTTTACTTTTCAGCCCTGCTAGTGAACTGTATCCCCCTTTGATTTATTTTATTTATAAAGAACATACTCTATGAAAGATGAAGAATGATTTGATACAAACATTGTCATTTGTCAGATTGTAATGGCAAATATCTTTAGAGGTGACTTTCCCATGAGCTACATTAAATATATATTTGTGCAAACAGAAAAAAAGCCCATTAATGTCACTTTAATTCCAATGGCAGAAACAGAAAAAATGTTAAAACACACACTCCAGTACGTAAATAGATATGTAAAGGAATAAATTCTTATAATTATTCTGAACTGTAGAAATCCATGGAACAGAAACAAAAGCAACAAACTGATGTAATATATTATTTCTACATTTCAGCCCTGACACTATCCACACATCTGCAACACTTCTAAAAATAAAACCAGAGAGAGGCTGACACACTGAGCTCAGCAGTATGTCCTAATACGAACTCCAGGCCTCCATGGATCTGTTGTATCCATTGTTCTGGAGAACCTGGGCAATGATTCAGTGGGTTCTATGTATATTTTCACAAAGGCTCTACATATACTGGAGTTTTCAAGTGTATGCTTTACCTTCTGTATAGCAGGTGGCTGCTGTGGTCTTACATTGAAATAAAGCTGCTTTTGCTTCACAGGCTACCAGAAACACAGTGGGTGGGTTGACCCTCGGAGATGAGGAAGTCATGTGGATGGAGTATGTGGTCAGACCTGGAAATCAGCCAGCTGCCACATGTGGATTTGGAAGACACAGAATACTGCGATAATGCCAAGAGGCAACAGTAGCAGCCTTTAATCCACATGGAGTTTGTGGTTATGTCTCATAGGACCACCTGAGAAGAGAATCAAATAGACATATAGTATTCCCTATCACTTAGCAAATCCTCCTGTAAACAGAAAGAGGAAGCCGGCCCCTGAGGCACTGGAAATATGGTATTTGCCTGTGCCACATGGTGGAAAACAGAGTTCTGCCTTTTTATGAGCAATATATTACAACCACTCATCTCATCATCTGCTAAAATGCTATGCAGTCAATATATATTTCAGATATGCTGCACTGTTACTAAGAATATAGTTGCCAAACAGCAAAGAGATTTCTCTTTTTTTCTGACACTTTCTGATGGTCTTCCAAGCAAGCTAAAACCAGGAGCCACTCATGATTTCCATTCCTATGTGAGAAGAAGTGAAGCTTGTTTCCCCATTTCATCCTAGTTGTGAAAGAGTTCTGGTCTCTTCAGCTGGGAAATATTACATTTTCCCTTACCTCCCCGCAAATGTACAGTCAATAATATTTTTCCAACACATCTTTGTAGAACAGAAGCTTAGCACTTGGGGCATATACTAGCAGTGCCTTACAATCCTTTTATGCAGGGCTCTACATTAGTGTTGTAAAGAGGGCAGAGCAATGAGGGCTGTGAACCATAGCACTGAAATTTAGAGGGCACCACATTTTTAAAGGAGTGAACTGGAGAATTTGAAGTTAACATAGAACCAGAATGAATTAGAACAAAATGCTGGAGTTGTTATTCAATATGGCATTGCCCCGTCAAGTTCTGTTTTCCAGCACCACAACTAGTAAAACCAAACTTATATTTTGTCCTTTCCAGTGTTCACAACTGTGGTGTGTGTGTGTGTGTGGGGCTCTGCCTGCCTCCCAGAAGAGATGGCAACGGCCACTTATGGTGGCTCAGAGGCATGGATGAATGTGTGCCTATTTAACAGCTGGGCACCCTTGCCTCAGCCTCTTCTGGCTTTCAATTAGCCCACCCTCTCATCCTGTAATATGGATGAGATCAGCTGGTCGCTGCAGGGCTAGATGGGAATTTTTGACCTGCCTTCACAATTTGCCCTGGGGACAGGTGAATTTTCACCTATCCCATTCATCCATTAGCTCACTTACAGGGGTGGTTTTATCTTTAATTGGTCACACTGGTGGGTAGTGCAGAATTCTTGAAGTTTAATAATGTTCCATTGGGCATCCAAATTGGGTGCGACCCAACACACCACCTCCCAGCATTGCAAGTCAAGACAGTTCGGTGCTGGGAAGGGGAACAGGAGGCATTCATTCCATGGACTTAAACTGCTTAGACTCAGGAGAATCAGGTGCCCTGGGTTCTTAGAAGGTGCCATTAATTGAAAGGGAACTCATATGATTAAGGGCGTTTATACACGACCCCTAAGCTCCGCCGCAAATGGCTGCAAAGTCCGGACCTTAAAAATGTTTACCCACCAGCTCCGGACTTTGCAGACAATTAAGTACGACCCCGCCCACTTTAGCGCGACCCAGAGCAGTTTTCTTGTACCTGCTTTTTTATGGTGAAAAATATTTGATGCGGAGACTGCCTGAGCTCTCCTCGCTTCTTTCTGTTGTTTTTCTTTTGCCTCCGCCCCTTAAAGAGGAACCAGGAAGTAAACGGAGGTCGGAGCAACTTCCCCCAACACCGGGAGGTAAGCCTTTTATTCTTTTGTCTCTGTCTAAGGCTTTTTTTCCTCCACCCCCCCTCACGCAGACAGAACAAAGACGTGCGGAGCGGGTGGGGACGGAGGAACAGCAACAAACCCTCAAGATCTCTGGTCCGAATTTAAGGGACCAGCGGATCTTAGGGGTCGTGTAAAAAGGCCCTAAGTCTAGGTTTGGGGGTAAAGCTGACCCCAGATCCAGATCTGAATTCTGTAGTACATTTAGCCCCCCTTTTGAAAGGGGATGTTCTTGTTCAATGTTAAAAAAAAATCAAGTGTGGCCCTGTTTTATAACCCATTCCTTTTGTCTATCTCATTGTTCTCGACTGGCTGGACATTGTCCTCATTGAATGGTAAATTTTCCACTCATGCTGAATGATGTAGAACAGTACAAAGGAAACGAGTGGTGTAGATATTAGTAGATAACACAGGTTGTGCAAGATATTACAAATGGAAAATTGTAACACGGCTGGTGTTTCCAGCTGTAGCCGCATGTTTCTGGTAAAGGTTAGCTCTGCTCTGAGGCATTGAAGTGTGTGGGCTGGTTTAAATAAACAATCTGGAGAGATTTGCTCTGTAGGCACATTTTTGCCATGTGCATCTGTTCTACTGTAGCATTCAGTGCTGTCTGTGTAACTGGGTTGCATACCAGTTCTGGCAATCAGTCACCCTAAAAATACTAGCTCACAAAAATGCTTTAATAGCTTGCTTGTCATAGATCGCAGTGTTACTGATTTGTAGGTGTTTAAAAAGGCACTTTTTTACGGGTGCGTGTGTGTGCGTGTGCGTGCGTGTGTGTGCGTGCGTGCGCGCACACAAAGTTTCTTCTGGTTGTGTGGAAATGAATGGGTATTTATAAATCCACTGGACAATATTAAAAATTCACAGTGGTGTGAAGTGTGTGTGGAAAAATGTCTTTTGTTAACAAAGTTTGGTTAGGCTTCATCCTTAAAAAATAGCTGTTTGATTAATTAAAAATGAACTATTAAGCAATTTTCCAAAAATACATTTAGCAGCTCAGCTACCAAGATTAATAATTCAGTGTAATTGCAGCTCTAAGGTATACCCAGTTTTTTCATACTGAATTATTTATGCAGTTTCACACATTAAATTGTACATTTGCTCTGTTACTGACTTTAGAGCACCAAAATAGGTTGTCTTTTCTTACAGCCAAGTGTGAAATGAATGAACCAAACAACATTTTTCCCTCTGCATTTTGTTCTTAAACTGCAGTATTTAACATGTTTCTCCGATAAAGGGATTTCCTTATAGATGCTTGTCTCAGTATTCAGACTTGCAAATTAAGCCTTTAAAATACAATGACAAAGCAATATTGTAATGCAAGATAAGACTGTATGGAATGTACATGCTAGGACAAACAGATAGTTTTCACTACTTAAAGGTTCACTTCTTCTACGTACTAGCTAAGCATATTGTCTAACCTGACCCTATGTTTCTATAGTAGGGAAAGAGTCATATCTTCAGATATTTCTGGAACCTTGAAGAGCCCTTTGGCTACTTGACACAACCACTCCTAACTCTGTTTCTTCTACATGTTTTGGAATCCAGCTGAACCACCTTGTCCAATGGTCAGGAATACAGATGGGCACGAAATGAGCAATTTTTCATTTTCGTTTTCATTTTTTCGTTTTGTTACGTAATAAAATGAAAAACAAATTTTGTCTCCAAAATGAAACGAAACGAACTGAAACAACAGAAATTTTGTCGTGCGTTTCGTTTTCGTTGCGGCAAATACATTGAACTGTAATGAATGCTAACGAAACAGCAATTTTTCATTTTCGTTTTCATTTTTTTGTTTTGTTACGTAATGAAACGAAAATGATTTTTTTTGCAAAAAATTCACGAAAAACAAAAACGAACCGAAACGGACCCCCTAAATGACAAACGACAAACGAAACACCATTTTTTTGAGTCGTGCCCATCTCTAGTCAGGAGTGATGACTGGCTGTGATCAAAAATATCTAAAAGTGATCTAAATGTAGAAGTTTAGCTAATCCC
This sequence comes from Phrynocephalus guinanensis, assembly GCA_037367245.1. Classification (NCBI taxonomy): domain Eukaryota; kingdom Metazoa; phylum Chordata; class Lepidosauria; order Squamata; family Agamidae; genus Phrynocephalus; species Phrynocephalus guinanensis. The sequence continues at coordinate 103,954,292 of CM074735.1, read as the reverse complement.
TAAGAAGAAATTGTCAAGCCATAATTGTTCAATCAGTTTTGGTCAATTCTCAGATCTCATAGTCTGAGTCATTATGCTTTAAGGATTCCTGAGAGGTCATTTAGATCAACCCCAATATTGTTACAGAATACCATTTGTTTTACTACTAAAGGGCAAGCTAAGGAAGAACTCCAATTGAAGAATCTGGGAGTTGAGTCATGGCTACTGGACTTCTTTTTTGAGAGATAGAAACGTTTCGCTGTTCATCCAAACAGCTTCATCGGTCTGGATGAACAGCGAAACGTTTCTATCTCTCAAAAAAGAAGTCCAGTAGCCATGACTCAACTCCCAGATAAACGCACCTGGATGACTGAGAATCTTCACAGACGTATTCCAATTGAAGAAGAAAGTAGCAATTTCTACATATACTAAAAACTTCAAAACTGCTACATGAAGCCTTCATTTTATCTCCTCTTAATCAATTATTTATTTGCCAGGGAAATTTTGCATTATCTCTTCCAGAAATACAATTATTTTGAACACAATCCTTATTCACTCCCATAGTTCAGATTTCTGGAAATTGTTTTACACTGCTCTTCTGATCTGGTCCATGACATGATATTGGCTCCACTGTGGTTGACCTGGATGGTAACCTTCCAGCTAAGTTGACATCACTATATGCCTTTGACCCCTTCGGATTCAGAAGGTCCTCCCACAAATGGAACCCCAATTGGCAGCACTCAAGATACTTCACATCCAAACCAGAACTCATCAGAGTTATCAACCAATCATTGTTTTTCCAACCCAACTCCAAAGCCAATAAATTTTGGCTTTACTCAGCTGATGATGTCATTACCCATAATGCCTTTGGTTTCCGTTTATTTTGTGACAAATAGGAGGCCAAATGGAACAATATGCTTTTATTATCAAGGTCACAGGTTACATTCAATTCAGGAAAGGCACAAGCCCTTGTCCTATTCCTGTGTAATTAATAAAGCTGAATAGATTAATAATTGATTTTGTATTTCGTAGTTATTAGGTGGGCTTCTCCTTCCTCATCCAGGCATATCACTTCTTGGAATCTTCTGAATAAGGCTTTACAATCACACTCTTCCTTGTACCAATCCTCCGGAGCTCTGCTGCTTGTGCTAAATATGCACAAGCAACAAATTCACAACTTCCTCCTTTGTGCTCCACTCTGTATGGGTAACAGTCGAGTAGGCGGAGGATCTAAGGGATCCAACCACAGAAATCATCGATTACAACATCTTCTTGACCAATGTATCCTTTCTACCAGGGACCATGTGACTTCCAATAGGCTTTTGAGGATTCTGATTGGCAGAACTTGCTCTTACTACTCCCTGGTGAGTCGTACAGCACAGTGACATGGCTCTTCCACATTCGAGGTTTGTTAAGCCCAGTCTCAATAATGTAGTGCTTCAAACCATGCCCATATCTTATAAATACGGAGGGATTCACTTGGGCAACTTCAACCATACTCTTGCCCTCTTCCAGCATAGTCTCAGCAGCCATCAAGTCATTCCTCTGGCTTTGCACAGAAGGGTCACCAGTTGAGAAAAGTACATCGTCCTCCTTGCTGCAATATTTTTTATTGTTGAGGTCAGTTCCCCGGGATATCTCCACATGAGCTCTCCCACCTAGCCTTTTATTAAAAAAAAATTAAACCTCATCTTCTCCTTAAGATTTACAAAGCCTTGCAAATACTTTGGGCATGGTTTGAAGCAGTACATAATTTAGGCTGGTCTTAACAAACCTCGAATGTGGAAGAGCCACGTCACCGTGCTGTATGGTCCACCTGAGAGTGGTAAGAGTGGTAAGAGCAAGTTCTGCTAATCAGAAGCCCTGAATGTCTATTGGAAGTGACATGGTCCCTGGTGGGAGGGACACACTGGCCAAGAAGATGTTGTGTCTATGGAATATGTGGAAGAGAATGTGGAAAAAACAATCTGGAATATTGTGTCTATGGGATATGTGGAAGAGTATGTGGAAAAAACAACACTCTGCATTTGCAAGGCTTTGTAAATCTTAAGAAGAAGATGAGATTTGTAATCGATGATTTCTGTGGTTGGATTCCAATACATTGCTGTCTGTGGCAAATGGTGTACTCTGTGTAATGATCCAGCCAACACCAAATGCAAGGATATAGGAAACTTGCTACCTAGAAATAAGTGGGATGTAATCTGGGACCATTCCCATGCAGAGTAGAGATGTGTTCTCTCACACATCTCCAGCCTTTGCAGACAATCATGAAATAAAAGTCCATGCTTTCTGAAAAAGACCAGAAGATGACACTCTGTAGCAACAATATTGTGAATCATGCAGTAAATGGGAACCTAAAAACTTAAAAATATATGGGTTCCCACCCACCCCTTCTGTTTGCTAAAGAGCATTAAGAATTTTATAATAACTAAAATGGCACTGTTCTCATTCAAACATTAAGCAATACAGTGTCTCTCAGGAACCTACGTCTAACACAAAGTTTAGTCTCCAGATTATGATTTCTGATGCTTCTGTGTGTGCAGGGTGAAATGTCAAATAAGGCTGGCTGCAAATTCCGAATGAGCCCCCGCAAAAGATTGTTAATGTTCAAGTCGTAAACCTAATAGTCTATTTTATAGCAAAAGGCACGCTGAAAGGATCTCTATGGTTCAGCTGCTCTTGTAGAAGGAAGATTATTATTAGTCAATGGAAATCTGTGTGCTGTAATTTTGAAAACTTGGTTAAATATTTTCTGTATAGTTATGAATTGAATCCAAGTGCATTATGTACTGAAACTCTTCACATGGACTGTGTATCTCAAGAGAGCTACATAGGTATGAGAGGCAACAGGTTGCAAGGTTGACAAATGTTGAGTGCTCTGATGAAAAAGGAGAATTCAACCTTTACTGTTCTAAATCATTCATAAGGAATTTACAGCCTTCCAGATCTGGTTGGACTATAATTCCCATGATCCTCTCCCATTGTCTAGGGGCTGGCTAGAGCTGATGGAAGTTGCCACTCAACAGCATCTGGTGGACCACATTTCCCACTCTTCTTCTGAACAGTCTTGGCCCGATGTAAGCATTTAACCAGACTCGGATCACCTATATTAACTTACTCAAGCAGTTAGATACACTTCAGAAGACTCATTCATTAATCCTTATTAGAGATGGGCATGACTTGAAAAAAAATTTTTTCGAGTTGTCGTTAGTCGGGCCGGTCCCGTTTCGGCTCGTTTCCAGTTTTCGCGAAAATTCGCAAAAATTAGTCGGTTCGTTTTTTTGTTTTTTCGTTGTCGTTAGTACTGGTTTTTTTTGGGGGGAGCGGGCTCCTGGAGGCACCTCTCTGGAGTGGGTGCCTCCTCTGGCCCGCTATAAAGGGAAAGTGGGCTCCTGGAGGCACCCGTGGGTGCCTCCTATCGAAGCAGGCTCCAAGAGACCCCTCTACATGGGGGTCTCCCCTCCTCCTGCTGCAAAATGCTATGCAATAGCCATATGGATATTGCATAACAGAATGTGCAGACAGTGAGACCAGTAAGAGTGATAGCGTCATGCCCGCCCTTCACAAGGCTCTGGCACCACCATGTCTCACACAGAAGGGAATTGTACTTGCTGCGTGTAGTGCAATGCAAGCAAGTAGATCTGGCTTAAAGGTGGCTTAGTGCAATGGCTAGGGTTAGGCTAGTGACGGGTAAGGTTACGGTGGGCTAGTGGGTTGCACCTCTGGGTGCCTCTCTGACCCACTAAGAAGACAGTCTGTGACGTATGGGTACGGAGTCAAGGGTTAGGGTTAGGGCTAGGGCAGGTTTTAGGGGGCTTTTTGGCACATCCCAGAAGTCTCCATGGCCAAGTGGCCATGCGACTGGTGGGATGGCTCCAAAAATTTGCATGGTTGTCCACTCCCACATGGCTGGCCACTCGGCCAGCCCATCATTGCGCAGGTGTAAAAAAAATAAAATAAAATAAAATCAATGGAGGACAGAGGAGGAGAGGAGAGACATTTTGTTGCAAGAAAAAAACCCACTGCTACTGTGAAAAATCTGGCAGTTTATAAATTTTCGCGTGTTTCTGTTGTGCTTGTGTGTTTTTGGACCACGATTTCAAAAACAATATTGCGTTTGCCGCCCCATTTTGGATCCCCCCGCCCGCACCGCATGGCATGGCGAAATGGCGACTCGAGTCCGGCTGCCCAGGACGGGGGGGAGGCGGGACCCCCCCTCCAGAAACCACCCCTCCGGTAGGTGCCCTGCGCCCTTAGTCAAGCAGGCATTTTTCCGCCTGCTTTTTTGGCCCGGGAATGGGTGGGGGGAGAGTTTAAAAGTTTTTTCCTGTGCCGTCCGTGCCGCTTGCTTGCGCTTTAATTGCAGGCGGCCGGCGGCGAGACTGGGCTTTTTGCTGGCTGCGAGCCTGCGGCGAGTCCCACCAGAGCAGCCCAGGACGGGGGATGAGGGGGGAGGCCGGGGACCTCCAGAAACAACCCCTCTGGTAGGTGCCCTGAGGCACGGCAGGCATTTTTCCGCCTGCTTTTTGGCCGGGAACCGGGTTTTTTTAACTTTTAAAAACTTTTTTTCTGTGCCGCGTGGCATCGCGCAATCGCGCGATGCAAGGAACAAGCATGACAAATCAGACCAAAATTGTTCGTTCATCGGTTCGGGCTCGAAGTCTGGCGGAGTAATTCCCGTTACCGTTTCCGTAGAGTAACGGAACCGAGTAACGGAAACGGAAACGGGAATACCGCTAAGTCGTGCCCATCTCTAACCCTTATGTCAAGGTTTAAGAATGTTAAAGTGACTTTGTATATTACAGGTAAATATGTCCTAAGGGGAAAGTACTTTTTAAAATTTACAACTTGAAAAAAATACTTTACATATGTTTTCTCAAAGCAGCCAGCCTCCTCTGTCAGAGAAAGGTCAACAAATTCCCAACATCATGGCAACTGACATACTGTTTTGCTTTACAAGAAATGTTTTGGTTAGGCTGTGTAAACATAGATATGAACTTACAGTACACATTTGGCAGGTGAATGAAGACTAAACAAAGAAAGTAATATTTTGTAATCCAATACTTTTGAAAAAAAAAGTATAAATCTGTGAACTGTAGGTTTATATTATTGTGTTAATGCTAAATCAGCAAAAGTGTGGAATAGTAGTCTTGTAAGATAGGAAATCGAGTAAAAAATAAGTGTTTTGTAAGCAAACTGTTGTTGACCCAGAAACTGAACAAGAGTAAAGTAGATGAGAATTTAAATTGCTCTTGTGTGCGTGTGTTGTGTTGTTACAGTCATGACCGACTCTACGTGACTCCATGTCCATGGAGTTTTCTTGGCAGGAGTACTGGAGTGGCTTGCCAGTTCCTACTCCAGGTGCCTATAGCACCTGGTTAAATTGTTCTTGCTCACATAGAAATTCCTGCATACAAAAAGAAAATGTGTTAATATAAAGAGTTAAGAGGAAGTACAATCTTGTAATAGTATAAATATGGGAAACAAGACATGTTTGGAGGCTAAGAAAGTTCTTTTCTTTAACATATTTTTATTCTTAAGAACTCTGATGCTTTGAAGAAATGCTTTTCCCTTTGTACAGTCTTATTTTAAGAACAATAAGGCTTTTAAAGCTTTTAAGGGCACTTCAAACTACAATGCTTTTACTTTTTACTGCTGTTTACTAGAGATGCATTCTCTGCCTTTATAGGCTATAAGCGCCTGAATTTTTGGAATGTAACTTAAAACATTCTTTCTGATATGTGGCTTCCAATTCTTTTTGAAGAATTTGCTTTCAACTTAGGTTTTAATACCTGCAACTTTTCATAAGGTGTAAGGATTAGAGATGGGCACGACTTGAAAAAGAAACTTTTCGAGTTGTCGTTAGTCGGGCCAGTCCCATTTCGGGTCGTTTCCGGTTTTTGCGAAAATTCGCAAAAAATAGTCGGTTCGTTTTTTCATTTTTTCGTTGTCGTTAGTACTGGTTTTTTTGGGGGGGGAGCGGGCCCCTGGAGGCACCTGTGTGGGGTGGGTGCCTCCTCTGGCCCGCTATAAAGGGAAAGTGGGCTCCTGGAGGCACCCGTGGGTGCCTCCTGCCACTAGGAAGGGGAAGCAGGCTCCAAGAGAGACCCCTCTATATGGGGGTCTCCCTTCCTCACCTGCTGCTGCTGCAAAATGCTATGCAATAGCCATATGGATATTGCATAACATAATGTGCAGACGTGAGACCAGTGTGAGAGTGATAGGGTCATACCTTCCCTTCACAAGGCTCCCGCACCACCATGTCTCACACAGAAGGGAATTGTACTTGCTGCGTGTAGTGCAATGCAAGCAAGTAGATCTGGCTTTAAGGTGGCTTAGTGCAAGAGCTAGGGTTAGGCTAGTGACGGGTAAGGTTACGGTGGGCTAGTGGGTTGCACCTCTGGGTGCCTCTCTGACCCACTAAGAAGACAGTCTGTGACGTATGGGTACGGAGTCAAGGGTTAGGGTTAGGGCTAGGGCAGGTTTTAGGGGGCTTTTTGGCACATCCCAGAAGTCTCCATGGCCAAGTGGCCATGCGACTGGTGGGATGGCTCCAAAAATTTGCATGGGTTGTCCACTCCCACATGGCTGGCCACTTGGCCAGCCCATCATTGCGCAGGTGTAAATAAAATAAAATAAAATAAAATCAATGGAGGACAGAGGAGGAGAGGAGAGACATTTTGTTGCAAGAAAAAACCCACTGCTACTGTGAAAAATCTGGCAGTTTATAAATTTTCGCGTCTTTCTGTTGTGCTTGTGTGTTTTTGGACCACGATTTCAAAAACAATATTGCGTTTGCCGCCCCATTTTGGATCCCCCGCCCGCACCGCATGGCATGGCGATGGCGACTCGCGAGTCCGGCTGCCCAGGACGGGGGGGAGGCGGGACCCCCCCTCCAGAAACCACCCCTCCGGTAGGTGCCCTGCGCCCTTAGTCAAGCAGGCATTTTTCCGCCTGCTTTTGTGGCCCGGGAATGGGTGGGGGGAGAGTTTAAAAGTTTTTTCCTGTGCCCTCCGTGCCGCTTGCTTGCACTTTAATTGCGGTGGCCGGCGGCAAGACTGGGCTTTTTGCTGGCTGCGAGCCTGCGGCGAGTCCCACCAGAGCAGCCCAGGATGGGGGATGAGGGGGGAGGCCGGGGACCTCCAGAAACAACCCCTCTGGTAGGAGCCCTGAGGCACGGCAGGCATTTTCCCGCCTGCTTTTTGGCCGGGAACCGGGTTTTTTTAACTTTTAAAAACTTTTTTTCTGTGCCGCGTGTGGCATCGCGCGATCTCGCGATGCAAGGAATGAGCACGACAAATCAGACCAAAATTGTTCGTTCGTCGGTTCGAGCTCGAAGTCTGGGGGAGTAATTCCCGTTACCGTTTCCGTAGAGTAACGGAACCGAGTAACGGAAACGGAAACGGAAATACCGCTAAGTCGTGCCCATCTCTAGTAAGGATGTATTTTTATGTATATGTGCCTACAGCTTTCGTCACGGCTGCAAGACCTTTGGATGTTACAACAGTCCTTGAAGTTATTTTATTCATACGTAGCATTGAAGCAATGTAGAGACATATAGCTTGTAGAAATTGACACGTTGAAGTTGCCTGCAATTATTGCAACAATGAAAATAATTTTGATATGATTGTCCACAATTGCTTGGTTTCATTCTGAGATTAACCCTTTATTTTGATAAATGTCATATTTTATCATATATGACATTTATCAAAACAAATGTCATATTTGTACTTTGATGGGGGTTCCTGCATGGCAGGGTTTTGGACTGGATGGCCCTTGAGGTCTCTTCCATATGTATGTATGTATGTATGTATGTATGTATGTATGTATGTATGTATGTATGTATGTATGTATGTATTTGATTTATATACTGCAACCATCTAGCAAAAGCTACTCTGGGAAGTTTACAAATATAAGCAAAAAAAACTTAAAATAGTAAATAAACAGACTAACCAATAAAAGCCAACATGACATAAATAAGCATAATAATAATAATAATAATAAAAAGAACAAATAAACACAAATAATGTAAATCAAAACCATTTAGCAATTCAAAATAAAAACAAATGAAAAAATAAAGAACTGGTAGAAAATTATCATAATGCGAAGAGGAAGAGTAGTGTCCTATTTATATAAGGAGGTTGGAACAGAATGATCGGGGAAGGCCAACCTATAAAGCCAGGTTTTGAGTAATTTCTTAAAAGCTTATAGTGAAGGCACCAGGTGAATCTCTTGTGGCACCTGGTTCTACAAATGGGGTATGATCCCCGAGAATCCCCGGTTCCTTGTTGTTACTTTCTGGGTGTCCCTCAGGGTTGGTACCTGCAGATAGCCAGCCTGGCTTAAATGAGTGATCCTGGCAGTTCTACTTTGAAGGAGCTGTTTTGTAAGATACTGAGGTCTCAAACTGTTTAGGGCTTTGAATGTTAATACCAAAACCTTGAAGTAAATAAGAAGCCAGTGCAGATTGACCAGAACAGGGGTAATGTGCTGGAACCATTTTAACCATGTTAACAATCTCATCACTGTATTCTGCACTAGATGCAGTCACCACAGTGTCAGCCCTTATAGTTCCTTTCTATAAGCAGACCCATTGCTCTTACTAATGAGCTCCACCGCTGTTGTATTGTCCACAAATTTAATGGTTGCATTTGTTTTATACAGTGGGGTGCAGTCATGTGTGAACAAGGAATAGAGGAAGGGGCTTAGCACACAACCCTGAGGAGCTCCTGTACTTAGTACCAGAGTAGAAGAATGGTGGGATCCCATCCTTTCTGACTGTGGCATATCTGTCAGAAAATTCCTTACCCACAAACAAATCTTCTGATATATACCCAAGTTGGACATTTTTAGATATAACCCATTGGGGGAAGAATGGTATTAAAAGCAGAGCTATAATCCACAAATAACAACCTTGCATATGTCCCCTGTTGTTCTAAATGACTCAGTACAGTATGGACAACAATGGACATAGCATCATCTGTAGACCTATTACTCTTGTGCAAATTAACACGGATCCAAAGTAGATGGATGTCTAGCCTTAACATAATCCAGCACATTTCATAATAACATATGTTAAAGCTATTGGTCTACAGTTGTGAGAGATACCATTACTGACTGCTTAAGGACTGGCACTATAAAAGATGTCTTCTAGCAAGTAGGGACAGAGCACTGCAACAAAGATAGACTGAAAATATCTGTAAAAACTTCAGTTAATTCTGCAGCACAGTCCCTAACAACTTATGCCATGATTCCATCTGGTCCAGCTGCCTTCCAAGCATTAATATTCTGGAAAGCACATCTCACATCACAAATCTGCAGTAGAAGTGGTTGTCTACTGATGGTAGATTCTAATGGTGTGCTATTGGTGGTAGATGCTGGAGTGATGGTTGTTTCTGTTTTCACCTCAAAACTGATGAAGAATTGATTTAAGAAATATCTAAAGAAGCATCAGGGTTGATTTGATCAAGGACCCATTTGTGTACCTTCTGGTAGTCCATGAGCTTTTCTCCATCACCTCATTTTGAATGAATCAATCCCCCTCCCACGGGCTTTCTTCACTGTCTAGCTTTTACATTTGCATATACCAATCTGATATAAAATACAAATATCTACAATTAGACATGGGCACGACTTGGCGAAATTGTCGTTTCCGTTTTTGGATATCGTTTCCGTTACGTAACGGAAACGGTAACGACAATTAAGCTGTCAGAACTCGAACTCAAACTGAAAAAAGAAAAATTGGGTCTGATTTGTCGTTGTCGTTCCTGGCATCGCGCGGCGATTGCGCGATGTCAAGCGGCACAGAAAAAAAGTTTAAAAAAAAAACGATTCCCGGCCAAAAAAGCAGGCAAAAATATGCCTGCCTGAGGGCACCTACCAGAGGGGTGGGTTCTGGGGGGGGGGCAGCCCCCCTCCTGTCCTGGGCTGCTGGTACTGGGCTGGGAGGGGGCATCCTCAGCGTCTCCATTTGCCATGCGGTGCGGGGGGATCCAAAATGGCGTCCGCAATATTTTTTTTGAAATCGTGGTCCAAAAAACCACCAAAGCACCACAGAAACATGCAAAAATTAGCTATTTTAAATGCTTGAATTTTTACAGTAGCAGCAGTGGTTTTTTTTATAGCAGTAAAAGGTTGCACTGATTTTATTTTATTTTATTTTTATTTTTATTTTTTTACACCTGCGCAATGATGGGCTGGCCATGGGATGGGACCATGCAAATTTTTGGACCCATTCTACCAATCACATGGCCAGGTTTTGACTGACACTTCTGGTTGTGCCCATCTCTATCTACAATATAAACTATGGTAGAGAAATATATTTATTTATTATGTTATTTATTTGCTGGAGGGAAGGGGGAGTACCACAGGATATGAAGGACACTAACATTGTCACACTTTATAAGAACAAAGGTGACAGGAGCGACTCTAACAACTATTGTGGTATTTCTCTTCTTAGTGTTGTCGGGAAGCTGATTGCACATGTTATACTGAAGAGGCTCCAGATACTTGCAGAGAGAGTCTACCCAGAATCACAGTGTGGCTTTCGAACCAACACGTCCACTACTGATATGGTATTTTCCCTCAGGTAGTTGCAGGAGAAATGCAGGGAACAAGGACAGCCACTTTTTGTAGCCTTCATAGATCTTACGAAGGCATTTGATATGGTTAGTAGGGACAGACTCTTTAAAATACTCCTCCGGGTAGGATGCCCACCCAAGCTCCTTAACATCATTAGGTCTTTTCATGAGGATATGAAGGGCAATGTAGTTTTTGATGGCCTGGTGTCAGATCCCTTCAACATCCGAAGTGAAGTGAAGCAGGGCTGTGTCCTTGCGCCAACCTTGTTTGGGATCTTCTTTGCTACCATGCTGAAGTATGCTTTTGGAACTTCAACAGAGGGTATCTATCTCCGGACCAGATCAGATGGAAAACTCTTCAACCTCTCTAGATTGAGAGCAAAGTCTAAGGTACAGGTGAAGTGTTTGCGGGATCTCCTCTTCACTGATGATGCCGCCATTACTGCTCACTCTGCCGAAGAACTCCAACAACTCATGGACCACTTTAGTAAAGCTTGCAAAGATTTGGGGCTAGAAATCAGCCTGAAAAAAACACACAAATAATGGGCCAGAATGTGGATTCTCCTCCTCGCATTACAATTTCTGAAAAAGAACTGGAAGTTGTTCATGACTTTGTGTATCTTGGCTCAACTATCTCAGATACACTCTCACTAGAGTCTGAGCTGAATAAACGTATAGGTAAAGCAGCAACTATGTTTTCCAGACTAACAAAGAGAGTATGGCTCAATAAGAAGCTGACAAAACATAAAAAGATACAGGTCTATAAAGCTTGCGTACTGAGCATACTTTTGTATTGCAGCAAATTTTGGACCATCCATGCCCGACAGGAAAGAAAGCTTAATACCTTCCATATGCACTGTCTTAGGTGAATATTCAACATTACCTGGCACGACAACGTTCCAAATAGCATAGTCCTGAATCGAGCTGGAATCCCTAGCATGTACACTTTATTGAAAAAGCAACGCCTACGCTGGCTTGGACACGTTGTGAGAATGGATGACGGTCGGATCCCAAAAGAACTTCTATATGGAGAACTAATGCAGGGAAAGCGCCCCAGAGGGAGACCAGAGCTGTGGTATAAGGATATCTGTAAGAGGGACCTGAAGGCCTTGGGAATGGACCTCAACAGATGGGAAACCCTGATCTCTGATCACACTGTCTGGAGTCAAGAGATAAAGCATGGTCTACATAAATTTGCAGAGGCATTTGTCCAACAGGCAGAGGAAAAGAGGCAGGCACGGAAAGAACGAAACTCGAGGACCGGGCAAAAAACAGAATACATCTGCCCCCAGTGCGGTAGAGACTGCCATTCCTGAATTGGTCTATTTAGTCACACTAGGTGTTGTTCTTAGGATCTCTGCTCCAGGCATGATACCATAGTCTTTCGAGACTGAAGGATGCCAATGATGAAGAATGATATTTTACATTTATACCATGCTACCAAAGCCACTTTGGGTGGTTTTCAATGCTCACATGAATGCTCAACAATACCAAGCCAAATCAAAAATACTTCATGCCTTCACCACCAAGGCCATAGCTAATGACCCATACTTTATTGGTTTCATCACTTTAGGCCATTGTTCACCTTAAGGCGACTGAGACTGTTGTCTACCTAATGAGCCTATTCAGGCCACTGTACACCTTATGAGTCTATTACAGACCAGAGTGACAAGACGTCAAAGTGAACTATAAAATGGAGGACTCGCAACTAGCTTTCCTCAGAACAAGCAACAAAACATTTCAATCTCTTTTGTTGGACAAGCAACAAAACATTTCAATCTCTCAAGAAAAAGAAGTCCAGTTGTCATGACTCAGCTTCCAGATAGGATTGTTAGCAGAATCTTGTTTCATAGGGTTCACAACATTCTTTCTGAGGTTCTGAGACAGTATTTGAGACCAGAATTTGAGGAATAGATTCTTTTGATGTCTCAGAAAAGGGGGGTGGGGAAAGGTAACCATTATGAGGGAAACATGCACACTATACATGGGAGTATCTTTGTGCTGACCTCTGGCACCAAGTGAGCATGAAGAAGGAGGGGTGTCCACCTCTCAACTTTTGCAAACAAAACATTTTCTGCCCTAATGAGGCTCCCTCTGAGATGTTTTGCTATGTCAAAGGAGTCAGAGAAGCACAGTGAATTTGTGAGACTGCAGGCAGTATTCAAAGATATCACAACTAGAGATGGGCATGAAATGCTAAAACTGTGTTTCATTCATTTTTCTTCTAGTTCCGTTCTGTTCTGTTTCATTTCATTTGAAATGAATTTTTTTAAAAAAATGTTTTGTTTTTCATTTTGCTTCATTTTTCATTTGTGTACTCTCTCTCTCTCTCTCTCTCTCTCTCTCTCTCTCTCTCTCTCTGTGTGTGTGTGTGTGTGTGTGTGTGTGTGTGTGTGTGTGTGTGTGTTGCTTGTGTAACTTTGTGCTCCGATCAGGGCAAGAAAAGGTGGGATTTGTAAACAATTTTTTTGCTACCCCAAGCACTGACCAGCTGTAGCGCGTCTTGGGGCAGCATAAAAAGTTTTTAAAACCCCACCTTTCACCCCACCCAATGGGAAGTGGGAAAACCAAGGGATTTTTATTTTTATTTTTATTTTATTTTATTTTATTTTATTTTATTGCAGAGCCCCAAGCACCAATCAGCTGTAGTGTGGCTGGCTGAGGACACTTTTCTTTTTTTAAACAAGTGCCAGTCACACTACAGCTGATCGGCGCTGCCACTTTGGAAGCTCCTCTGTGGGGGCTGGTCAGCAGTGGTGGGGGAACGAAAAACAAAACAAACAAAACAAAAAATTGTTTCATTTCATTTCATTTTCCTTTGAGAGGACATTTTGTTATTTGTTTTGTTACATAACAAAACAAATAATGAATAATGAAATGAATAAAAAATTCATTTCGTGCCCATCTCTAATCACAACTCTATTAGTGAAGAGGTATTTGGCCAAGAAATGTATATGGCAACTCAGTCTAATTTCAAACTTCTGTATTTCTTTATCTTTTAAACAGAGGGTGGAAATTGGCCCTTCAAGTAAATCCTAAGTCCAGACAGGAAGATGATGTCGTGTAAAGCAGATTGCTCAATTCATTTAAGTTAGCTCATTCATCTTCTCATTTTATTCTTTTCCTATTTTTATCTAGCTAAGCCATAGGCCAGGCACCTCTAGAAATAAGTGTCAGTGTTTGGTTCTGTTTTTATTTTTATTATTTTATTTTTGGTTTCTTTGTAGTGGGTTTTTTGTTTGTTTTGTTTTGTTCATGCAGAAGGTTGTTGTGGTCAAAGTGGGTTTTTTGGCTGGAAAATGGATCCCAGAACTTCTAGAAATTGCTGATCTCTGCTCCAGGTGATGATGTGAACCAGGCTGCTTAACAGCATCTCATTAATTAATGTTATTTTCCCATGAAAAAGGCTCCTGTGTGCTTGAATGTATGCACATAATTGCAGCATATTGTAACCATTTCAAAACACTTTAAGATATCCACACTTGTGAGGGAAATGGATCTGACTGTAAGGACATAACTTGTATATTTTTCTGACAGGCTTACGTTTGCTGTTGATGAATTTACCATAGCTTGTTCTCCCAAGCAGGAAATTTGGAATCCTACCCATAATTACTTCACATTTCTGCAAACCCTCTATATAAATACTTTTATGTTTGGAACATGCTTATTTTTGTCCTCTACATTCTTTTCTCGTTCAGTACATGCATGACTGGGAGTCCTCCCTGAATAAAAAAGCAAATTACAAGCTGTCATTGAGAAAGGCTGAATTCCATGGAAAAGGCCCCCAAATAACAGAGTGAAAGATACCGCAATATATTTTGTAAATTGTATTTCTAGATGCAGAAATGGTAATTTTTTTTCCTCTTGGGAACAAGCTGTATTCAAATCCAGGAAGCAGAAGAGCAAAAAAGAAAAAAAGAATAAAGGACAACAAATCTCAGTCAAGTCCAAGGAATGCATTAAAATAATCTCATTTCTAAACTTTTCGCTGTTTCCCTTAACTCTGTAAAGTGGCCTGAATCTAGAATTCAACATGTAGGCAAGAATAGCTGACGTGGGGAGCTGTGTGTCAACATCATTCTGAAGAGATGGATGTTTTCAATGGCTGATTATCTCTTGACTTAGATGGATAAATGGCTGCCCCCTCCTTTCTCCAGAAAGGAGATACAGATTATGGTTGGTGGCCAGTGAAGAGGAATGCTGTAAATAGCTGCTAGTGTTACATGCTTGTTGATAGGTAATAGTAAAATGTGACAGAGGGCTCTCAGTTGAGAGCCAAGGCCATCAGGCAGCCGAGGAAGGATAATTTGAATGGCAAAGCACAGATACTGTGCTACAGCTTCCCATGCAGGTACAAATCAAGTGCTGTAACCCACCAAGTGTCTATGTTTTTGAGAAGGAGAGATGAACCTCTTATTGGCCAAAGGCTAAATTTTAATTTGGGAAAAGTCTCAAGGGCTGCATTTCAGCAATGTGCAGGGCAAAAAGAAGAAGGCAAGGCATAGTGGGCAGGGTCTAAATTAGTGTCTAACTAGCTTGGAGCTTTCCTAAATTAAAATTAAGCTTCAATTTTGTGTGTGGCTACTACGAAGGAAGTCCCAGAACAACCGCCTCTTGAGCTGTAAGGGAGCATTGACCATATGCTATGTGTCTGTGAAGACTGAGTCACTGAGTAGAATAAATTCAAGATATTCTAAGTTTTGCTGGAAATGCGAAAAAAAGATAGGTACTTATATTCATCTTTGGTGGGAATGAGAAATAGTTCAAAAGTTTTGGCAGCAGATCTTCGGTGAAATAAAAGAAATATTACAAGCTGATATTAAATGTAAGCCAGAAATTGCGCTGCTATCACTACACCTACTAATGAATATGATATAAAAACAAAAGAATTAATTGCAAATGTAATGACAGCAGCAAGACTGATTATAGCTAAAAATTGGAAACTGAATTCAGATTTTAAAATTGCTGACTGGTATAAGGAAGTGTGGGATATAGCTTTAAACGACAAATTGTCCTGTAGTATAAAAGTTTTGCGAGGCGAAATGAGCAAAGATATATTTTATGATATTTGGGGAAAAATTATAGATTATGTACTATTAAAAGGGAAAGGGATACAACCGTCATACAACCCAACACAGTTCTGGAGAAAAGGACTCTTAAGAAGACAACTAGAAAAAAAAGAAAGATGAAGAAGAAAGAGAAGAAAAAGGAATACTGGATGGTCCCGGGGGGTTGGGGTGCACTTTGTAGTGATATTTTTGTTCATTGTATTGTTTATTGTATGTTTGTTTATTTTAAATAATTAAAAAATATATAAAAAGTGAAGATTCAGTCACCCATGTGAGGTTATCTGGAAGCTGAGACGGACAAAGCTGCTTGAACAAGCAGCGAAATGTTTCGATGTCTCAAGAAAAGAAGTCCCGTTGCCATGACTTAACTTCCAGACCATATGCTATATTTTCTTAGGGTGCAAAGCAGAGCTCACTTCTACCTTGCCTCTATGTAAACTGTAAAGCAGAACTGGGTGTCATGCTGCAGCTTCCTGGCTTCATGTAGGACAGTAAGCTTGTGAGGTTCCTGGAAAATTGTTTGCAGGTCACATCCAGTATGTAGACTGGGGGCTCCATCTCTTTGATACAGAAGATTTTACAACAACTCAGAATAAGTCTGTGTGCCAGGCATGTGTGAGCTCACAGTGGATATTTCTTATCACCATGTACAGCTGTGAAATGTGTGCTGTATAGAGATTTGATATGATTTTTTAAAAATATGGTGCTGGACAAGAGGTTTGAGGATACTTTGGAATTCCAGAAAGATGAACAAGTAGATCCTAAATCAAAATAAGCCTGAACTATCTCTGGAAGGCGAAGATGATGTAACTGAGGCTGCATGACTTCAGGCGCATTGCCAGATAGCAGAGTTCTCTGGAAAAGACAATAATACTGGAAAGAGTTGAAGGATGTAGGAAAAGTGGGAGACCAAATATGAGATGGCTTGATTTTAGAGGTGGGAACGAAACAAAAAACCCATTGTTCGGGTTTGTCTTTTTTGGGCCCTCTCTTGGTTTGGTTCGGGTTCGGGTTGACTTACTGGGCAGCGGGGATGGGGGTGGGGCCCTGGTGGCAAGGGCTTTTTGAGGTTCTGGCCGCAAACCAGCGCCTCTCAGCTGAGAGGCACTGGCTTGGGGCTAGCGCCTCATTTTTTTCTTTAAGCTCCAAATGCACGGCCCCTGGGGCCAGGTCGGTACTGATTCCTTTTTAATTTTTTTTCTTTATTTTACAGCACCGACCTGGCCACCCCTGGGGCCGGATCAGTGCTCCTTTTTAAAAGTTTTTTTTTTAAGCACCAACTGCGCGGCCCCTGAGGCCAGGGCGGCGCTGGTTTTTTAAATTTATTTTTTGTTTTACAGTGCCGAATGCACAGCTCCTGGGGCCGGGTCAGCACTTGTTTCTTTCCTCCTTATTTTACAGCACTGACCCGGCCACCCCTGGGGCTAGGCCAGCACTTCTTTATTTTATTTTATTTTATTTTATTTTATTTTATTTTATTTTAATTTGGGGGGGGTTAGGAGCCTATTTCCCGCTGGGACGAGGACTGCAACAACAAGGAGAAGGTAGGAGGTGAACTAAATGGAAATTTCCATTTTGTTTTGTTTTGTTTTACTTTGATGGGTTGGTTCGTTATTCGTTTTGTTACCTAATGAAAAGAATAACGAATAACAAAACAAATTAAAAGTTCATTTCGTGCCCATCTCTATTTGATTTCCTAAATGAAACCATAGTCTTGAGTTTGGAAAACCTGTCTGGATGGTTGAGAACACAAAATTTTGGAGATCTCATTCACAGGGTCGCCGTGAGTGAGAAGTTGACTTCAGAAGACATAACTATGTCAACAAATGCCATCATATGACATTTTGATAACAGAATCTCCTTGTGCCACCCCATATGTGAAATATGTGAAAAAAATCTCTCTCCCAAACTGAGCATTAGTTAGTGTAAACCCACAAAAACAAGCCTATGTGCCAATCTCCCTGTCCTTAGAGAAAGTTTTCTTGGCTCTCAGTCTCAACAGAAGTTAAAGGTTAAAAGAACTATGTATTAGACACAGGAATAACAGATGACATGCTATTTTACTTGCCACATCCTCACAATATCTACCAATGGTTGTTTGGAGATGCTCGGAAATTATACATGGGGAATTCAACAAAGCAGTGTGGTTTCACTGGCAGCCATAAGTCATGTTTCACATACGTTTATGATATGGCTTGGTCTTCACGGGATCAAAACTGGATAAGGAAGGAACCTAATGGATGTCTTGTCCTCTTCTGGAAAATAGTAGCTTCTGAAGCCGTGATGAATATTGTCTACAACAGAATAGAGTGGAAACGGAATGGAAACAGTTTCTATTCCTGCAAAAAGCCTGATGACACCGCAGCTCAGAGGGAGGATGCAGCCTTATAAAATCTCAGAGATTGGGCTTTTCGTTAATTCAGATCAGCCAATTATCCACCTGAATGTGGTTCTTAGAGGCTGATAAGGAAAAGTGTTCTCAGCAAAACAATTAGGGGATGCACCTGAATGCTTTTTTCTCATCTAGAGTAAACTAATTGAAATAATTTAGATTTGCGAGTCACATATCATGTAAGATAACCTGACCCAAAAGAGTCTACTCTAGTTTAGGCTTGTTGGATATCATCCATACTATTTTCATACATGACTTAAAAGCTTATTCTCCTGTCATGTTTAGGGGTATATATGAATGATACTATGACTAGGAAACAGGTGCAAGCAAATGTTCATATATGAGCCCTTTTAGTTTTCTTTAAACCAGCATTAATTTTGTTAGTACCTAATAAAGGTTTATTATACAGTTATTACCTTTTTTCAATTTTAGTACATTTGGAAAGAAGCATGTCATAGCTTTTTTTGTAGTAGACTTTTGAAATGTCTTTAAATACTCAAAACACAAGAACCTTGGAGATTAACCTCTGACTGGATTACTGATCTCTACAATTTAACATCTTATTCCTTGTTATTTTACATGAGATAATCCCAGAGGAGTCGTCTGGTTCCATATTTTAGGATGTTGAAAGATTTGTAGCCTGGTTTGAACATGGCTCATTTCAGTTTTCTTTGCCGGCTACATTAACCGGAGTATTTAATATTTAAATATAGCAAAGAACAATATCCATGTGAAATCTCAGGAGGCTTTACTAAAAGAACCAACGAAAGGTTAAGAGCAGGAACAATGTATTCAAAAAATCCTATATTTATCCCCTTCAAGGACCAAAGGGGAGAAACATTTTAACCTCTCCTAGGGCCTATCTTATGTGCAGTATATATTCATATGGGTGTCCTTTCTTGTTTTTGAACAGGGATCTGTGGACTTTCTAGGCAGCACCTTGCAGAATTGGGCTGCAACTCCCTGAATTCTACATGAGGCATTCTTGGAGAATTCTGGGACTGGCAGTTGAATATAATGGGTTTTAAATTGGGCCACAACTTTATTAATTCATTAATCAGTATTATTACTGGAATTCAAGGGGGCCTGCAATAGTACAAGAAAACCTGTCACCTGAAGCCTGCTTACCTCAAGGCCCAAAGAACCTAGGTGAGTATCTACCTGCCAACGTGCTGTCAATATTTGACACAGTGCCAAGATCAGGGAGACTAACTTCTCCCCAGCAGCCATAAACAATATTAACCACAAACTAATGCCTTATTAATGTTCAACTAATCCTAGCCTGGACTGAAGACATTTTATTAAAGGCTGTCCAGTCCCATTACAGGGAACTTGTATGGTATACTCACCTCCAAACCAGACCTTGCACTACCTGCCATTGTGACCGAATGGCATTCCCTGCCTATGCCAATGATGAGAATGGGATGGGCAAAAACACATCAATACTCAAGGCCAAAAGATTTATATTGTTATTTATTTTGCCCAAATATTGGTTAAAAATTCCCATCCAGCCCACAAGGCGACCAGCTAATCTCATTCTTGTAACCTCTAGGGCAGGTGGGCAGCACTTGTTCAAGCTGCAAAGGAGGGCGATTAACCTGCGGGGAGCCCTTTTAAAGTCTCGTCAGCCCACACTTGATTTTCACTGTGCATGATTTACACTCTGAATCTGCCTCAGATCAGGCTGCAAAGTGCCCCACCCCGGAATTGCTGAGGTGAGCCTCCCTTCTCAGTGTCTACAAAAATATTTAGGGAGGATCCATGCAAATAATCGCAGCATCATTGGTTGACTTTGCATAAAATGCAAAGTTTAACACATAGCTTATGTTGGTTTCATAACTTTACTTTGTGTACAAGTCCTTCATGTCCCCATTACTCTCATGGGAGGTTATTAGAGTGCCTCAGAATAAAACGGTATCATGGGCATTAGGGGTATACTCACGGCTATCTCTGCCAACTACTAGAAAGAGGTCCTATCAGGAGAGAAGGTAAAGTCATCAAGGTAGAACTTGTTATAGAACTCCAAAGTTGGATCCAGTTTTGATTAGGAAATCTAGTATGACTTCAGAGTCATCCAAATTCCAAAATGCACCATGAAAACCAGGGGAACTTTGAACAATAACAGTCACTATGACTTTCACAAACCTCACAAACTTGTTGATTGCCATCAACAAATGCAGTGTGATTATACTTTTTGTAATTTTAGGACAGTCAGCATTAGGGTCCTGTTACAATATTTCTTCTTAAAACAATGACAATTGTAGATTGTTTTGCTATTATTGCACATAATCCGTTAATTCTGTTTTGAATTAAAGAAAAAGGCAGGGCAAATAGAGCATACTATATTTCTTCCTTTGGACTTTGTGTACAAGTCCTCTAGTTTTCCATAAACTAGATGATCTAGCCAAGCTACTACTTCAAAAGTGCCTATTATCTTTGGCTTCCATTACTAATTTGTGATACATTTGGCATTTCTTACACCATGTCAATAGATTCTGATAGTTTCCATTAGAACTTCAAGTACTGTAATTTGCGACAACAGCTGGGGAAAGATGGAGGAGTATGAAAGCAATTTCTTTGGCAAGTTACAGGGTTTCCATACAAATTGCACATTTAGCACAACACACAATCCTTCCTGAAGTCATATTTCTCTTCTAAATACTTCTTTGCCCCCTCACACAACAGCAACTTTGAAATTTCCTAAATATAAAGAAAGCGAGCCGAGCTTCAGCTTGCTGTTTGGTTGTAATGCACTCTCTTGCATTAATGTGTGAAAATGGAAAGGAAGCCCATTTTAATGCAAAAGTGACAGTGCTGTGACCTTTCTGTGTCATTTTTCATGCGAACTTGCCTTGCAGCATAAAGAAATGTGACATTTGGAAGGAGAGCCCAGTGTGGTTAAACTGACGGAGGTTTTTCATGTTTGTTTTGCCTGTCCTCAGACATCTGCTGCAAATGAAAAAGGGATGAGAAAGTCACCAAATTGCTACTGTGAGATCCACAGGATCTTTTTGGTTGTGTAAAGTTTTTATCTCATTTTCTACTGAGATGGACGTGGTCAACACAATTGCTTCAGTGATTCCTCACTTATTTCTCTTTAAAATGGCATTTTGGTTCCTTGCAAAAGGCAAAGTAAGGCTGACAAATAGCTGTGGGCAAAATTTTTGAGCTGTACTTTCTGAATTTGCAAAGACTTAAATGCCAAAGCCAAGCTGGACATGCAAAAGTCAGGCCAAAAATATAGTTAACATTAAGTATCAGCAAAAGAGAATAAGGAAACCAGATCAAGGTACAAGCACTCAATAGATGAGTCATGTTTAGCATTACATTGCTATAAGTTAGAGAAATATCTGTAGAATTATCTGTTGATTATCATTATCTGTTATAGAACTGAGCACACAATAGATAACTCCTTTTTTTCATGTAGCGATTTACCACTAAAATGACTAACTAGTGGCTATTATTTTTGGTAGCAAGAGAATTCCTTCTCTCATCCCATGGCTCCCGTGAGACCCTACTGATGAAGGGGGATTATGGAGGACCTGTGATTGCACAGGGACTGAAGAAGAAAAATATAGCTGGCCGTGGGCACCTCAGCAAGTATTGTGGGTGCACTTCGCCTCTTGCCACAACTGGCTCCTGGAGTGAGGCTGATGATAATACTGCCACTACCCTAGAACAGTGTTTTTCAACCACTGTTCCGCGGCACACTTGTGTGCCGCGGTATGTTGCCTGGTGTGCCGTGGGAAAAATGTTTGACCCCACCCTCGGCCAGCAGGTGCGCCGCGCTCCTCAGGGGGACACCCTCCACTTTTTTAAATCTCTCTCCCTGTTTATTTTTAAAAGCCCCTTTGGCTGCTTCCCTCCCTCCTAAGGACGGAAGGAGCCGAAGTTTGGCGCGCACAATGGGGGTCGGGGTGGTGGTGGTGGTGGTGGTTGCAGCAGCAGCGGCGGCGGCGGCGGCGGGAAAGGTGGCTTCTTGGCCGGGCGGGGGGGGCGATGGTGCCAGCCGCGTGTGTGGTGCCCAGAGTGAGCCCGCCGCGAGTTTGGGGCTTGCCCGATCGCGACCGGCACCGGTGGAGTGGAGTTCGCCCGCAGTGCCGTGCAAAGGAGGAGGAGGAGGGCTGAGGAGGAGCATAGGCGAGGTGTGTGTGTATCTCTCTCTCTCTCTCTCTCTCTCTCTCTCTCTCTCTCTCTCTCTCTCTCTCTCTCTCTCTCCTTCCCCCTTTCTCTCCTCTTTTCCTCTACATTTTTTCCGCCCCTTCCAAACGTTTGCAGGAAGCACGGGGGAAAGCGATCCAAAGTTGAAAGGTGAGCATCTCTCTCTCTTTTTTAAATCTCTCTCCCTTTTTATTTTTAAAACCCCCTTTGGCTGCTTCCCTCCCTCCTAAGGACGGAAGGAGCCGAAGTTTGGCACGCGCAACGGGGGTCGGGGTGGTGGTGATGGTGGTGGTTGCAGCAGCAGCAGCGGCGGCGGTGGGAAAGGTGGCTTCTTGGCCGGGGGGGGGGGGGGGGGGTGGATGGTGCCGGCCGCGCGTGTGGCGCCCAGAGTGAGCCCGCCGCGAGTTTGGGGCTTGCCCGATCGCGACCGGCACCGGTGGAGTGGAGTTCGCCCGCAGTGCTGTGCAAAGGAGGAGGAGGAGGGCTGAGGAGGAGCATTGGCGAAGTGTGTGTGTATCTCTCTCTCTCTCTCTCTCTCTCTCTCTCTGGAGTGGGAGGGGCAGGGTCCTTTTTAATTGGCATTAACGCTTCCCTTCCAAGACACCGGGGGTGTTGGGGGTGGCGGCAACGGGCGGCTGCCTGGGATATCATGCTCGGGGATGGGTGGCCGGAGTGAGCAACCAGAGGAGGAGCGGGTTTGATCGAAAGCAGGAAGAGAGTAAGTCGGGTTGCAAGGCAAGGGAGACTTGGGTGTGAGTGGGGGGTGGGGGGGAGAGAGAGACCCGCCAGCTCTTTCTTCTCCCCCCCCGCCAGCCAGCAGCTGTCAGGTTGTGAGGCCTTTTTAACGAGCTGGAAAAAAGGCGGCGTTGCGCGTGTTTGTATGGGGGGGATTTGGCATTTTAACATTTTCTAATGGTGGTGTGCCTCGTGATTTTTTTCATGAAACAAGTGTGACTTTGCCCAAAAAAGGTTGAAAAACACTGCCCTAGAATACCTAGGTGTAGAGATGACTGACTCAGGCTGCTATCACATGACCACTAAAACACACTTGAAACAGCTGGAAAATGTGGCTCCTAAAATTGTGTCCCCATGGCCAGTGGGCTTTTAAAGAAGTGTGACCATGCCCGCTTTAGTGAGTTTTCCAAGTACCGGGTTGATAGGTAGCAAAAAATTTGTTGCTGTTCCCATGCAGATTTGTGACTGGAACTTAAGTCCATGAAGACCACTTCATCTTTTTGTCCCTGTTGCAACACGGCCCTGTGGCCCTCCCCACAACACACCCACCCACACAGATGCTGGAGGCGGTGGTGTGGGGATTCACTTTGAGAGGTGGCCACTCATGTGCAGGCTGCTCTTTCTCGTACCTCCTTTTCGGAGGCAGAAGCTTCGGGCAGTGGTGCTTCACTCCCTCCGCTTCCACTGAGCAAACAGGGCTGGGGATCACCCTCTCCTCTGCAGAGGAGATGGCTGACACCCAAGCTTCACTAAACATGAATAAAGTCCATAAATTCATTTCTTTTGCTGATTCGTTGACCTTGACAAATCACGAATCAAAATGAATCCCCATTTTTCTGATTTGTCTCCATCTCCCTTCATGTCCTCATGTCAAGCCCCTTTCTTCCAGAAACAAGCATGAAATACTTGACTTGCAAGGCACCAGTTCTCAAAGCACTTTTAACATTCTACAATAAGTCTTGATAATTCAACTTAAGCAGGCAACTGAAGAACCAATAACTTCTTGTTTCAGAAAATTTCAACATAAGTACCAATACACTAATAAACCAACAATAAACAAAATCTAACATAGAGAATATTATTTCAAAAGAGCATCCCTAATATGTTCCAAGAAAAGGTGCAGAAGAGAGCGACTAAAATGATTACTTGACTGGGGCACCTCCCTTATGAAGAAAGGCTAAAACATTTGGGCCTCTTTAGTCTGGAAAAAAGGCGCTTGAGGGGGGATATGATTTAGACATACAAAATAATGCAGGGTATGAGTAAAGTGGATAGAGGGAAGCTCTTCTCTCTCTCCCAAAATGCCAGAACTAGGGGACATACACTCAAATTGAGGGCTGGGAGAGTAAGAACTGACAAAAGAAAATATTTTTTCACCCAGTGCGTTGTAAGTCTATGGAACTCCCTGCCACAGGATGTGGTGATGGCATCTGGCCTGGATGCCTTCAAAAGGGGATTGGACAGATTCCTGGAGGAAAAGTCCATCACAGGTTACAAACCATGATGGAGATGTGTAATCTCCAGGCTTTAAACCAGGGTACTTCAAGGGCCAGATGCAGGGGAGTAGTATCAGGAGACAGATATCTAGTCTCATGCGCTCCCAAACGCATCTGGTGGAGCCGCTGTGAGATACAGGAAGCTGGACTAGATGGGCCTTTGGCCTGATCCAGCATGGCTCTTCTTATGTTCTTATGTTCTTATGAGTTCGTTTGAAAGGGGAATGATTTTCTAACTAGGTAGAGGAACTTATGCTTCTAAAGGCTGGATTCAAAATCTAATATAGGTACTAATATTTTTCTCAAACAAAAAATGAGCCAAACTGCCCAGAGTGACCTCGCTGCCAGATGGGAGGTAGAAAGATCCAATAAACAAATAAATAAATAAATAAATAAATAAACCAGAATCCATCAAGAACACCTACCCTTTTCATAGAGTTAATGTCAAAAATAGCTCGTTCCCCAATTAGATTAAAACTAGGAAAATGCCAGTGTAGATGATCCCTTACTTTGGCACCAGAGGCAAAATATTCCACAAGAATCTCCATGTCATTAAATATAATGATAATAAGTTAATAAGTAACATTTTGCTACTTACTCCAGGTTACCTGCCAGAGACAGTTGCCTGATTCTCACTAATGCTAGAACCAGTTCTGTCATGAATTTAGGTTGTATTGAATTTAGAGTTTGCATGGTATTCAGGAAAAAAATTAAGTAAGTTGTATTTTTGGAATTGCCATTTTAAAATGTGTGTGTGTGTGTGTGTGTGTGTGTGTGTGTGTGTGTGTGTGTGTGTGTGTGTGTGTGTGTGTGTGTGTGTGTGTGAGGAGATTTCTATTTTCAAGCAATTCAATTCAATACAAGAGATTGTGGAGGAAAAGGGGGAGAAGAATAATGGCTGAGCTTCCTTGTTCTAGGGGTTGGTTGTTATACAGGATAATTTATAGAATCTGCCAAGATGCTCCAAGATCCACCATTATGCCAAGATTCATTATGGACTATGACTCTAGTACATCATGCTCCTTCACTTCTTTGTGTAAATTTGTGCTGGGTGAAGTGATAAAATGTATGGAAAATGGAAAATTCAACCTCTTGGAATAACATGGCTTTCCATAAATCGTGTACTGTCAGATTCAGGTATTCTGGTTTTCCTGTGTTATAAAAAGAAAAAAAGTTTTCCCTTTCCATGTTATTTTCTTTTCTTAAGACAAAAGAACAAAAGAGTGCTTCAGAAGAGTACAACTGTGGAGCTATAGGATTTTTTTTTTGTTTCTTTTTCTCAAAGCGTAGAGCGACAGCGAGGTTCATTCTGAGCTGAAGAAATCTGACCTCTCAAGCTTTCTGCGAAGAAACCTCAGGAACTAGTGTTCCTTTGATGTTGATATAACAAAATCAGAGATGGCAGAGAGGACACATACTAAAGGCTGAGGATGTAGTTTCACAGAACTCTCCTCTCTCTGCAAAGTACACTTGTTTCTAGTTCTTGCTGTGCTTGAGGGCCACCCCATTAGGATCAATGGGAAGGAAATCAATCAAAAAGAAAAAGAAGCTCAAATGAGAAAGCTTGAATGGACTTGTGGGGGAGTCCCTGAACACATAAAGGGTTAAGAAAGAAGGGATTATTTGTTTGTTTGAAGTCTATAATATTGTTCTGATGTTTTTTCATTGCATCCCATTGTTTTGACATCATTTTTGATTAAGAATTTATGTTCTGCTCCAAAGAAGCTCCCCTGCCATTTTGGTTCCTCTGGTATGAATCAGTTTGTTCCTGGAAGAAAAAAAAATGGCATTTTGTTTTGTTTCATAATGAAATGTGTCCTACTGTTTCGTTACATAATATGTTATATTTCATTACATAATTTGTAACATAACAAAATGACAAAACAGTGTTTTGTGCCCATTTCTAATCATGTTCCTTCCTTTAAAAAACGTATCCATTGTTTTTTGTTCCTTCTTCAAACTTTAATCAATCTGTGAAATTTCATTACCTATAAAATTTTCAATAATTTCTGGTCACAGTCTCCTAGTCATTAGGGTAGGTATCAAACATGATCTTTCATGATGAATTTGTTTGAAAATAAAAACATACTTGGGGGCTGTATGAAAGACCATTATGAAAAGCCACATTTGTGCTAAAATGCCTGGCTTCTGTTCATGAATTTATCCAGAATCAGTCATCTTCTTCTCAAATCTTTGTAATCCCCAATCCTCTACTTTGAGATCAGTGGCAAAAAGGTTTTGGTGTGTTGAAATGTTTTGACATTAATTTTCATATTGCCATTTCTGATGTCAGATTAGCTCCCATTTATTCACTTGTACAGACATTGCCCTGCTTGGCTTGTACTGAAAGCGGAGAGGTACTGCTGACAGAGGATGGCATAGATCACATTAAAACATGAACAAGTAAATGAGTCCTGATTATATTTGAAATGTTGTTAGGGCCTGTCATAGTGCTGCCAGAATACATATGGGAGTAGAGTTGGTATCTGTAGCAACATGTAGCAGAGTAAAATGTCATAACCCCCATCTCTGCCTCCAGATTTTGTTGCCTATTATAATTCAATAATTAAAGTGAGCAAGTAAGTTAAAAGGGAAAAACGATTGTCTAGACTGGGTTGTCAATGGTTAATTATATGTTAATGAATTATTTTGGCTGTTATGTGGTTTTTAGAACTAGATGCCATCTTCTCTTTTTTGCACCTCTCTTATAGTAACATGTTCCTTTGTAATACCCTCCCTGGTGCATGTTTTTTCACCCCAGAGTGGGTACTGAATCTCAAGAAATTCCTGCTATAAATTTATTAATTTATCTGAGTGATAGGCATTTGGTATTCAAAGTCCATTTTAGGCACTCTTGATGTAGTGTTTGAAACTGAGTCCAAATATAAATATATAATGCTAATTTTTTAAAAAATATATATGCAATATCATTGTATCTGCTTAAGAAAAGAAAATACACAAAAGCATGCCATGGTTATACTTGCCTGTAGAGATGGGCACGACTTAGCGGTATTCCCGTTTCCGTTTCCGTTACTCGTATCCGTTACTCTACGGAAACGGTAACGGGAATTACTCCGCCAGAATTCGAGCTCGAACCGACGAACGAACAATTTGGTCTGATTTGTCGTGCTCGTTACTTGCATCGCGGCGATCGCGCAATGCCAAGTGGCACAGAAAAAAAGTTTTTAAAAGTTAAAAAAAACCCCTATTCCTGGCCCTAAAAGTAGGCGAAAACTGTCTGAGGGCACCTACCGGGCCAGAAGGGTGTTTTATTTGGGGGGGGGGGTTCCCCGCCCCCGTCTCCATGGCTATTGCTACTGCTGCACTGCTGGTACCAGGCTGGGAGGGCGCATCCATTTGCCATGCAGTGCGGGGGATCCAAAATGGCGACCGCAATATTTTTTTTGAAATCGTTGCCCAAAACCCCACCAAAGCACCACAGAAACATGCGAAAATTAGCTATTTTAAATGCTTGAATTTTTACAGTAGCAGCAGTGGGTTTTTCTTGCAAAAAAAAAGTCTCCGTTGATTTTATTTTATTTTATTTTATTTTATTTTATTTCATTTTTTTACACCTGCACATTCGCAATGATGGGAGTGGACCATGCAAATTTTCCACCGATCACATGGCCACTTGGCCAGGTTGACCACAGAGACTTCTGGGATGTGCCAATCGGGCATAAACAGCCCACTAATCGTAGTCCAAACCCGAACCCTAAGCCTAAGCCTAACCCATACGCCAGTACACTGTCCTTCTAAGTTGGTCAGAGAGGCACCCAGAGGTGCACCCCAATACTCACCCTAACCTCACCCATAACTAGCCTAACCCTAGCCCTTGCGCTAACCCGTCTTAACCCTAAGCCAGATCTACTTGCATTGCACTACATGCAAGTACGTGAGACACAGCGGGTGCAAAGAGTCTGCCAGTCCGTCACTTGTGGCTCTGGCTGACTCCTGCAGCTCCCTCCAGGAGCCCGCTACCCCCCCAAACCAGTACTAACGACAACAAAAAAACGAAAAAATGAACTGACTAATTTTTGCAAAATTTCACGAAAAACGGAAACGAGCCGAAACAGACTGCCTCCGACACATGACAACTCGAAAACGTCATTTTCCCTAGTCGTGCCCATCTCTACTTGCCTGCAATATGGTTTTAACATTCTACATTTCCAGCTTCTGTGAAACATGTAGATATATCTAGCTAATTCATCAATAACACACAATCAGCCTTAGAAATCCAGTTATTATCCCACTAATGTTATTCTTCTAACTTGTCAGTTCTCCCAATGATTGATTAAAAAGCAAAAGAATTCCAGTAGTAGATTTCAAAAGTACCAAAAACCTAAATCCAAAAAAGCATAATTTTACTTGACAATAAACTCCCACTAAAGATCTGAGCACCCATTCAGCTTTGTTTTGTTACTTAAAAACCATGGAGCGGATGTTCGCCAACATCTAAGATGCGTCTTCATTTTACCTTGTCACCAGTTTCAAAACTCATTCATCACATCTGAGGGATGTGTACTGCTCATGGTATACAACACAGCTATCAATAGGCTAAAATTATGTTGCTTGGTACAGTAAATTGCAGAAGAGCAGGCTGATTGAATCATTGGGATTTGAGGAACTCAATGCCTTTGTTTTCCATTAATTCAAATGATTCCACTCTATCACTTACTTAATTACTGCAAAATTTGGTTTGAGAAGAGTCATTTTAATCCATGGAATTTGCAAAGGAGTTGATTCACCAAAATCCTCATTACTTCAATGGGCATAACTCTAGTGTAATTTTTTTTAATGCTAAACAAGTTTCTTGCAATAAGAGCTTCCATATGAGAACAAGCTTGTTCTTCTGCAGCTCCATGGGGTAGGACCCAAGCAATAGATTCTAATTTCAAGAAAGGAAATGTTGGTGGAACTGTAAGAATTTCCTGGTGGTAGAAGATCTTTCACCACAGTAAAGACTCTCCTTCCTTGGAGAGTTTTAAACAGAGGTTAGACAAGTGTCTGTTAGAGATGCGTTAACTGCAGATTTCCTACTATGGAACTGAATGAAGGATCATAAGTGAATGATTCTTGGGAACTGTAGTCCAAAACTATCTGGAAGTCTACAAGTTACCTAGACTGACATAGATGGACTTAGGTTTCCAGTCCATCTCAACTGCAAGGAAAGAAATCTTCTGTACAGATCAATTGCAAAGGAAAAAGGGTAGCATTAGATTAAAAGGAAACTATCAAGCAAGTTATTATGTTCCTGCTGCATAGAATAGTAAAATGCAATCTTTGGGTGGCTTTAGTGGCATATAATTTCCCCCACCCCCTACATTTATATGTCAATAAATATTGGTCTGTCACATCCCAGAATATATATTATATATTTCTCCCTGAAGTGGTTACACTCCAAACAAAGGCCATTTGTCTAGATAAAATTTAGTCCAGCTTTCACTTTGAAATTTCACTCGCTGGTTATGAACAGCAAAGAAGCATGGCAATATTGTTCTGATTGCAGGAGATGGAGGGGAGGTATGCGACATGTCTTTGTGATGGAAGCCGCTTCCATCTTCAGGGCTGCATATTGTCAAATATCTCCAAGATGATCTTGAGCAGCATGTTAAATACCCTTGAGATCTTATCATCTTTGGAGGCTGCTGGTATTTTATGGTTGGAAGGGAAGGGAAGGAAGGAAACAGGAAGCTATATCATGAGGTGGTGCTTTGCTTCCTCGCTAGAAGCGGTAGTGCAGAGCAATTCTGGCAGCCGAACCTGGCTTTAAAAAGCTGAGATGGGTTCTCTGATAATGATAAAGTAGTGCAAGGTAATAGACGATGACAGGAGAAAACAGAAAGTGCAATTTACTGCTTGGCTCGTGAAAGATTGGAAACCAGGTGAACTGTGTGTTTTCATTTTCCTATCAATAAACTAACGGGTAGTAAACAACCTGAAGGTCCCTGTTCCTCTACTTTGTACTCCTTAATCTTTTTGGCATTTGTGGATGTCATAGAAGATGTGGACAGCCATTCAAGTAGGAGACAGCTGTTCAAATACACGTGAATTAACGAGGGTCCTCTATTGCGGTGGTCCCCAACCCCCGGTCCGCAGACCGGTGCCGGTCCGTGGACCGGTCGGCACTGGACCGCCTGGGGAGGCCGGGGAGGCTCCTCCCCTTTTCCTCCGCCGCCCTCCTCCTCCTCCTCTTCTCTCCCGCGGGCGGCCGGTGGAGGAGGAAGGCTGGAGGAGCTCAGGAGGAGCCGCCGCCGCCGCCTTTGCCTTTGCCTCCCTCCTCCCCTCCCGGCCCCGGCGCCCCGCGCGCGGCACCCGCCCGGCCGCGCCGGGAAGCGCCCTCGCGGCACCGACGAGCCTCCTCCTCCTCCTCCTCCTCCTCTGGTTCCTCCTCCTCCTCCTCCTCCTCCTCCCGCCGCCACCGAAGGAGCAGCAGCAGCAGCAGCGAGGGCAATTGCGGGGGGGGGTGGCGGCGGCGGCGGGACAGGGGCGATTGCGGCGGCGGCGGGGGGGCAAATGCGGCGGCGGCGGGAGGGCGATTGCGGGGGGGTGGCGGCGGCGGCGGCGGGATGGGGGCGATTGCGGCGGGGGCGGGGGGGCGATTGCAGGGGTGGTGGCGGCGGCGGCGGCGGGGACGGGGGCGATTGCGGCGGGGGCGGGGGGCGATTGCGGGGGGTAGCGGCGGCGGCGGGATGGGGGCGATTGCGGCGGCGGCGGGATGGGGGCAATTGCGGCGGGTGCCGCGTGCAGGGCGCTGGGGCCAGGAGCCGCGCGTGGGTCTCGCTGCTGGAGCCCCGCTTGCTTTCCCCGGCGGAGGAGGAGGCCCACGGCGGTGGCGGCAGCAGGAGCAAGCGGGGTGCCAGCAGCGAGACCCGCGCGCGGCTCCCGGCGCCGGAGGAGGAGGCGGGGCCCGCCTGCCCAGGAGCCCCGGGTTCCCCACCCCCACCCCGCCCGTGTGTGTGTGTGGGAGTGGCACGCCCGCCGCCCCAGGCCGGTGAGTGCCGCCGCCGCCGCCCTCCTGCCTCCCCCTCCTCCTTCCCTCCCATCCTTTGCTTTCACCCCCCCTTTTGCCTCCCCGCCGGACCCCCCTTTCGCATTCTCCCCCCCCCCTCCCCACCCCCACCCCCGGGCCACAGAAAAATTATCAAAAATTTCCCGGGCCGCGGGGACAAAAAGGTTGGGGAGCACTGCTCTATTGCATATTATACATGAATTAATGAGGGTCCTCTATTGTAACAATCTGTGCTTCTGAGGGCAGCATTGCCCAAATGAACAGTGGTTTGGAAGACACACCAAATGCTTGCAAGTTGCAACACATACATACCCTTCTTTGAATGCACATGCCCTTAGACATTCACACACAATTATGCATACTGCATATTTATTTCATTGCCTCAGTGGCAGAGATGGGAAAGTTTTGATCTCTCCTCCCAGAGTTCAGGAACTGGGGAAAGTTTGTGGTTGAGACTATATTTTCCAGAACCCCACAGCTATTATGGGCCCTGGAATTCTGGGCCTTGTATTTGGAAACAAATGTTCAGAGTACTTCATTTCCCTTTAAGAAATAAGCTGGCCGGTTGCAAAAGAAACCCTCAACATTTAAATAGACCAAAACAATATACTTTGTTGTCTTCCTAATGTAAATTATCACATGAATAAATAGGATGCTTGCCAGTGATGTACATATGTGGCAACAATGAAAACCTTTCTTCTGTAGAAACATGGGTTGACCAGGCTTGGAAGTTGAAGAGAACTTTGCTTCTTCTGCATGGGATATCAACCAACATTTTTTTCATCCCTGCACTTTAATATAGGAGTCAACAATAGGCCAACAATAGGGTCCTAAGTAGAGATGGGCATGACTCAAAAAAAAGGTGTTTCATTTGTCGTTTGTCGTTTAGGGGGTCCGTTTTGATTCGTTTTCATTTTTCGTGAATTTTTTGCAAAAAGTTTCATTTTCATTTCATTATGTAACGAAACAAAAAAAAACAGAAACAAAAATGAAAAATTGCTGTTTCGTTAGCATTCATTACAGTTCAATGTATTTGCCGCAACGAAAACGAAACACACGACAAAATTTCTGTTGTTTCAGTTCGTTTCGTTTCATTTTGGAGACAAAATTTGTTTTTCGTTTCGTTACGTAACGAAATGAAAAAGCGAAATCAAAAATGAAAAATTGCTCATTTCGTGCCCGTCTCTAGTTCTAAGTATGCCAGAGGGCAACATTTCTTGGGTCGCTTTCTAGATACAAATAGCAGGATAGCATTTTAAAATATTTATTTATTTATTGAAAAACAGCCCAGTAACCAAAACTGCATTGCTCAGATCTATGCAATTCAAGGAAGTGTAATCTGACCAATCCTAAAGCCAGCTTCCAGCAGTTTAGCCTAGAATTTTACTTTTATTAACCTACAAAAAACAAAAAACGCTCCTTGCGACACATTGTGGGCAAATTAAAATCAAAACTGGGTTTTTTGTAGCTTGAGATAGCGTTTGAAATTCTAAGTGAAAAATTGCTTCTGCCTGATTGAACAGTTACTTATAATCAGATTTACTCCCTGCAACATTTGGTCAGAGATGAGGCTGCCTTGAAAGACAAAAGATGACACTACATTAAATGTTTTATTAACTGTGATTAGAATTCATGTTAGGGAATTGAATTTTCCACATTTATTATGAAATAATGTCCAAAGCTCTTTGGTGAACCGCAAA
The DNA here is from genome assembly GCA_037367245.1 of Phrynocephalus guinanensis. Taxonomy (NCBI): domain Eukaryota; kingdom Metazoa; phylum Chordata; class Lepidosauria; order Squamata; family Agamidae; genus Phrynocephalus; species Phrynocephalus guinanensis. Next base: position 103,921,168 of record CM074735.1, on the reverse strand, counting down.
ATGTTATTTCAAGCATTTTGCCTTTAAGTTTATCAAAGTGTGAAGCAAGAATGAAAGTTTGAAACAACACACACAAATGGTAAACTCTATATTTGTATCTTGATAAACTGGTAACACTGTAAATACCGGCTGGGGATTCTAAGCGATTTCTCCCCAAAAAGACAATACTTCTAAATTTTCTGTGTCTGTGTAGCCAAAAAGGGGCAATATTTCCAGATTTATTGTGCCATGCATGCATTATTTATTTATTTATTTATTTATTTATTTATTTTAAAAACTGGAAGTTCAAGGTCTATTTAGTACTAGATTTCACATTCCAAATTGACACATTCACAGTTCATATTATATTTCTTTCTTTATTTATGCTATTACATCCTGTCCTTCGTCTTAGCCTATCAAGGAAATTTACAAAATCTAATAAGAAAAAAAAATCAGTGCATGCTGGCCTTACCCCTGCTACTGTTTCAGCTGCCTACACAGTCATGGTCGCTTAGGGTGTGTCACCAGCTAGTGTCTCAGCTTTACATGGAGGGCTAGCATTTCTTAGGTAGGATGTCTCCAACTTTTCCAATGTGGGCAAAGCTGGAGACTGTGAAAGACAGCCTATCACTTGGGAGAGTTAAGTGGCTCCCGTTGGCAGATTCTCAGTCATCCAGGCTAGGTTATCTGGCAATTGAGTCAGGGCAACTGGACTTCTTTTCTTGTGGGATCAAAATGTTTCACTACAAATCCTAGTGCATTCTTCAATCTGAGAAAAAGGTGGTGGAAGGTTTTCAATTTATAATTCACCTTGGTTTCACCCCACCCTGGATTGTTAGGTGGACAATGACCTGCTCTGTGTGAAAGTCCCACCTATGCATCCCTTCTCAACACCCATTAAGTATGGGTTGTTATTTCTGATTTTCTTGGTGCAGTTGTGAAGTGCTTCTGATTTGTCTGAGGATCAATGAAAGGGCAGCATGAGGAATGGGGAACAGATTGTGTCTAAGTCCCCCACTCCTGTTGAGAGAGGGATTTTCAGTACACAAATGAGTGGCTTCCCTGACTCCTCTCGCAAACCACCTATCTTCTCTGTCTAATATGCAAATCTTTGAAGGAATGTCCTTTGTCCTTCTAATGAACTTACACTGCTGATTGTGGTCCTGAGCTGTTGCTCTCCACACTCCTCACTACACTGGACTGCAGATATTATATTGCTCCTCTTGAGTTTTGGTAACAGGTCTGTTGGGTGGATGAGTCTTTGCCATAGGGGTTTGTGGGTTTTGAATTGAATAGCTATGTGATGTTTTGCAAAAACCCTTTAAAGCTTTTCAGACACTCAAGCCATGTAATGAATGACTAGGTTTTTTCATTGGCTCTGGGCAACAGACTGATCCATTGTTCTTCTGGGACTGGACACTGCCTTGTTAAAAGCCCACTTTGGATAAACACAACCTCAAATGCTGTCTTCAGATGCATGTCTTCCTTCTTTTTGGCTTCTGTGGAGGTGAGGATGTTCTCTGCTCTATGTTAGAGTTCTGCTGACTCCTAATTTTTGTTGTATTGGGTGGTGGGATTCAAATGGTAGGTACTGGTCAGTGTATGTAAACTCCAATTCCCAGGCTATGGTCGGGTCCTATAATAACTGCACAATTCAGGAGAACCAGCTGTTGTCTTTGGTGTCTTCCCTGGTGAACCAGGTATTTGGGTCCACTGCGTTTATGTGCTCTGTAAAGGCCTATATTTCCTGGGTCTTGATTTTTGCCCAGGTGTCATCCATATACCTGAACCAGTGGGATTCCAGGAACACATCCTTACGTAAATGGTCTTTATCTGTTCCTTGATTCCTGCACTTCTGAGTCTCCTTCAAATTTCTTGTCAACAGTCTACATTTTGGTCAATGAATGGTCAAGATACACAAAATTTCTGTTTCTATTTCTTCCTTGTCAGCATTAAATAGAAAATCACTATGATTTATTTCAAAAAGTTGTGAAGTTCTTTTGTAGATATGACTTTTTTCCTTAACATTCAACTATAATCCTTCTTAGGAATGTTCTTCTTTCACCTTCTCCAACAGTCCTCTAAGTCACTGCTGCTTTCTGTCAGTAAGATGGCACCATCTGCATTATTGATGTTTCTTCCACCAAATTCCAGTCCTTCTTCATTTGTCTCTGCTCTAATTTTCCTTATGATCTGTGTACAAAGAGATAAGGGGGTAAATAAACTCTTGTTCAACACTTTTGTCTACATGAAATCATTCTGCCATTCCATAATCTGTCATAGATTTTAGCATTTTGTCCAGAATACAAGTTGTGCACCAAGACAACCAAGTTTCTTCTATATAATGCCAAAATAAATTGCACTGTCTTAAGGTACTACACACCTTGATTCAGAAAGGGTGGGATTTGCTCAGGTAGGAAAATGGAAACAAGAAACTGAGGGAATGCAGCAACACGAGCTATACATTGTCTGCTCTCTCCAAATGTTTCTGATCGCCTGAGCCTTTCCCACCTGTTAATCTGAATGCTTTCCCATTGTTACTTTGTCCACTGTTGACCTCTTTGCTAGCCCATATGTGGGGCTTCACCAGGAGGTCAGGTGACCCCAGCAGTCAACAGTTGGCCAATCACTCCAGGTGTTCTGGCCAAGCCCTATTGGCTAGCCCGGCTAATATCCAGCATGACTCGTTTGTGCAGGTGGACAAAGGTGCCCCTCCCAGCACGGGACTGGTCAGAACCCCCATTCTGTGTGCGGTGAACACTCTAAACAGGAGTATCTCCCTCTACATGTGGAACTTCTTATCACTGTCAGGATGTTCAATTTTTCAGGGATCCTAATCATATGATGGGCATCCAGGTGTAGCAGAAAATCACACTCTACACACATGGAAAATGACAGAAAAGTTGAATAGCATCTATTTTCCCCCTCCTCCTGTGAACAGATTGACTTTTAAATTAATAACTGTATGGGACTATGGCGTAAACAACACCTGAACTGGGCTTCTGCGTGTCTCCATGTTTATATAGATCTCAGTGAAAATAGAAAAGCACCAGAATTTATATGATGAATACTAAAATTTGACAATTGCAGTCAGTTCTGTCTCAAGACACACAAGAAACAATTTCCTTGCCACCACATAGGCTGGAAAACAGCACTTTTACTTTGCAACTGGGATGAAAACCTTGTAGCCTTCCATAGATGTCGTGCCATTTTCTAGGAACTATGTTTGAACAGATGTGTTTACAAAAGGACGGACATTTAGGAATGCCAGGTTTTAGCTGAATATTTCGAAAGAAACCATACACTTTACCAGTCATTGCATAGCTTTTGAGGGGCCAAGTCTCTGTCCCACATTTCAGAGTTCTTCATTGTTCTTTGCTTTACATTATTTAATCTATTCCATATAAATACAAACTAAATCTTTATAAAACCAATGGGTTAAATCTTTTGCTCCAGTTGCATTCTGTGAAATATAAAGAAGTAGAGTGGTACCTCTTCTTACGAATTTAATCCATTTCGAATGCATGATCTTAAGTCGAACAAGTCTTAAGTAGAGGTACCTTATCTAAAAAATATCAAATCAAATCAAATAAATAAATAAATAAAACATTTGTAAGTAGAGCAGACCACATCTAAAATGTGTAAGGCAACAGTTAAAATGCCAATGGTTTTCCATTCTTAAGTTGAATTGCTCTTGAGTAGAGCTGCTCTTAAGTAGAGGTACCACTGTACCTCATTTCATTTGATTAATGTGTTGCCTGGGCAACAAAGATTCTTGTGGCACCTTAAAGACTAATTTGGCACAAGGTTTTGTGACCTACAGACCACTTCTTTAGATGTCTTAAGAACATTGTGAAATTATTTGCTTCCTTGGTGTCCCAAACAACCAGCCCACCAGACAAACATGGTGCACCCTGCCTAGACCATGTCAAACATTTCCGGTGAATGAACATGTCATCTTTTCCCCATAAATTGTTCTGGAGAGTGGTTTTGCAACTGATGGTGACACAATGAATGTGTTTAGCTTCAGCACACGTTACCAGATTCTCCAAAATAAACAAATATTTAAACAAACAAACAATAACTGTATCTATGATGGATGGAAGGGTTCTTGATGGGATCACCATATTGAAATCAGTGAGATATGTCTGTGAGAAACATGATAAGATTCATCAAAAACATTATTTGTCTCAATGGCATTACCCATTAAAGCCATTTTAAAATCTGCAGCAACTAATTCTACTATAGTGTATGTTCCATGACAGAGAAGTCAGTATGAAACACTGCTGTGTTAGAACAGATCAAGGGATTTTAATTTGCACCAGATAGGCAGGCACCAAGGGAAGAGTCTTTTGACTAATCAAAGAGTCTTTTGGTGGTGGTGTGAATAGTGCTTTAGAGACTCAGCCTACAAAGCAATTATTCCCAACTTTGGGTAAATCAGGTGTTTTTGGACTGCAACCCCATGGGCTGCGTTGGTCAGGGTTTCTGATAGTTGCAGGTCAAGGACAACTGAGTTTCCCAAAAATTGGAGCCACTAGAGAGAAGGGGAAGGCATCATCTCCTAAGACCTGGTGGGTTATGTGAGCCAGGGCAGAAGGGAGGTGATTAATCTTTTATGTTTTTTTTTTTGTAAATTTATCTTTCTTTATTTTCCTTTTCACGAAATATTCTACCATGAGTGAAAGGAGGAGTTTTACAATCCCATCCCTGTCAATGTGTTTGAGGGAGTATCCCAGAGATCATTGTGCCCTTTACTTGAATTGGCACTGACTCTCTTTTTACATGTACTGTATATACTCAAATATAAGCCTAGTTTTTCAGCCCTAATTTTGGGCTGAAAAAAGGGGCCCTCGGCTTATATTCAGGTCAATATTTTAGCCACTGAGGCAAGTATTCTGTGGCTAAAACTCATTTTAAACATTGCATGCCGCTTCTCATGACCCCCCCTCTGCATCACAGGGGAGCAGCACATGATGTTTAAAATGACTTTTAGCCACTGACCCAAGCACTTGCGTCAGTGGCTAAAAGTTATTTTAAACATCACACACCACTCCCCCAGCTCACAAAGGAGGAGCTGCCTGCTGCATTTCCCACCCTAGACTTATACTCGAGTCAATACGTTTCCTCAGTTTTGGGGGGTTAAATTAGGGGCCTCGACTTATACTCAGGTCGACTTATACTCGAGTATATACGGTAATTGCCAGATAACTTCACCTTTTCTCTGCTTCCGCATTTATATATTAGGGAAGTAGAGAAATCTTTCTATATTTTTCATTCTTGTCAGGGCAGTCTGCCTTGATACATGGAGACAGCCCGTCAATAGTTCATTAACCCCTGCATGATTTCTTGCTTCAGGGAGTTCTTTTTTCCTCAGGAGGTTTCTGCAATTTATGTGAAAAGCTTCTGTGTGGAAGTATTTTGCCTTCTAGGAAGTTAAGCACACATTGACACACACAGGAAGATGTATACACACAGCAAACACCACTGAATGGATGATTTGATCAAAGCAATACAAGCAATTTATTTAATACTTTGAATTTTTTTTTCTAAGTCCATCCAACAATGCAGTGGCTTATTGTACTTTTGTTCAACTGTGCAACTTATGTAATAGTCAGTCTCACAAATATGGACACTCTAATCAATATTGGGAAATGGTTATCTAAGAGACTAAATATTTGTGGTTTCTCTTTCTCAAGCAGTTGGTTCATGTCTGTGGTGCCACATCTCAACTGATGTTGCCAAGGTACATCATTGCATGGCTCATATAATGAAGTTGGCCAGCTTGGCTCTTGGCTGGAATGAGACGTGGATAAATATTCCTTGGTTTACTTTGAAATCCTTTCCTGGTTTTTCCAAACTTTCCTTGAGAATGCTGAAACTAATCAATCACAGAAAACAGCAATGGGGTTTTCTAAGGACATTCAGCAGGATTTTTTTTTTGAAGGGATAAATCATGTATTCTATTTAAGCTATTGAAGTAGGGGAAATTATACATTCTATGCTCCCCATCATGCAGTGGTACTATCCCATTAAGCAGATATTGTTCAAGTGTTTCTTGTCTTTAGGAAGACATCTTCATTGACGTCTTTCTCTTTTCATACCCTGTTTCACTGAAAATAAGACCTACCCCAAAAATAAGCCCTAGCAGGATTTCTATGCATTTTTTAAATATAAGCCCTAGCCCAATAAAAAGACCTAGTGATGGGTGTGGCTGTGCCTGCACACACACACACACACACACACACACACACATACAGAGAGAGAGAGAGAGAGAGAGAGAGAGAGAGAGAGAGAGAGAGAGAGAGAGAGAGAGAGAGAGAGAGAGAGAGAGAGCACGTTGCCCCTCCTTTTCCATCCATGGTCCTCCCCCCCTTCGCTTGGGCCACCAAAGTTACCATACTTTGTAGCATGTTTGCTTGCAGTTCCTGTTTCCCCGAAAATAAGACCTGCCCCCCAAGATAAGCCCAAGTGTATCTTCTTGGGGGAAAATAAATATAAGACAGTGTCTTATTTTCGGGGAAACATGGTAGGTAAGGGCTTATTTAGTTGTTCTGCCTATGCAGGAGGGATTCAGCAGTATGAAAAAAGTACATCATTCTAATATGTACAGTTGTCCCCCGCCCTTGCAAGTCCATAGTATATGAAAAAAAGGCCTCCTGGGGTAAGGAGGAAAGACCTTCCCAGGCCCATCAGAGACCCCAAAAGTGCTTCCCCGCAAACCAGAAGTGACTTTTAGTAAATGAGAAGCAACCTCTGCATCACTAGAAAGCACTTTGGGGGCTTCTGAGGGCCCGTGAAGCCCCTCACAGGCCTGTTCGGATTAGTGCCAGGCCTGGGATAAGTACAAGAACCCCCAGAGAGTCCCCCCAGACTTGACCCAACCCAGCATCTGCATATTGCAGATTTTCAGTTATTGCAGGTTGGTTTGGGACCCTAACCCCTGCAATAGGCGGGGGTTTACTGTACAAGGCAGTGAGTGAACACGCTCCGGCAAATCAGGTTTCTTCTAGACTAAGGATGCTAAGGTGCATCTCCCTGCCCTGGCACATTGTTTCTCTCATTCTTTGCTGGCAAAGAAGAAATGTCTCCCTAAACTTACCTGCGGGTGTTGTCTCTAGACAACACAGCCTCCTCTTTGCTACTGATGCCAGGGGTGTGAGTCTCTCCCACCCCACCACTGTGGGAACCTGTGTATGTTCCAGAGTGAGGCAGTGAATGGGTGCACATGGGCAAGATGGGCCTTTAGGGACACTCCAGGGGACATATTTTCCCTGAGGGAAAAGAAGGAAAGAAGGAAGCTGGTAGGAGTTTTGCTTAAAAGCTAAAACTCCACCATGCTCCCAAAGTAGACATCAGACATAATGTCCCAATCCTGGATCACAGTGCTTCATCATTTTCTACAGTCCCATCCCCCCACACCATAAACCTAGAGATTCATGCAAATATTTGAAGAAACTGAAGGAGAAATTGGTTCAAGCTATCTTGAGATCAACAACGGAGGGTTGGTGCTGCTTTGTATGCAAAACATTGGCATACAGATCAGATCCCACTTTTCTTGCACACATCTGAAAACATTCTTTATTTTAAAAAAAGAGAAAACCTGTTAAAATATTCATCCCTGCTGCATTTCATTTTGTTTCTGCTTCCCAGTCTTCACTGTAGGATGTCACACTTCACAAAAGTGATCAGGCCTTTACATTTCAGTCTCTGCCCATGCAGATGCCTTACCAAACTAAGCATCACTGCTCCACCCTCCTTTTATTCTCCAAGGTATGTCTGAGGTTCTAGTTGAATGATGTGAGAGCTGGTTCTATGACAAAATATTATGAGTCATATCAGTACTATGGAAACTTCTGGGTATAGCTCACAATGACTTTTTAAAAAAATAACCAGAGAGTTCATTCCCAAGTCCCAAAATTCTGAAGTACAACAACCTTCATGTTTTCTGAAAACATGCAATTATTCTCTAAAATGAGAGACAGCACAAGGTGCCTTGGGTGTGAATATTAATGAAGGAAAATTGTAAATAAAATCAGTATTTTTGGAATGACAATTTCCCTCAAGTGAAAGCATCATAGAAGAGTCATATTAAATTTTGATGGTATAAAATGCATCTGTTATGCTAGATGGCTAGAGAGAAATATGTTTTGCTCCTGTTTGTTCAATGTTTTTTTTTTCCTTTTAAAGTTGAAGTCTTCAGGGCTAGACTGAGCAGTTTTAATGACTGACCCAAAAAGCATTAAAATATTTCTGTGCAAGGTTGTATGCTTCAGCTTAAATGTTAGTTATGATGACACCCCATACCAATCTCATGGTTTCTGTATTTCTTTTTTTAGAAGCTGTTCTTTTATAACCTTGAAAGAAATCCTGATATTTTCATAGTCAGCCATATATAAACATTTGGCTACAAACTCCCTTCAGGCATTACCTAGAGATTTAGGATGTTGGTAACTCCCCAAACACACAAAGGAGATTTATTTTGTTTTGTTTTGTTTTATTTTGTTCTCTCTCTCTCTCTCTCTCTCTCTCTCTCTCTCTCTCTCTCTCTCTCTCTCTCTCTCTCTCTGTGTGTGTGTGTGTGTGTGTGTGTGTGTGTGTGTGTGTGTGTGTGTGTGTGTGTGTGTGTGCACGCGCACGTGCCAGAATCCTTCAACAGCATGAATGCTGGCTAGGGGCTTTGAGGAATTACATGTCAAAATAAACAACAAACAATGTGTCTCTGGTCGTGTCTGCATACAAACATTTGCAAAATGGCACCTTGTTAGCTTTGCTGTCCCACACATCTGGGGCTAGGCCCACCAAAAGTTCTGATGAGTTTAGTTCACATTGTGAGATTCATTGATTGCTTCAGAAGATGTATGTAAAGACTATTTTAATGCAAAGAAAGGTCTACGTTTTAAACTGACTCCTGAGACTGTGGTCAAATAGCTGTGCTACCCCCTCCATAAGGCCTGATGGGCACTCCCAATTTCATGAACTACCTATTGGCGATTATGTGAATACAAATAAGTCCATGTTTCCAGACCATTTTGCTAAATCCATACATGGAGGTCAGGGAGTAAGACCAACGGTACACAGGAATTATGGGATTCAGGCAACAGTATAACTCACATGCACCTGGTATACTTGGAAAATAGCTTGTATGAGTAGCATAAGAAAAACATTGTGTATAGTAGCCACACTGCACATGAACCAGCTATTCCGATTTTCTGGCTTCAAGTCATTCCCTCTTCTGTTTTGTAGCCATTGAAAGCTGCCACAGGATGGAGAGGGGTTCTAAATGATCCCCCAAACCTGGAGGGGAAGCTCTAGGAACTTTTCATTTTCCCAAAACACGTATGACACATAATTATCATTGCATGGTTGCACAAGAGGATTTCAGTAATTAATACTCAAAAACATGCAAGAAAGGGATGGGTTTATATTGCAAACCATTATAAAATGCACCCTGTAATTTGAAAGGAGCTGTGAGTGATGCATATTGCTGTCATAAAGAAAGCCAGTTCTGGGTGATTTTCAAACACACACACATATCTTGCCATGTACATCTAGTTTATTTACCAAAATGAAAGGGGGGTATTTAAAAATCTTATTAAAATTGTATCCCAGTGCTTGATTCTAACACCATTTAAATTACTAGATAGTTTCATCCTTTTATTTGGGTGAACTGTAATTCTGAGTTCCTTATTTTAATTTCTCAGTTTATGATTATAGAGGTCATCTTTCGAAAGCTAATTAAATTCTTTATAGTTTCATAGAACAGAATGGGTATTCAATGCCTCTGAAACAGCTGAACTGGAAACTTGAATGCTGCATTTGGACTGATTTATTGTCTTTTTAATGATATGTTATCACAGCCCACTTAAATTTTTACGGTCCACAGTACTCCTAGGTTAATTCTGCTGATAATGAAAAGCAGAGCGCATGATCAGGAACAGTCTGAAAAGATCATTCACTGTAAGAGAAGATTCAATGAATCTTGGGGACTGATGTCTACATTTCCTGATCTCATTAACATACAGAGCAAAAAATAAAACAAAATAATTGTGGTGCCTTAAAGATATACAAACTTTTTTAAAAAAATGCAAACTTTCTTGGCTTCCAATCCACTTCCTCGGACATATACTTCCTAGAGCAGTGGCGGCGAACCTTTGGCACTCCAGATGTTTTGGACCACAACTCCCATAGCCCGTTGTCATTGGAATTCTGGGAGTTGCGGTCCAAAATATCTGGAGTGCCAAAGGTTCGCCACCGCTGTCCTAAAGCATTACAGCTTCCTGTACAGAGAGGACAAGGTAGACTGAGGGATCTGATAAATCAATCCCTTTGTAAGTTCCATTGATTCAGTGGGTCTACAGGTGTTGTCACTTACTATAGTGAAGTACAGGATTTTAGCTACAGTGTGCAAAGCATTTTATTAATATTTGCCATAAATGAAGTTGCCCAACAAATACAAATTTATGCATTTTTAGCATTTTTGGTACCGTATATACAGTACAGTATAAGTCGACCTGAGTATAAGTCGAGGCCCCTAATTTAAGCCCCCCAAAACTGGGGAAACCTATTGATTCGAGTATAAGTTTAGGGTAGGAAAATGCAGCAGGGCCTGGCAGCTCCTCCTTTGTGAGCTGGGGCAGAGTTGTGTGATGTTTAAAATGACTTTTAGCCACCAACCCAAGCACTTGCCTCGGTGGCTTAAAGTCATTTTAAACATTGTGCGCCGCTCCCCCGTGATGCAGAAGGGGGGGTCAGGAGAAGTGGCGTACAATGTTTAAAATGAGTTTTAGCTACTGACCCAAGCATTTCCCTTGGTGGCTAAAAGTCATTTTAAACATTGCACGCTGCTCTACCACAACTCAGTGACTATAAATGGGCCTTTTTACACGACCCCTAAGATCCGGACCAGATATCTTGAGGGTTTGTCGCTCTCCCTGCGTTCCCACCCCCTCCGCACTTCCTTGTTCTGTCTGTGTGAGGGGAGGGAGAACAAAAGGGAGAAAAGAATGCACTCTTACCTCCGGAGTGCCGGTGGAAGTTGCTCCGACCCCCCGTCACTTCCTGGTTCCTCTTAAAGGGGCGGGAGGCAAAAAACAACAACAACAAAAAGAAGCGAGGAGAGCCTGGCACTCTCCGCATCAAAAATTTTCACTCTCCGAGAGCAGGTACTTGAAAGGTGCGCTGGGTCACGCTTAGGTGGGCGGGGTCGCACTTAATTTTCTGTTAGCTCTGGAGCTGGTGGGGAAACATTTTTAAGCTCCGGAGCTGGAAGCCATTTGCAGCGGAGCTTAGGGGTCGTGTATAAACGCCCAATATTGACCTGAATATAAGTCAAGGGCCCCCCTTTTTCAGCCCAAAAGTAGGACTGAAAAACTAGACTTATATTTGAGTATATACAGTAATTAATTATCTGGCTATAAAGTGACCCCAAAGCACCTAGAGATATCAATACTGGAGGGTAGCATTCCCTGAGTCTACAACCTAGTAAGTTGGGTGGAAATGAGATTTTTTGATGTCTGAGTTATGCACTCCCAAATAGAGACACACATCCCAGGAAAGTTTTCTCCAGGCACTTAGAGACTCCAAACTTACAGAGTAGCTTCCCGCCAAGTACGGTGAGGACTGGGTTTTCCAGTTTCAAATTGTGGTTGTATAACTCAGATGTCTGAAATCCAATCTTCACCAAATTTAGAGAGATTGTAGAGGAGAGTCGGGAGAAGCCTCATTGCAAGTTTGGTTTTTCTAGGTGCCTGAGGGACACTTTCCTACAGGTGTCCCTTGAGGGGTAAATAGCTCACATTTCTAAGCCCCAGACATGCAAGGCTTGTAGAGGAGAGGCAAAGGAAGCATCCCTGGAAATTTAGGGGCCTCTAGATGCCCTGGGGGGGGGGTTATAGCATTTTAAAAGAGAGATGAGTAAATTTGTTAATTCATCACTGATAATTCAATGATTAATTGATTCATCAATTCATCAGCCCTGATAAATCACAAATCATGGTGAATCATCATTTTTTAATTCTTCCTCACCTCTACTTTTGATGTACTTCAGATTTTGTAAATATAGCTTTTTCTCTCTCTCTCTTCCTCTCTCTCTCATCTCTCTGAACTTCTTTTGTAATTCCTTTTCTTCACAACAGTTATTCTGAGAGTTATAACAGAATGTACTAGCTTGCTATGTTCTTAAACAGGCTTTTGTGTACCACCATTTCTAATTTCAGAATTGCATCAATTTATTCACTGCCATAGAGATCATATGGATTACTGTATGTTGAATGTTGGGGTGGAGGTACATTGCTAGCAGAAATATAGATGGTATAAATTGCACCAGCAGATGAGCATATTAAATGAACTCCTGATGTTCTGGGTCATAATACAGAGGCCTGTAATGGTATAGAATAGAGATCGGCATGAAACAAATTTTTCTTTACTTTGTTATTCATTTGTTTTGTCAGGTAACAAAACAAATAACAAATACCACCTCAAAGGAAAATGAAACAAAACAAAACAAATGTTTTTATTTTGTTCATTTTGTTTTTCATTCTCTCCGCTGCTGTGACCAGCCCCAGTGGAGGGGGCTTGACAGCGCCAATCAGCTGTAGCATGGCCCTCTGGTTTTTAAAAACAGCACCCTCAGCAGCAGCACTACAGCTGATTGGCACTGGGAGAAAATAAAATGTTTTTTTTAAAAGCACTGACCAGCCCACAGGCCAGCTGGTCAGTGCTAAAGAAAAACAAATAACATTTTAAATTTTTTAAAAAAGCACCGACCAGCCTGCAGGACAGCTGGTCAGCACTAGAGAAAAAACAAATAAAATTTTTACTTTTTAAAAAAAGGACTGAGCAGCCTGCAGGCCAGCTGGTCAGCGCTAGAGAAAAAATAATGCTGGGGGGTGGTGGAAATAAAAATAATAATAATAAAGCACCAACAAGCCCTTAGGCCAGCTGGTCAGTGCTAGAGAAAAATAAATAAAAATTAAAACTTTTTTAAAAAAAGCACTGGCCAGCCCTTGGGGGAAGATAAAAATAAAAAAATAAAAAAGTGCTGAACAGCCTGTAGGCCAGCTGCTCTGCGCTAGGGAAAATATATATAAATATTTTAAAAAGTGCTGACCAGCCCACAGGCCAGATGGGTGGCACTAGTGGGAAAAAATAAAAATAATAAAAGAAACAAAACAAGGAACGAAATGAATTGTTTTGTTCCTAATGAAACGAAACAAGAACAAACAAATAAAAAAACAAAACAAAATGCCATTTTGGCATTTTGTGTCCATCTCTAGTATAGAATAGACATGGGCACGACCAGAAAAAATGACGTTTCGAGTTTTCGTTTGTCGGAATGGGTCAGTTTCGGGTCGTTTCCGTTTGTCGCGAAATTTTTCAATAATTTGTCATTTCATTTGTCATTTGTCGTTTGTCGTTTGTCGTTTCCACCGCGATTTAGCACGATTTGACTTCCCCCAGAGCATAGGGGCATCCCGCAATCAGGGCCGGTGCAGTAGATGTTTTTGTGCCCTAGGCGGCAGGCGGGGCACGGGGCAGGCGGGGGGGGAGGTGCAGGCGGGCGGTGGTGGTGGGGGGCCATGGGCGGGCGGCGACAGTGGCAGGGGGGAGGCGCAGGTGGGCGAGCGTGCGGGCGGCGGCCGCGGGTACGCGAGCGTGCGGGCGGCAGCCGCGGGCAGGCGAGTGGGTGGGCGGCGGCGTGGGCCACAGGCGGGTGGCGGCACGGGCGGACGGGTGAGTGGGCATTTAAGATATCACTTAGGATAGAGGTTCTGTTCTTGGCTTGCACCCTAAAAGTGTGTGTGTGCAAGCAAATTGAAGTTTGGAAAATAGAAAATAAATGGTAATAATGGAATCAAAAATATTGTAAGGCTGATATCAGCAGCAGCTGCTGCAGCCTCCCAACAAGAAAGATATTGGGGTGCAAATCAACAAACACAATATAGTTTACTAGTAGTTGTTCAGGCCAGGGAATGTAATAATAAACAAACAAACAGTGGAGTAATATATGGATGGAATCCAAAATATGGTAATAAGGCTGATATATCAGATTCAGCAGGCAGCCTTCCAACCAGGACGATATTGGGGTGCAAATCAACAAGCACAAGATAGTGTACTGGGCTGGTAGTTGTTCAGGCCAGGGAATGTAGTAATAAACAAACCAACAGTGGAGTAATATGAGGATGGAATCCAAAATATGGTAATAAGGCTGATATATCAGATTCAGCAGGCAGCCACCCAATCAGGAAGAAATTGGGGTGCTGCAAATCAGCAAGCACAATATAGTTTACTGGTAGTTGGTCAGGCCAGGGAATGTAGTAATAAACAAACCAACAGTGGAGTAATATGAGGATGGAATCCAAAATATGGTATAATAAGGCTGATATATCAGATTCAGCAGGCAGCCTCCCAACCAGGAAGAAATTGGGGTGCTGCAAATCAGCAAGCACAATATAGTATACTGGTAGTTGTTCAGGCCAGGGAATGTAATAATAAACAAACAAACAGTGCAGTAATATAAGGATGGAATCCAAAATATGGTAAGGCTGATATCAGATTCAGCAGGCAGCCTTCCAACAAGAAAGACATTGGGGTGCAAATCAACAAACACAATATAGTTTACTAGTAGTTGTTCAGGGAATAAAATGACAATAAAATTCAAAATTCTTCTGATCCACTTAAATGGAATGGGCCTGTGTTGTTGAACTGCACAGTGCACTCACAACAACTTTAAAAAACAAACAATGAAGTAAGTAATAGTAAACTAAATAAATAATATTGTAAAATATTCTCCACTAGATAGAGGTGCTCTTGGATTGCACCCCAAATGTGTGTGTGTGCAAGCAAGCAAATTGAAGTTGGGAAAATAGAAAATAAATGGTAGTATATAATATATTTTTAAAATAAATCCACACCTCCCACTCCCAGTCGAACCTCCCCCTTTACCCAATATTAAAAAATAAATCCTCACAAACTGCCAGAGGAAAAAAAAGAACAAACTGCTGTCTACTGCTATTCCCTTCAGCAGACAAAGCTGCAGGGAATCAAAGAAATTATTTTCTAAATTCAATTCCCTCCCTGCCTGCCTAACTTAAATCTAAAGCCTCCAGCCTCCCTCCAAATTCGAATAGCCACCAGCAGCAGCCAGCCACACAGCCCTCCACCCTCCTCCACATCCAGACCCGACTGCAACTTCTGGAAGGTGCCTCGGCTTTTTATGCCCTCTGGCACATCCAGAAGTGTCAGTCAAAACCTGGCCATGCCATTGGTGGAATGGTTCAAAAAATTTGCATGGTCCCATCCCATGCCCAGCCCACATGGGCAGGTCTAAAAAAATAAGAAATAAAATAAAATAAAACCAGTGTGACCTTTTACTGCTATAAAAACCCCAGTGCTGCTACTATAAAAATTCAGGCATTTAAAATACCTAATTTTCACATGTTTCTGTTGTGCTTTGGTGGGTTTTTGGACCACGATTTAAAAATAAATATTGCGGTCACCATTTTGGATTCCCCCCCCCCACCGCATGGCATGGAGACGACGAGGATGACCCCCCCCCAGCCTGGTGCAAGCAGCCCAGGACAGGAGATGGGGGGAGGCCGGGGACCCTCCCCCCCAGTAACCACCCCTCTGGTAGGTGTCCTCAGGCAGGCATATTTTTGCCTGCTTTTTTGGCCGGGAGTCGGGTTTTTTTTAAATTTTTTAAAACTTTTTTTCAGTGCTGCAGTGCTGTGTCTTGGCAATGGCATCGCGCGATCGCCGCGATGCCACAAACGTCAACGAAAACCCCAACCCAATTTTTCTTTTTTCAGGTCGGGTTCGAGCTGGAGCAGTGTAATTATCGTTACCATTTCCGTTACGTAACGGAAACGATAACTGAAAACGGAAAGGACAATTTCGCCGCTCCGTGCCCATGTCTAGTATAGAACAAAGTTAGTATCTGGATATGTTGCAGGATATTGTTCCTGTCTCTATGTGTGTTATGTGTCTTATTGTGTGGCAATAAATGTTGAATAATAGAGGGCTCTCTGTAAGTAAGTGGAGGCAAACTATCCAGGGCATTGGAAAGGGAAGTACATTGTCCTTCTGCAGTAGAAGATTGTGGTACATTTGAGAGTCCTTCACTGAAAGCTGTAGGTGACTAAACAATTATCTTCTTTCATCTTCTTTTTTGGATCTATAGCCAATTTTGCCTTGCCTATATGAGTCACAATTTCTTTAAAAGGACATACCATGGCTAGGAGCCTTAGAAGCTGGAAGTGGCTTAACAGAATATCTAAGAGAACCTTTCCAGGGTTTCTGAACATTTGAAACAGAATTATTCATTAATTATACCTGTAAAGCAAGAATCTGTCCAGAGATCTATATTTTTAATTCATTAAATTATTTTGCTTTATCTAGTCCTCAGTGGAACCTCTTGCAGCTTAGCTGCAGAGAGAAACACTTACATAAACCTTACTCTCTCTGTCTATGAAGTTTGGATAATGATTTGTAAGAATATATGCAATTTGACCTTTTGCTGGTAAGATGAAAGAAAGAGGATATGGTCAATCCCTCTAACATCAGATGAATCACTGTAACATCAATGCAGCATCAACTATAATGATAGGCTCTCCAAATTGATAAGGTAGGCAGAATTTTTTTAAAAAAATTACATCCAGTAGTTTGATTTTTTTTCTCACTGTCTCTAAAATTGTACACTGTTTCATGTCTGCAACAAAGATTCATACCATGATGTATGAAAGATTTTCAGCTATTCACAGAATCTGATGGATCTGATTGTTCTACCTGATCCTCTTCCTATGCCTAGGGCAAATCTTTTATGGGGAGCATTCATGTTATGTGAGCAGTCAGAATCTGTATAGCTTAGATGCAGTGACTAAAGCAAAGATAATCATCATAGGTTGCCATGATCAAAGAATCATAGAATAAATGAATTGAAAGGAGCCTTTGACGTCACTGAGTCCAACCACCTACTCAATCTAAACCGAAGCAGATCTGACAGATTGTCCAATTTTCTTTGATTGCCTCGTGTTGGAGCACTCACCACTTTCTAAAGAGTTACATTGTCATACTGCTCTCAAAGGGCGTTTATACATGACCCCTAAGCTGCGCTGCAAATGGCTCCCAGCTCCGGAGCTTAGAAATGTTTCCCCACCAGCTCCGGAGTTTGCAGACAATTAAGTGTGACCCCGCCCACTTCAGCGCGACCCAGCTGCACTTTTCTTGTACCTTCTCTCTGGAGGTGAAAAATATTTGATGCGGATAAGAGTGCCAGGCTCTCCTCGCTTGTCTGTTGTTTTTTTGCCTCCCACCCCTTTAAGAGCCCCTTGAGAAGGAACCAGGAAGTAACGGGGCTCGTGGCAACTTCGACCGGCACCGGCAGGTTAGTAAAGGCTTCTTTTGTCCTTTTTCTCCCTCCCTCCCCTCATGCCGACAGGAGCAGGAAGTGCTGAGGGGTGGGGATGCAGGAACAGATACGAACCTCTAAGATCTCTGGTCCGAATTTAAGGGACCAGCAGATCTTAGGGGTAATGTGAAAAGGCCCAAAGTTGCCCAGAATGGCAAGGTGTTGCATAAAAGAAAAGATCCAGTTTGCAAAATTCTTATGGTTTTATTTATTTATATATTTTTAAAAAAGTTAAGGCAATTAAAAAACATCAGCAGATTAATTTGGAAGCCCATGAACAATTAACAAAATGAATTATTTTTCAAAGCAAGCTCCCAATGGTTTTGGAAGCAACTTCTGGTTGGTCAAGGCTGTTTCCTGCAGTTTTTGGAACATAATAGGTGTTTTCTAGCTGCTGATATTATGGGCTTCTTCAAAATGTCTGTACTGTCATTAGTTTAACATCTGGTTTAGAGCAGTGCTGCAGCTTAATGGAATAATAAATGTATTGCCGATTTTTTTTGGAAATTTGATTTTGGAAATTTGTTTTTAGTGTAATTTGTCAGCAGTTCCAGTGGAAGAAACAGTCCTTTTCATCTGTTGAGATGGTTATGGAAATAAAAGGCAGACCCATAGGTTGGGCTAGTAATCCCCAGTTTGGTACTTAGCAAACAAGAGATACTGTGCCTCCAGCAGAGAAACAGCTACTTACAGCTTGAAATGTAATTCTCTTTAAATCACTGCCTGCATATGCTTCAAAATAACATTTCTCTGTAACCAGATAATGACATGGGATTTTCCTTATGTATGCCAGTAAAAGCAACTGGAGGTATCACTGACTTCTAATTATACGAGTGGCAGACCAAACATCCTTGTATGAATGTCATACTAACCATGTTTTCTACATTTCCCCTGTTCATAAGATGCCAAATTAATACCTCCTTTTTAGCATTTCTCATTCGCTTCCACCCTTACTCATCCCACTTACATTGTTATTCGTTCATCTTAGTTCATTTCTATGTGCATTTACCCCAAAAGCATTTCTTTTTTCACATTTAACAGGGAAAGATTTTCAAAAACCAAATGACAAGAGATTACAAAACAGCCATGATTGCCCACCCAGGCCCAGGGCTTTGAGGAATTAACTTTGAGAAGCTGTGTTTGAATTGTGGCTAGAGATGGGCACGACTTGAAAAAAAAAATTTTCGAGTTGTCGTTAGTCGGGCCAGTCCCGTTTCGGGTCGTTTCCGGTTTTCGCAAAAATTCGCAAAAATTAGTCGGTTCATTTTTTCGTTTTCGTTAGTACTGGTTTTTTTTGGGGGGGAGCGGGCTCCTGGAGGCACCTCTGTGGGGTGGGTGCCTCCTCTGGCCCGCTATAAAGGGAAAGTGGGCTCCTGGAGGCACCCGTGGGTGCCTCCTATCCTCACCCACTAGGAAGGGGAAGCAGGCTCCAAGAGACCCCTCTACATGGGGGTCTCCCTTCCTCACCTGCTGCTGCTGCAAAATGCTATGCAATAGCCATATGGATATTGCATAACATAATGTGCAGACAGTGAGACCAGTGTGAGAGTGATAGAATCATGCCTTCCCTGCACAAGGCTCTCGCACCACCATGTCTCACACAGAAGGGAAGTGTACTTGCTGCGTGTAGTGCAATGCAAGCAAGTAGATCTGGCTTTAAGGTGGCTTAGTGCAAGGGCTAGGGTTAGGCTAGTGACGGGTAAGGTTACGGTGGGCTAGTGGGTTGCACCTCTGGGTGCCTCTCTGACCCACTAAGAAGACAGTCTGTGGCGTATGGGTACGGAGTCAAGGGTTAGGGTTAGGGCTAGGGCAGGTTTTAGGGGGCTTTTTGGCACATCCCAGAAGTCTCCATGGCCAAGTGGCCATGCAACTGGTGGGATGGCTCCAAAAATTTGCATGGTCGTCCACTCCCACATGGCTGGCCACTCAGCCAGCCCATCCAATGCGCAGGTGTAAAAAAAATAAAAAAAAATAAAATCAATGGAGGACAGAGGAGGAGAGGAGAGACATTTTGTTGCAAGAAAAAACCCACTGCTACTGTGAAAAATCTGGCAGTTTATAAATTTTCGCGTGTTTCTGTTGTGCTTGTGTGTTTTTAGACCACGATTTCAAAAACAATATTGCGTTCGCCGCCCCATTTTGGATCCCCCGCCCGCACCGCATGGCATGTCGATGGCGACTCGCGAGTCCGGCTGCCCAGGATGGGGGGGAGGCGGGACCCCCCCTCCAGAAACCACCCCTCCGGTAGCTGCCCTGCGCCCTTAGTCAAGCAGGCATTTTTCCGCCTGCTTTTTTGGCCCGGGAATGGGTGGGGGGAGAGTTTTAAAGTTTTTTCCTGTGCCGTCCGTGCCGCTTGCTTGCGCTTTAATTGCGGCAGCCGGCGGCCGGCGAGACTGGGCTTTTTGCTGGCTGCGAGCCTGCGGCGAGTCCCACAGAGCAGCCCACTAGGACGGGGGATGGGGGGGGAGGCCGGGGACCTCCCTCCAGAAACAACCCCTCTGGTAGGTGCCCTGAGGCACGGCAGGCATTTTTCCGCCTGCTTTTTGGCCAGGAACCGGGTTTTTTTAACTTTTAAAAACTTTTTTTCTGTGCCGCGTGGCATCGCGCGATGCAAGGAACGAGCACGACAAATCAGACCAAAATTGTTCGTTCGTCGGTTCGAGCTCGAAGTCTGGGGGAGTAATTCCCATTACCGTTTCCGTAGAGTAACGGAACCGAGTAACGGAAACGGAAACGGGAATACCACTAAGTCGTGCCCATCTCTAATTGTGGCATATTCACCTATGTGGTGCTGAAATTAGGTTAAAAGATTTGTGGGGGTTTTCCCCAGAGAAGACTCAATTATTTAACTCTCATGTGGTACATGGGCTCAATACACTCATCTCCCGGCGAGGAACAGCTGTATTTATTGAACTTTTCAGGCGAAAATAAGTACAACTTTATGTCAATTTAATTCTGAGAAATTTATTAAAACACACACTTTTCATTATATCTGAGACAGAAAGAACTTGAAGCTTTAAAAAAAATGTGATTGCAGGAAGTACAAAACAAGATTGATTTTCTCTTTGCTGCTCCAAATCTTATTCCATGCTCACTACATTCCATCTTTTGTATTTCAGATCCCTTACCTTTCAGACTACTGTGCAGAGCCCCCAGTCATTTCGCAGACCATTGACCTGTTCTCCTTACCTATTTAGCTTTGCTTCCACCATCTGTGGTATCCCAGTTTAAAATAACTGAGTTCCAGTTGAAGTGTAATGTGGAACCAAATAAAATAAAGTTTATTGAATACAAATATGTTTCAGATTCAAGTTCACTTGTGTACAAATACTTAAAAGTTCTCAAAGCAATAACACTCAAAGCTCTTTCTTTTACTTCAGACCTCTCACCTCTCTACATCTGATTTTCCCTAGCTTGGTAGATGAATCCCCCTAAAACTCCTCAGCTTGAGCCTTTTATGCACTTGGGCTCTGCCTCCACAGTCCTTATTTAGTACATGGTGTTAACCCTTTATTCCCCTCTTGGTTAGGCACTTGAGTCAGAGAAAGGATGAATGCCACAATAATAATCCTCATCACACCCCAGTTATTATAATCCACTGTGTTTTATTTCTGTTTTATCTTGCATTCCCTTTTTAATGGCACAGTTATTTTTAGATCTCTGTTGTACAGTCACTAAACTGCAGCACTGCAGCCAAAGCTCTACTCATGACCAAAATTCAATCCCAGGTAGCCAGCTTGAGGTTCACTAAGCATTGCATCCTTCTGAGTTCAGTAAATTGAGTACTCTGTTTGCTTTGAGGGGGTGTGGGCATCAACCACTTGAGAGTTTAGGATCAAATAATGGTCAATATTTTGGACTCCTGGTGGAAGGTGGAAAAATAAATATGTGTTGGGAGGGTAGTTTGTGGAGGAGTTTGGTTAATTTTTTTAAGGAATGGGGTGTTGTTCGTGATATTATGGGTGTTGGGGGGTCATAAAAAGGGGGCAGAAGGGGGAAAATGATGGTAGATAAATATGGTAGGAAGACTAAGAATAAATTTAAAAGGATTTGGTGGTGTCAGAGAGGAAAAGAATGGAAACATTAAATAAGAGTAGAACAGATTTAATTTTTTTACAAGACATTCAGCAAACAAAAGATGGTGTAATTGAACTTAAATTAAGTTGGTCTGGTAATTTTGAAAAACCTTATGGAAATTTGAGGTTCAGAGGGGTTGCAGCCATCATTTTTTAAAAAAACGTGATTTTAAAGCTGATAAAATGAAAAAGAATCAATAAAGGTAGATACAGTATGTAATATTACAAGGAGTAATGAGAGGAGAAGAATATACTTTATGTGATTTTTACTCTCTGAATGAAAATTAAATTAGTTTCATTTTTAATGCCCCCAAACAGACATTTTGGGGTTTTCTACAGCCTGCAGATTTGTCTAGGAATGCGAACTTGGTCCTGACCATGCCTTCTTATGCTATAAATGACGTACCCATAAACAAAGCAAATGAG
Organism: Phrynocephalus guinanensis; assembly: GCA_037367245.1. NCBI lineage: Eukaryota > Metazoa > Chordata > Lepidosauria > Squamata > Agamidae > Phrynocephalus > Phrynocephalus guinanensis. The sequence goes on along the minus strand of CM074735.1, from coordinate 103,899,277 downwards.
AGATTGCAGATGTAACAGTAAAATGTCTCACTTCCACAATTGTGAATCAAATGGAAGGTAAAATAATATTTCTTGTTGTGGTTCATCTTCTCTCGAATGCTCAATCGAATGATAATATTTGTGCCTTGCCAATAAAGTACAGTATGTAATATGCTTTCTGGCAGAATTGTGATGGATGCACAACTGCACACATACAGACATAAGAAATAAAGAGAGATTTTTAAAAAAACTTTGCAGAAAAAACAAGTTATGCATCTAACACCAAATAAACAAATTTGGAAGAAATGCAGATGATTATGCTAAATTACTTCATGATCAAAAAAGGGGGAGGCAAGAGGAAGGATATGACTAGACAGAACTAGCACGCATATGCGGGGGGAACCTTTACCTTTACCTCAGTTCATCTCTGACTTTATGCCCCCCATCCTTTTCTAAAAATTTATTAGTAGGTGGCATAACTCTGAATAAGTTTGCTACAGTTAAAGTGACATAGTACTGTATTCTACAGAAACAAGAAACAAGACAAAAAATAAGGCCACTCTCCATATATTCTATTTTTACATCCCTGAGGATGCAGGTTTTTTTTTAAATAAAACATGTTGTATTGCTGATTCCCGGAAGCAAGCACAGAACAGTGGCACTTTGGCTCAATACCGGCAATTAAGACTTCTACATGAGATTGCAAGGTAGAGTTGTGGGTATCAGCAAAGCAAAGCTTTCCTCTTTCTCCTGCAAATACATTTTGGCATTTTATTTATATGATCAAGTGTGATTCTATTAGATACATTTCAATCAAATTGGAAACTTTTTTTTGACAAACGAGGCTCTAAAAATGGGTCTCTCCCTAAACCATCTTATTTCTTTGGGTTATAAGAGTGCTAAAGCAGCAATCAAACAAAGGATCTGGGATGTCGAATTTCAAGAACATTGCGGTTTGTTGGACAGTTCCAGTGTTGTCAGAACCCATGTCTTTACACTTCCCTCCTATCTGAATACTGTATCCCTACCTATATATAGAAGAGCTTTTACTCTAGCATGATTAAATGTTTTACCCTCTAAGATGCTGCATGGAAGATATCAAGGTATTCTCCACTCCAACTATCTTTGCCCCTGTAACTACAGTGAAGTGGAATCTACAGGACATGTCCTTTTACATTGCCTGTTTTACAGAGATTTACATAAGGATATTTTGTAACCATTCTTCCAAAAGTTCCCGAGGAGTCGCATTAAATTTTATATTTCTCTGCTACTTTTGTACAGGGATTTTTATGTTACGATCACAGTGGCCAAATTCGGCACAGCAACCATAGCTTGCTGCAGGGCACTGATCATGTACAGTCCTTCAAATGCTCCCATTTCTGCGCCCTTTTCAGCCTCAGCCCTTTAGTCTTAAACTTAATGCTCCCTATTAGAAGTATCAGTATGTTGGATGATTACAGAAACTTTAGTCTCATTATTTTGAGTTGCTCAAATCCCACATTTTGTTAATCATTCTTCTTCTTCTTCTTTTAAATGGAATTGTATATTTTGTATGGCCCAGGCCAGATGGCTTATTTTATGATATTTTACTAATTGTATCTATTCAATCAGTTATTATGCTGGTCAATGACCATCAATAAACTTTACTTACTTACTATGATCAAATGGGAAATACTGGTACACTGTTTTTGCTTGTTGTTGGTTTTGGGTCATCCATACCAAATTGCTTCAGACTTTGCTGCTTTGCTCTAGAACCAAATTGGGTCATTGCGCTCCACCCCCCCATTAAGAGGTGAAACAAATTGTAAGATTTTTCAAAATGGCCAAGTCTTTATTTAATTATTTAAACCCCCAAACCTGTAGTGGGGACTAAGATAGTACATACATCTGGATCAAAGAGCTGGTTGATTATCCAGGTCAGATGGTTGAATCCCTCACATCTGGGAACCTCCTGTAGCTCATCATACCAGTGCCAGCCAGCCAATTTTGGGATACATCCTTAGGTTTATTTCCAGCCCAGGTCCCAAGATTTATGGCTGGTCATAGCCCAAAGCTACCGCAGAAGACTGTTCCTGAATTTCACAATTTGTGGTACATGCCTGGGGACCCAACTGTCCAATAGTCGGGCTCACTGCTACCACCTCTATTCCTGTACTACCTGTGAAATTGCTCTATTTAAGCTGGCTGTAGTGGAACCTGTGGAAGACATTTGTTATTACAAGGAGTTAGATGACCTATCTTCTTCCCTTTCTATCCCCTGACTTAAAACAGAAGATCCATGCTTGTGTAACTTGTTTTTAGTATAATTAATGATAAAATGCTTGTTTCTCACATACCTGTGTGTAAGAAGTCTCCCATCTCTTATCTTCACATGTGCTAACTGTTGATAACTAATGAGGAGGATACCCAGCTGTAGCAACTTAAGCTAAAAACTCTCAGCTGCCCAGCATTCTTGATGAGTTACACCTGGTGGTCTGACCAGTCACAAGTGTTGCCTGCTAGCCAGGTGCAGTCAATTAAGACTGTCAAATTGGCTATATAAACCATGGGTTGAAGGGGCTAGATGAGCTTCTTCACAGACCAGGTGCTGTGAGACTGTTGGCTTAGGGGGTCTCTCTCACTGCTCTTCAGGGACTCTGGGCAGCTGAAGGGGAGATTTGTGTAAAACTCCTGTCAGGTATGCATATTATGCCTGTTGATATATGTGTTAATCTTACTTAAATAAAGCATTACTTGATAATCTTACTTAAATAAAGCATTACTTGATCTTGATCCACTGCTGTGCTTATTGACTCCAGATTAAAAAAAAACCCAAAAAAAAACCCCTGCCCCTTGGCAGAACACCAGCATTATCTGGATCATCCGGCCCCTTATACACTGTAGTAATGAGATTGCAACGGACAAAAGCAAGCTGGCCCTCTTTTGTCAAATACACTGATCCAGGAACCTGGGCTCAAAATTCTTGTCTAGACATAGAAACAACGAGAAGCATCACTTGGAATCACAAGAACCATGTGGATTGGACTGTTGGATAGTTTAAGAATATTTAATTTGTTGTTACTTTGTATTATAAGTAAAACAAATTATATTAGGTGTTATGTGTCATTTTAAGTGGATTGTCAATAAAACTTTCAATATAAAAAAATAGAAATAAATAAGCCCCGATGTTTCACTTGGTGCCCTGTTTTTTGGTTGAAACTGTTGAGGATTGTACAAAATGGAATTGTCCTACTGCAAGTTATGATGCAATTTGGGAAGGGCAAAGCAGAGTGAGCACACACCTGTGTAATTATATACTGGCAACTAGTCAAGTCAGGTGACAGTTTGGTCATGCTCAGTTGTCAATTTGCTGAGTAATGATTGCATCAGATACATGCATAAAAGCAAGACAGTTGTTCAGTCTGGTGTGGCATGTGGTTGGAAGAAGCAGCTCGTTACTCTATCAGTTTGGATCCCAGAAAGTTTGGACTACTGGACTGTCTATCTAGCTAATGAGGTATACGCCTACCAATTCTGTTTTTACTGGACTTGTATATATTTTGTAAATGCAGTTCTTGGTGATGGGAGTCACCGCTGTGTTGTGTCTTTATTTTAGCACTGCTATCTGGCTGTTAAAGCCCACACTCTTTACACAGTCCTCACAGTCCTTCCACTGATAATTAACCACTCTGTGACAGAAACATCACTTGGTGCCCTAATTTTGAATAGGTTGGCAAGCCTAAGTGACAAAGAAAGCAGCATTGAGGCAGGGGCCACCTCTTAAAGGCTTCTGCCCCTATACCTAATGCTACATGTGTGGCAATGTGAAATCATCATGTGTGCCTCCTCTACCATTCCTGGAGCAAGGCAATGCCCCTCTTGAACAACTGCACAGCCATCCATGTATGGAGGGCATAATCCAATGCAAATTAGTCTGAAGTCATCCTGATTTATTTTGGGATTTTGGCAAATGCTTGTCCAGCACTAACTACAATGGATATCAATTCAGAAACAAGACAGCAAGGATACTATTTATGTAAGCAAGTATGTTTAATGAATAGATTTTATTGAGAAATATCATAACTGCAATTGATCACCTAAAGCTTTAAAAAACTGTTTTTAACTTCATAGTGTTTCTAACTTGGCCCAAAATTTGAAAAAAATTATTAATTTGTTTTAAATTATATTCAGGACTGAATAAGAAGTCTAAAAATCCAATAGCTTGTAGCAGTATCCTCAGGAATAGCTTATATCACTGCCAGTTCACTGTGGAGTTCATCATCTTTTAAATATCACTCTGTTGATTATCTTTTTGTTATATGCTGGTTTTCCATTCTCTCCAGAAAAAGGGAGGTGATATCATACAAAATTGACCCAACTTTCTTTTTTCTCCTTTTCCACTGGAATTTAGCAGGTCACATAAACCAAAACAGCTGTAGTCTGAATTAAAAAAAAGAGACATTGCATTCAATGACTTCAGTCCAGTAGAAAGTTACAACTAAATTAAGTCCCTTGAATTGGTGAGGATTTGTTGAGTCAACTTCTGTGTAAGTCTCATTGATTTGGTGGGCCTACTTACTTGCCATTTATTACTGGGTTTCAGCCAATGGATACCATAGTGGTTTGAGTCATACTTGGATTGCACTATTAATCACAAACTCAATTCAAGCTGAAACCTAATTTGGAGAACCACAATGCTATAAATTCTTTTATAAAATAGGAAAAGACATAAGAACAAGTGATGGAATTCATGATTTTATGAACCTTGAACTATTTGGCTAGGAAATGGAAAATATATACGTCAACTTATGTAATAACAGTTTCAAATTAATGAAGTAATATCATCGTTTACAAGCACCTTGGTGTATAAGTATTTTGCAACACAAGAAAAATTTCTGGAAATTTTTGTTTTGGTTTACGAGCAATATCTTGCAAAATAGCACATCTGGTGTTTGTTTTGCTGTCACCCCCTCCTCGTCTGCTGCTGCAGCCGTCACCATCAGCTCCTCACCACCACTCCCACTGCCATCACCCCAGCGAGTGGGTAATGATGAAGGCAGCAGCAAGGGGGTGCTGGCAGTGCTGGCTAGGGGCATTCCCTCCTTCCCTCACAGCCTAACTCTCCTCCTCCTCCTCACCCTCCTCACTATCACCACTGCCATCTTGGCATGGCACCTAGATGTTGCCTGGAGTCTCCCAAGTTGGGGGTGGGAAGGAGGGAGGGAGGAAGCCAAAGGAGAGGGGGCCCACCACCTCACCACTGCCATGGGCTCTAGGGAAATGCCCCATGGCATGCGACCCCATCACCACTTAGCACTGCAGCCACCATCTCCTCACCACCACCACTGCCACCACTGCCATCACCCCAGCAGTGGTAGTGGCAGTGGTAGCAGCAGTGGCAGTGGTGGAAAGTCTCAGATGGTGATGGCCATTGCAACAATGAGGCAGTGATAGCAAGAACAGTGGCAAGGAGGTGACAGCTGCAGTGGTGCGGAGCCCCAGAACGAATCAGATAAGTTTCCATTATTATTTTTTTAGGAAAGTTTGTTTTCATTAATGAGTATTTTTGTTTACAAACATGTTTCTGGAACAAATTATGCAGTAAACCAAGGTACTACTGTATTTTCATATTTTCTGAAAACAATAAATCATCTTTTCAGAAGATCCATCCTCTATTGTATGTTATTTTCACAAATTTTCTGATTTTTTGATATAATTATTGACACAACACTATAATGTTGAAGTATTTTCCCATGAATTGGTTCATTCATTTTCACCCAAACTAGACTTTCTTCCCTGATAGAATACATATCTTATCCATATTTATGCTATTAAGTGTGGGAACATTTCCCAGCAGACTGGTAAGCTTTTCCAGAGACCAACTATTAGTCAGCTACATATCTCTTAATACTAACCCTTCATAGGTCTTAACTGCTGCAGTTACTTACTAATTTAGAATTTCAGCAGAATAAACTACAGGATATGTGATGATAAAATCCAGGCAAATATCAAGATAATCCAGAAGGCTTCAGATGAACTGTGTGCCATATGCGTGCCTTGAAACTTGTTCACATAACAATGTATATCAAAATGAATATTGTTTCTTTCTGGTGCCCGGGGCTCCTAAGAGCCATCAAGCTAATCACAAAATTTTCACCTTTACTCTCTCCAGGGCCTGGTGAGAGGGGAGGTTGTTCCATATGCAAAGACAGGACATTCCGTGCAGTTAATGGATACTGAGACATTGCTATTCCCATGCTCTTCTTTATCTGGCTCTTTCATTCTCTATGGTTGAAAGGCTTGAGGTGGAGGCCTCTACTTCTGCTGGATGTGTCCAATAAACAAGTAGCATTCACTCCTGACATATCACAGCCATAGGTGGCACAGAGGCTGAAATCCAATAGTTAAGTTGCAACTAGAGTAAGTGAATTGAATCAGTGAGGATCTGGTGAGTCAATACCTACAGTATGTAGCTTCCATTGATTCAATGGGTCTACTCTAGTAGTGACTTACTACTGGATTTCAGCCAGAATGGTATGAAGTCTTTTTAAAAACCAAGGAGAACATTGATAAGCTGACACTCCTGGAATAATCATGTGTCAGACTAGGTGTCCATATCCTCCCAATTTATTTTCATGGCAGCACACCAGGCATTGGCTGTTATTCTCAGAATTTCTGTCTCAGACCGACTCAAAATACTTGTCTAAAATTGTTGCCAGTGATGGCTTGTTCTTTTTATTTTGAAGAACAAACAGTGGTAGTTTCTAAGTAACAATATCCAAGTTCCAACATCTTTTTAAACTGCATACACCTGCTGCTTTTCAAAAACTACTTGTCCAACCAGCACATACAAGGGCAGAACCCGTGTACACATTGCCACCTCCTCCCTAATTAAACCTGACTAACAGAGTTGCTGCAAGAGATATCGTACGTATCCAGACAGCTTATTCTTTTCAAATGAAACTTGTCTAGAACCAGTTTTGTTTGAAATTAATTTTCTATGTACATACATTTTGGGACTATGTGATTATAGCATGGCATTTTTATTTTTTAAAATATATATATTTAGTAAGCTCGTGCAATTGTATTAACGTGGAAGTACATAAAACTTAGTGCAATTATACTATTGGGCTATTGTTTGATTTTTCACATGCTGAATAGAATATACAAACATGGACCAATCCAGCCAGCAACGTAGTCCATCAGCCTGTGCTGAAGCAGTATGCTCCATATGTATCTTGAGTTGGACATATACTTGTTCAAGTGTATTGTGTATTGTGTAGATACTCCCCCTGTCCAAGCCAGTTCAACAGTCAAGGTGGGATGAACCAATCAACTGTGCAGAAGAGAAGCTGGGTCAGGATCCACACTTTTCTCTGCTCCATCTAATTTTTAAAAAGTGTATATAGAAATTTTAAGGGCCTTGTATGCAATTATACTATTGGGCTATTGTTTGATTTTTCACATGCTGAATAGAATATACAAACATGGACCAATCCAGCCAGCAACGTAGTCCATCAGCCTGTGCTGAAGCAGTATGCTCCATATGTATCTTGAGTTGGACATATACTTGTTCAAGTGTATTGTGTATTGTGTAGATACTCCCCCTGTCCAAGCCAGTTCAACAGTCAAGGTGGGATGAACCAATCAACTGTGCAGAAGAGAAGCTGGGTCAGGATCCACACTTTTCTCTGCTCCATCTAATTTTTAAAAAGTGTATATAGAAATTTTAAGGGCCTTGTATGCAATTATACTATTGGGCTATTGTTTGATTTTTCACATGCTGAATAGAATATACAAACATGGACCAATCCAGCCAGCATCGTAGTCCATCAACCTGTGTTGAAGCAGTATGCTCCATATGTATCTTGAGTTGGACATATACTTGTTCAAGTGTATTGTGTATTGTGTAGATACTCCCCCTGTCTAAGCCAGTTCAACAGTCAAGGTGGGATGAACCAATCAACTGTGCAGAAGAGAAGCTGGGTCAGGATCCACACTTTTCTCTGCTCCATCTAATTTTCAAAAAAAGTGTATATAGAAATTTTAAGGGCCTTGTATGTACCTCCCATTTTTATTTCTGTTGAATTTGCTTGCATGTGCTCTTGTTGATATTCTTGTGCCTGGTCATCACAACCAATATTCTAACCCTAACCCTAACCCTAACCCTAACCCTAACGCTAACCCTAACCCTAACCCATATATCAAACATTGCTTTCCACAGCACAAAGTGTCTTTCAGGATCCAAAGGCTCAATTATTCCAATTCAATGAAAGTGATTTACCCAAGTGGGGTAAACCCACCACCAAGAAAAACAATGGTGGGGCATTTCTCTCCTCAGGCCATGAGCCAACCTGAGGTTACATCCCTGTTTGTTTGTATTCACTGCTTGCATGGAACACAGCTGAACATCTGTTAGGGGAGAGGGGTATGTGATCCCAAGGTTTCCTATGGTTCATTTCTTTAAGACTAAACTCTAGTGTCTAGGTATGTCAACATACCTTTCTTTCGTACCTACTGAACAAGCAATAAGTAATACAATTTAAATGAAAATGCCACTTAAAATGGACCAGATAATGTCTATATTAGACATGAGCACGACCAGAAAAAATGACGTTTCGAGTTTTCATTTGTCGGAACGGGTCCGTTTCGGCACGTTTCCGTTTGTCGCAAAATTTTTCAAAAATTTGTCGTTTCCATTTGTCGTTTGTCATTTCCACCGCGATTTAGTGCAATTCGACTTCCCAGAGCATAGGGGTGTCCCGCAATCAGGGCTGGCGCTAGGTGTTTTTGTGCCCTAGGCGGCGGGTGGGGCAGGGGGCAGGGGGAGGTGCGGGTGGGTGGCGGTGACGGGGGGCCATGGGTGGGCGGCGGCACGGGCCGCAGGCGGGTGGCGGCACGGGCGGATGGGTGAGTGGGCAGTTAGGATATCACTTAGGATAGAGGTTCTGTTCTTGGCTTGCACCCCAAATGTGTGTGTGTGTAAGCAAACTGAAGTTGGGAAAATAGAAAATAAATGGTAGTATATAATATATTTTTAAAATAAATCCACACCTCCCACTCCCAGTCGAACCTCCCCCTTTATCCAATATCAGAAAAAAATCCTCAAACTGCCAGAGAAGAAATAAAGAATAAACTGCTATTCCCTTCAGCAGACAAAGCTGCAGGGAATCAAAGAAATTATTTTCTAAATTCAATTCCCTGCCTGCCTGCCTAACTTAAACCCTAAAGCCTCCAGCCTCCCTCCTCAATCTGGATCGGATCACTCCAGCACCAGCAGCCAGCCCTTCTCCCTCAACCACATCCATACACCCGACTGTGATTTCTGGAAGGTGCCTCGGCATCCAGAAGTGTCACTCAAAAACCTGGCAATGCCATTGGTGGAATGGTTCAAAAATCTGCATGGTCCCATCCCATGCCCAGCCCAAATGGGCAGGTCTAAAAAAATAAAAGTAAAATAAAATAAAATAAAATCAATATGACGTTTTATTGCTATAAAAAACCCACTGCTGCTACTATAAAAATTCAGGCATTTAAAATAAATAAATTTCACATGTTTCTGTGGTGATTTGGTGTGTTTTTTGACCACGATTTCAAAAGAAAAATTGTGGTTGCCATTTTGGATCCCCCCCACTGCATGGCATGCAGCGAGACAGACGACAAGGATGACCCCCCCCCAGCCTGGTGCAAGCAGCCCAGGACAGGAGAAGAAGGGGGGAAAGGCCAGGGACCCCCCAGAAATCACCCCTCTGGTACTTGGCAAAGCCTCAGGCAGGCATATTTTCGCCTGCTTTTTTGGCCGGGAGTCGGGTTTTTTTAAAAACACTTTTAAAACTTTTTCTGTGCTTCGCATCACGCGATCGCCACAATGCCACAAACGGAAACGAAAAACCCGACCAAATGTTTCTTTTTTTGGTTCGAGTTCGAGTTCTGATGGCTTAATTATCGTTACCGTTTCCATTACGTAACGGAAACGATAACCGAAAACGGAAACGACAATTTCGCCGCGTCGTGCCCATGTCTAGTCTATATTGTTTGTTTACTTATCACCACTGAATAAAATGAATCTTACATCCTACTGATACTGTTGTTCTTCATTTTTCCCTAGTAACCCATACATTTGATACAATTCTTATTGTCATGAATGCTTCTTTAATGTCCTTCACTTTCAGATCTTACAGAATTGTCACTGACTCTACATTGATTCACTTTAAATAATATTTTTAAAGCAATTTCACAATGCCTTACATATTTCTCTATTACTTTTCAAAAATAGTTTTCTATTGCCGCTACTATCGGCATGGCATCCAAGAAAGCTGTTATTATCTTAGAGTTATAGAATTAATGAGTTGGAAAGGGCATATATGGCCACCGAGACCAACCCCCTACTCAATGGAGGAATCAAAATCAAAGCAAACTTGACAGATAGCTGTCCAATTTTCTCTTGGATGCTTCTTGCCCTAAAGCCTGGAAAAGAATACATGTCCAAAGAAGTCACAGTGATATGGGACAGGAATGCTTTGTGTTATTATCATTTGTGACATGGGAATTTGTGGCCAGTGCTGGTTAGAGGTTGGTGCATTCCCTCAGTTTGATTCAGAAACAGGCGACTGATTATGAGGCTATTTCGGGAATGCTTTTTTTAAAAGGGAGCTAGGATGAGGTATGGAGACTCAGAGTTTGTCTGACAATTAAAATGCTTTCATTTAACACCTTAAGGGTCCTGGGAGAAGGTTCACCCTTAGCTGAAAAGGCCAAAGAAACAAATGCATTAGGGGATAGCTTGCAGAGAATGAAATTAGAGGGTGAACAAAAACTATAGGCTGCTAGGGTTGGAGTGTGTCCCAGTTTCTAAGCAATCTTCTCTGCTTCATTTCCCCATGATTGCATATTGAATTATTATAGACCAAATTCCTCTCCTTGATTTAAAAACAAAGGTAATCCTTTTTTCAAATTAATTATATGGTTCATAATACACAGTCAACTGCTGCTGCTGCTGCTAAGAACATAGTAGTGTAATGCTGATTCTGAACTTAGGTCTGTCTAGCAAAGTCAGAGATTGATCCAGAATCTATTGGTAAAGTGTACCTAACAGATGGCCATCCAATCTCCATTAAAAACCTTCAGCCAAAAAGAGAGGTAGTCCATTGCACTGTCAAACAGTTCTCTCACTGTCAGGAAATTCTTCCTAATATTTGGTTAGGAGTCTTCTTGAATCCATTAGTTCAGGCCACGTCCTCTGAATCAGCACAAAACAAACTTGCTTCATTCATATAGCATCTTTCAATTATTTGAAAATGGTAATAATATTTCCTTTTAGTCTTATCTTTTCCAAGTTATGCATACTCAACTGCCCATCACAAGGGTTGGTTTCTTTCACCCCTTGGGCCCCAGAATAGGTCTCACCAAAGAGAATAGAAAGGTTCCATTTGTTACATTGGAGACTGTATCTCTGTTGATTGAGCCTCAAATTAAAACTACTGCATACAGTTGTTCTTAAGAGCCTTGTGGCACAGTGGTTAAATGTCTGTACTGCAGGCAAAACTGTGCTCATGACCTGGGTTCAATCCCAGGTAGCAGGCTCATGGCTGACTCCGCCTTCCATCCTTCCAAGGTCAGTAAAATGAGTACCCAGTTTGCTGGGGGGGGCAATGTGTAGCCTGCATACTATAATTAAAAGCTATAAACCACCCAGAGACTACTTGAAGTGGTACGGGGTGGTATATAAGCAGAACACTTTGCTTTTTCAAACCTTGCCTCTATGTGGCTTAAATTGAATTTGTGTGTTGAACAAGCTGTCTGGGTAGCTCAGTGAGTTAGGTTCCTGTTTGAGGAGCCAGAGGTTGGGAGTAGAGATGGGCACAACTAGGGAAAATGACGTTTTCGAGTTGTCGTGTGTCGGAGGCAGTCCGTTTCGGCTTGTTTCCGTTTTTCACGAAATTTTGCAAAAATTAGTCGGTTCGTTTTCTCGTTTTTTCGTTTTCATTAGTACTGGTTTGGGGGGGTAGCGGGCTCCTGGAGGGAGCCGCAGGAGTCAGCCAGAGCCACAAGTGACGGACTGGCAGACTCTTTGCACCCGCTGTGTCTCACGTACTTGCATGTAGTGCAATGCAAGTAGATCTGGCTTAGGGTTAAGACGGGTTAGCGCAAGGGCTAGGGTTAGGCTAGTTACGGGTGAGGTTAGGGTGAGTATTGGGGTGCACCTCTGGGTGCCTCTCTGACCCACTTAGAAGGACAGTGTACTGGCGTATGGGTTCGGGTTAGGGTTAGGGTTCGGGTTTGGGCTACGATTAGTGGGCTGTTTATGCCCGATTGGCACATCCCAGAAGTCTCTGTGGTCAACCTGGCCAAGTGGCCATGCGATTGGTGGAAAATTTGCATGGTCCACTCCCATGGGCGAGCCCATCATTGCGAATGTGCAGGTGTAAAAAATTAAAATAAAATAAAATAAAATAAAATAAAATCAACGGAGACCTTTTTTTGCAAGAAAAACCCACTGCTGCTACTGTAAAAATTCAAGCATTTAAAATAGCTAATTTTCGCATGTTTCTGTGGTGCTTTGGTGGGGTTTTGGGCAACGATTTCAAAAAAAATATTGCGGTCGCCATTTTGGATCCCCCGCACTGCATGGCAAATGGATGCGCCCTCCCAGCCTGGTACCAGCAGCACAGCAGTAGCAATAGCCAAGGAGAGGGGGGCGGGAAACCCCCCCCAATAAAACACCCTTCTGGCCTGGTAGGTGCCCTCAGACAGTTTTCGCCTACTTTTAGGGCCGGAAATCGGTTTTTTTTAACTTTTTAAAACTTTTTTTCTGTGCCGCTTGGCATTGCACGATGCAAGTAACGAGCACGACAAATCAGACCAAATTGTTCATTCGTCGGTTCGAGCTCGAATTCTGGCGGAGTAATTCCCGTTACCGTTTCCATAGAGTAACGGATACGAGTAACGGAAATGGAAACGGGAATACCGCTAAGTCATGCCCATCTCTAGTTGGGAGTTCAATTATTCACTGTATTTCCTAGACAGAAATACCAGCCAATGTAGCATTTGGCAGTCTGTGCACAGTCCCAGGGTGTTCCTGGAAAATCCTGGAATTGATTACTATAAATTGAAATTGGCTTGATGGCAGGTAATTATTCTTTATTATTGTGTATTCTATTAATCATCATTATCATTATCATTAGTGACATTAATAATGTTGAGTATATTATACAGACTGATGATGAGGAATCATTTTGTACTCAGCAAGCTTGAAAACCTCAAGCTCTTATTGTAACATTGGGAGATGCAGATATTCAGCCCCTTCCTGATTAACCAATATAATATGAAAAATGAAAATAGCTGCAGTTTAATTCTATTTTGTACAATGCAACCAGAGCAGATTTACTGAGCAACAAGGTCTAAGTATATACACTAGTACCTCTCCATATTACTTTAATCTGTTCCGAATGCATGCTCATAAGTTGAACAACTCGTAGTAGAGCAGCCATAAATAAAAAATAAAAGATTGAAAAATTGAAAAAATAAAAAAATAAAAAAATGTTAGAGCAGACCGCATCTAAAATTTGTAAGTCAGCAGTTAAAATGCCAACGGTTTTCCCACTCTTAAGTGGAATTGCTCATAAGTAACGCTGCTTGTAAGTAGAGGCACCAATGAATACTCATAATCTGAATCCTAAGCTTCAAACGAATGTTGTGCTTGTATTTTGTGCTTCTTCTTCTTTTTTCTGTGATTCCTCTGTGGTTTTCAGAGTTTAAAAAGGGACATGGGGAAAGGCAGTGTGCACAGGGTGAATGACAAACCACAGAAAAATACAGATGGATTTAGGATAGTGGTTATGACCCAATCCATCCTTGACCTTTATTCCTCTCCTTCATAATGACTAGTTCTCTGCTGTCCAACTCTGGTGTTTTCAATATTTTTATTCTGCCACAAGAAAAATAAACATGCTTAGAAAAAAATATGAAAAGGGAAAAAGAAACACAATTTAAAAAAAATGAAATATGCTATATAAAACAAAAGTAGATATTGTCATGGCATGTGAATCAGGCTGCAGTGACCTGTCCCCAATGGTAAGGAGATTCTCTCTCTCTCTCTCTCTCTCTCTCACACACACACACACACAGAGAGAGAGAGAGACACACATCTACAAAGAAAGAAGAAAGAAACATCACTTCAGGAATTTGCATACAGGAAAATGAGTCATATGTGAAATGCCATCATGTTTTTGATGAAGCTCTTAATTCTCGGGGAAATTTCTGTGGGAACAGGTTATATTACTTTTTTATTCTCAACAGCAGAGTTCTGAAGGCACCAAACTGTCCAACCATGAAGGAAATGCATGCCAAGAATATCTGTCACACCCCAGCTTCCTTACAGATGCACTTTGTCTTAAATCTCAGAAGAAGCCTTTTTGATTTTCACTACAAGGGGTTTGTCTGTAGTGTTCTGTGTAGTATCCTGAAGTGCTTATAAACAGCACTGCCACAATTTTTCTGACTGCTCCTCAGGGACACAAACAATCCTCTTCCACCCATCCTGCTTTCTACTTCAGGAGAGGAAAATGCCACTGAGGTTGTGATGGAGCACATCCTTTGCTCAAAGCAGCCCTAGACTGTGTCTCTGTATCAGCTGGTTAGTGCCTGTCTGAAAAACCTAGGAATATTTAGCCAGGCAGCATAGATACACTGCTTATTGCAAGAAGTTGCAACTAGAGTAGATCCCCTTAATCAATAGAATTATGGAAGAGTTGACTCATCAAATGTTCAATGATAGAATAGATCTCTTCTAATTATAACAAACTATGTTAAGCAGCAAGATATCAGCAATTATATTGAGGTAGGGATAGATGTTTGTGTCTCTATGCCTCAAATCATTGTGTGGATGAGAAAGTTCTGTGGTATTTCCAGCCCCACATTGAATGTAGTCCCTGAAGTAAGGTCTATGAACACCCACAAGAGCTATCAATAGCACTGAAAAGCCATGCTTCCAAGCCCACTAGAACAGTCCTTTAAGACAAGAGGAGGGCTTCATCTCCCATTGGTTTCTGCCCTGATTTCACTTACCCTAGCAATTATTGTCCAGTACTGCCATCATAGGAGCTTCAGGACTTGATTTTTTTCTGCTCCAGGGCTAGATCTCATGAATTCAGAAGGATAGATTGTGTTTAATAATGTGATGTACCATCAAGTCAGAACTGACATGGAGTTCCTAATAGGGCTTTCCAGAAGAGTGATAATTTAAGATTTTATCAGTTCTATTTCCCAAATGAGTTTATTTGTCCCCCCAGTCCCGAAATAATGAGACCACACAGGAATGTTGGGTTTTTAAATCGGGCCACAACTTTATTAATAATTTCATTAATAACTTTATGAATAACTTTGTTAACTGCTATAACTGTCACTAAAGTTGTAGCCAAAAGGATGGGCCTGCCATAGTGCAACTTATATTTCAGCTCTCAGATGTTATTTTAATTTGTTGTGACGCCATAATGTGACCCAGTACGGGGGTGCTGTTCCATGAAAGCAGCCCTCCCCGCCAAAACTAGGTCAGGGTATTACTTGGGGCAGCCGTACGAACTCCTAGTCTTTATGATGTTTAATTTACTTTCCTACTGGGTTGTTTTACCTATCAATTGGTCCTATGTTATTATCTATTGTACAGCTGCCCTGAGCCCTATTCAAGATGCCTTTACCGTTCTGACGTCACAGTCCTGGCCCCTTTTAAGTTGCACTACCCGCCAGGACACACAGGAGACCCTGCCTAACGGTCAATGAGAATGGAATGGGCGAAAACACACTGGTACCATGAAGCCAATAGTGGTACCAGTCAAAAATTCCCATTCGGCCCCGAAGCGACCAGATAATCTCATTCTCACAACCACTAAGGGTGGGAGGGCGGGGTGCTGCCCGGCGCGAAAGAGGAGGACTGGTGCGCGGGCAGCCCTTTTAAAGGTTCCGATCCCCGCACACCACAGGAGTCACGTGTCCTCCTCCTTTCGCGCCGAAAAACGGCTCCCGGGGCGACAAAGCGGCCCCAATCCGGTACAAGCCCGGTAGGAGCCTACATTGTCCCCCCAGTCCCGAAATAATGAGACCACACAGGAATGTTGGGTTTTTAAATCGGGCCACAACTTTATTAATAATTTCATTAATAACTTTATGAATAACTTTGTTAACTGCTACAACTGTCACTAAAGTTGTAGCCAAAAGGATGGGCTTGCCATAGTGCAACTTATATTTCAGCTCTCAGATGTTATTTTAATTTATTGTGACGCCATAATGTGACCCAGTATGGGGGTGCTATTCCATGAAAGCAGCCCTCCCCACCAAAACTAGGTCAGGGTATTACTTGGGGCAGCCGTATGAACTCCTAGCCTTTATGATGTTTAATTTACTTTCCTACTGGGTTGTTTTACCTATCAATTGGTCCTATGTTATTATCTATTGTACAGCTGCCCTGAGCCCTATTCAAGATGCCTTTACAGTTCTGACGTCACAGTCCTGGCCCCTTTTAAGTTGCACTACCCGCCACGGCACAGGAGCTGCTAAGCATGCTCCTTGCCCGCCACCAAGCCGTCTAGTACGGCACAAAGGCCCATCCTAAAATCCGTTAACAGGATGTCCAAGCCCGCATCATTCAGGTGAATACCATCATTCCTAAAGAGCTCGGTCCGAGAAACTTTTATATCCATGTGGGTAATCACAGAGCCAAGGCCCTGGCGCACAGCACAGCAATTTCTCAATTCAAACATCGCCTGGCCCGATCCACTCTCATTGGGTTGCCAACCAGACCACTTGGGTATAAGGGAATTGGGCCTTAAAGGCCTGCAGGTCTCTGATGATCCGCAACATTAAATCTTTTCCCTTCGCTCTGGTCATGTCATTACTGTCCAGGTGGACAAGCAAAATGTCAATCAGGGCTTCAGAGGCACAACGGGATGCGACTGCAGAGAAGACATCCCAGCTCATTTCATGCTCTCTATATTCGGGTAGATAATCACAGAGCCGAGGCCCTGGCGCATAGCAAGAGCAATAACTTGATTCAAACATCACCTTGCCCGGTCCACCTTCAGTGGGTTGCAGGCACCCAGCCACACCAGCTGTGGCAACATCGCTGACCAGACCACGTGGGTACAAGGGAATTGGGCTTTAAAGGCCTGCAGATCTCTAATGATCCTCAGAAATAAATCCTTTCCCTTAGCTCTGGTCAGGTTATTACTGCCCAAGTGGGCAAGCAGGATAGCATTCAAGGCTGCCAAGGCGCAACAGGATGCGACTGCAGAGAAGCAATCCCAGCTCATTCAGCACTTTCCTCTCCAGTCCATCTGGACACAGTCGCCAGGTCAGAGATGAGAGCTCTGGTTGTGAAAGTTATATATTCAGTAGAGAATCACAGAGCAGAGGCCCTGGTGCATAGCAATGGCAATAACTCGAGTCCAACATCGCCTGGCCTGGTCCACCTTCAGTGGGTTGCAGGCACCCAGCCACACCAGCTGTGGCAACATCGCTGACCAGACCACGTGGGTACAAGGGAATTGGGCCTTAAAGGCCTGCAGATCTCTAATGATCCTCAGAATTAAATCCTTTTCCTTAGTTCTGGTCAGGTCATTACTGCCCAAGTGGGCAAGCAGGACAGCATTCAAGGCTTCCAAGCACAATGGGATGTGACTGCATAGACGCAATCTCAGCTCATTCCACACCTTTTTTTTTAAAGTCCACCTGGACGCAGTCGCCAGGTCAGAGACGAGAGCCCCAAGCAGAGGATCTAGGGTTCCCCCCCCCAAAAATATATAGCTGTGGCCACAAATAATGACCCGAAGGTTTCGTGGGTGCAGTGACCTGTGGAAACATAACTTGTTAGCGAAAACAACAGTCCCCCTTTAACGATCTGGAAGCAGCCGGACACAACACTTGTAGCATGCAGGGGACTAGCAGCCCAAGGCCTGTATATCTGATGTAGCCTATCTCATGGCTGCAGCCAGGCACATCCAGAACAAATGAGGTCCAGATTAGCACCCCTGAATTCCTGCCTGTTCTAGGGCCCTGGAATGCTACGCTAAAATTGATAGTTTGTGAGTGGTGAAGAATCAGCATACATAAGCAAATGGCCATCTGCCAGGCCCCGCCTGCTTACCATTGCACCGAGTGCTGCCACCAGACAAAATCCCCACTGGGTGCAGCGACCTAGGGTAATAATGGACCCTGTTGCCAATAGTTTGGAAAAATATGCCAAAGCCATTAGATGTCAATTTTTTATTTTATTTTTATTTTTTATTTTTTAGTGGCCCAGGACGGGACTCTAGGTCCTTGGGCGGGTATTCGGAATCCAAACCGAAGGCTATCCCTAAGATAGGTTGCTGCTTGATTATCTGGGTAGCTGCAAAGCCAACCCATCATAGCGTCCATGTTGCTGGTACTAGGTTCCTGGTGGAAGTGGTGCCCCATCGGCTGAAGGCTGTTTCTTGCTTCCCTGGTTACTGTTTGTTTGCCCTGTCGACCCCCATAATGTGCATATGAGGCATGGGGGCCCACTCAGGTGGTGCACTGGTGCCTGAACTTACATGGCTGGCATGCACAGAAGCATTAGAATTGGGGTCCCAGCACACCAATCGTTGCTGAACTGACTGGCTCGCCAGGCTGCAGGCAATGTCTTGCTGGGCTACACGGAAAATCAGATGACCGCTACCAGTGTGGTCTCCAGTGAGCGCCCGCTGCGGGACCATCAAGTGCCTCTACAGAGGGTCAAGGGGGACATCCCACCTAAGGTTGGGTATAGTGCTGCTCTCATCCTGAAAACCTCAATCACACAAAACCAGGCATAGCCTGGATACTCTGAGTACGCTCCATAAATTAAGTCCACGTACAAGATGAGGTCATACACTCTCCCTGGCTTAACCTGGGCAATGGTTGCCGCGTATATATAGCACGCAGGGAGCCAGATAGCCCAGCATTGATCTGGCCATTACCTTTTAATGTGTTCTTTGTCCTTGTTTTGCATGTGCTTAAGTGTCCTTTCATTAACCTCCCTATTCATTAAACCGAATGGATCTACCTAGTCATCTTGTAAATTTTTTTGCCCAAGTTGGGGAAAGATGGTCACCCAGAGGCCGTGATTGATCATTATCAAGAAAATACTGGGGCAGAATTCACCGGGATTCAGTAATAGTGGCTGGTGTGGCACAGGGAGCAGCCTGAGGCAGTGTGCTATAAGAGGGTGTGCCGGCTAGCTGCAGTCCCAGGGGATGGAGATCTGTACTGACAAGCTGTTGGCAGGACTGGTGTACAATACAATAGGTGCCTGCCCCCTCATGTGTGCCACCCGGGTGCGTGGGTGATTGAATCAGGAGCATACGCCACTCTGTGCTTGCCGGAGGCCATGGCCACCCCTGGGAGTAGCCGCCACCGTGTTAGAATAGAGCGCTTACCGGTCTGAAGCAAAATGGCCTGGTTAAGTCAAACATCCTCCCTCCCCGTTCTCATGAGGTCCAAGATCTAGTCTGATGGGGGAGGGGTTAAAGCCACCTGACACCTGGCAGGGGTGCTGTGCATTTCTGTATCACCAGCTGCTGCACCATCTTGGGCCATGGTTGCCTGTCAGCCGCAGGTCAGATCACCCGGCTACTGCTGAGTGAAAGAGCCGGCACACTCGCCTTTCAGAGCTGAAATACAGGATAGCATTAGTTCAGCTATTCAGCAATTTATTGAGCTTTAGATGGTCGTGATGACCTGTGCCACCCAAAGCTATCCATCCCCTGTTCCTGCACCCTGCTCTGCTCAAGGGTGCTCCAATATGGTGGTCTCAGCGCAAGATAAAGGCCAGGCTTACCAAGAGACCATGGGAAAATGAATCTCCCCATACCCCCCTTGTTAACTTCTGTACCCCTGGCATGAGGGGGGGGGGATATGATTGAGACATAAAAAATAATGCTGAATATGAGCAAAGTAGATAGGGGGACACTCCTCTCCCTCTCACAAAACACCAAAACCAGGGGACCTCTGCTCAAACTGTGGGTTAGGAAAGTGAGGACAAGAATTTTTGATTTGTTTTGTTTTAAACCCAGCATGTTGTTAGTCTGTGGAAATCCCCGCCACAAGGTGTGGCGATGGCATCCGGCCTGGACGCCTCAAAAGGTTACTGGACAGACTCCTGGAGGAGAAGTCCATCAAAGGTACAAACCATGATGGAGATGTGTGTTGAAGGTTTTTTTTTTAAAATGTGTGTGAGAGTGTTTGGAGATTTGTGTGTGTGTGTGTGTGTGTGTGTGTGTGTGTGTGTGTGTGTTGAATCTGGTCTCTGGGTGTCTGAATTTCATTGTATGTGTATACTGTGTATATACACACAATGACAATAAATTATTATTATTATTATTATTATTATTATTATTATTATTATTATTATTATTATTATTATTATTATTATTATTATTATTATTATTATTATTAATCTCAAGCACAAAACGAGGGCACTTCAAGGGCCAGATGCAGGGGAGGGGTGAGGCCACTGTGAGATACAGGAAGCTGGACTAGATGGGTCCTTGGCTATGATGTATGGCTCTTCTTATGTTCTTAGGACCCATGACCGGTTGTTGAGTGTCGGAATGGCAGATACGCATCTGCCAGCAAATGTGGACCAATAACACGGTGCCTTAAATGCCAGGGGAAAGGCCAGGTTTACTGATGAGGATCACCCCCTTTACCCACAGGATATGCAATCCCATATACCCCTTCTATCCCCTTTCAGTACCCTGTCATCTGTGTTATTATTATTATATATGTAGTTATTATATATTATGAATTCTCATTATTATTCTTAATATTATTATATGAAAGATCACTTACTCAATTATCAATTAATCAATTATCATTTTTATTAATTAATCATCGCTGCACTGCTTCATAATTTCTCTTTTATACTGCTAAGTATTAATTTCTATTTGTGTATATGTATCTGGTTTGTTGGTTTGCTTAGAACAATAGCCCCCCCATAGCCAACACTCCACTAACGGGGTGCCCGCCAGGCGGCGCCTGCTGCGATGCACGGAAGGGGGGGAACAGGCCAACAGCTAGGCCTGCCCTGTGGCACCGCGTGCCCATAACGCACCCACACACATGCCCGGCCGCAAGAGGCCAAGCCCGCCGCTGAAGCCGGCAAGACGCAGGCTGTGTGCAAAGCCTGGAGGGCCTCGCCAAGGCTAATGAATGAGAGCATGCTGGAATCAGACGGCAATAAGACCCACTGCGTGGGCGGTTCAGGCGCGGCGCGCCCCAGTGCGCCCGAAGAAGCGCTCCGCGGCAACACAGCCAGAGAGGCGCGCTGGCGTTAAAAGACATTTAAGCCAGCCGCACGAGCGGGCTAGGTACTGCGCGTACCTGAATGGCCCCAGCGAGATGGGAAGGTCTCACCGCGGCTCGGGCGGCTGCCGGCGATGTTGCCACTCTAGCAGCGATCCCACCTGCCGTCTACCGGCCCTCTCCGATAGCTGGGTTGTTTTTTTTAACATTCAATCACAGAGACCCCGTCGACCACCACCCACTGGGGTAAGTCAGCCGGGGGCTGTGCTCAGACTAGGGAGGAAGGTGACATTTGGGGGAATCTACCCTGTTTAGGGGACTACGGCTCCCAAGCTGGGTGCCCACCCCCTTCCCGGTTTATCACCCGGGGCTCGGCTGAAGCACGAGCCCCGCAGGCTTTCCTCTTTGACATACAGCACGCCCGTGTCCTCCCAGCTCAGTGCTGCTCAGCGCGAAAGATGAGGATGGGTGTGCAGGCGGCCCTTTTAAGGGCTTTGATCCCCGCACACCCTGTGAGTCACGTGGCCTCCCTCTTTCGCACCGAATAACGGCTCCCGGGGCGACACAGCGGCCCCAATCCGGGACAAGCCCGGCAGGAGCCTACAATGTCTGAGTGGCAAATTGTACCAGGCCTTCTTAATCCATCACACTGGGTAACTGTAAAAACAATTTGACATTGGAGTAAATTGTGTAGAGTAGGGGTGTCTCCCTCAGTGGATGCCTTCAAGCAAGAGCTTAATAACCATCTTTAGGACATGTTCTAGCTATCCATTTACAGAACTGAGTAGGTGCTTGGGCTCTAGGGCTCACATAGCCCTTCCAGCTGATCTTGTGAACCTTCTATTTGAAGCCAAATTTAGAGATGGGCATGAAACAGAAATATAGCATTTCATTTGTTTCTTTAGTAGTTTTGTTTTGTTTCATTACTACATAATTTTAAGGTAGTTTTGTACTACAATGAAATGAAACACTATGCTCTCCTGGGTCCTAGAGGCACCAAAATGGCAGGGGAAGCTTCTTTCAACTCTTCCCTGTAAGAACCCAAAACTTGGAGAGGTTTGGGGTTCAGGAGCCTAAGTTATTAAATTCCAAAAGGGGACCTCTAGGGAAAAATCATTTATAATTAAGTCAGAAGCCGCTAATCAGTCACCTGCTGGGGGAGGGAATTATCAGCTTAGTGCCAAACTTCTGACTCAATTACAATGATTACAATGGGAGACAGGTGTAGGATCACAGCCATGTTTTGGCATGGAAATGGCAGGATAGCTTCCTCAAGCTCTTCCCTATAAGGCAGGCATGTCCAAACTTTGCCCCTCCAGATGTTTTGGACCGCAACTCCCACAGTCCTTTTGTCATAAGCTTAGAATTCTGGGAGTTGTGGTCCAAAACATCAGGAGGACCGAAGTTTGAACATTCCTGCTATAAAGCCTCAAAATTTGTAGAGGTTTGGTTTTCAGGGGGTTGAGTTATTAAACTCAAAGGGGGGGTGCCTATAGTAAAAATATATTCTAATTGAGTCTGAAGTCTGGAACTAAGGCAATAATCCCCCCCCCCCAGCGAGCTATTAGCAACTTCCAACTCAATTAGAAATGACTTTTTCCTACGGGTTCCCATTTGGAGCTTATTAACTCAGCCTCCTGAACCCCAAACCTTGGGGTTTTGGGTTCTTACAGGGAAGAGTCCAAAGAAGCTCCCCTTCCATTTTGGTTTAAGACAAATCATTTCATTCCTAGAGGAAATTGGTGTTTTGTTTCACTTTGCAATAAAACATGTCCTACAGTTTCGTTATGTAATAAAGTAAATTGTTATGTAACAAAATGATGAAACAGTGTTTGATTTTTCATTTTGTGTCCATGTCTAGCCAACTTTGTTTAGGTTTATTTAGTCAGGAAGCAGCAGCCCCCTGTTTGGTTACAACTCTTGGGGAACTGCTGGCTAGTTTCAGAGCATGGTAAAGCTTCTTTTGTGCCAGGAGCCTCGTGGCGCAGTGGTTAAATGCCTGTACTGCAGGTAAAACTGTGCTCATGACCTGGGTTCAATCCCTGGTAGCAGGCTCAAGGTTCACTCAGCCTTCCATCCTTCCGAGGTCGGTAAAATGAGTACCCAGCTTGCTGGGGGGGGCAATGTGTAGCCTGCACACTGTAATTAAAATTGTAAACCGCCCAGAGACTACTTGTAGTGGTATGGGGCGGTATATAAGCAGAACACTTTACTTTGTATAATATAAATCCCAGATCCCCCCAGCAATCATGGTTGCAATATAGCTTTCTGGCTAGTTCCTTTAATTCATAGATTCTGGTCACCATTATGGTCTAATGGCATTGCTGAATCTATTGGCCACCCCTGAAACAACATATAGATATGGAACTCTCTCCCTCTAACTAATTCCACTCCAGACACATCGTGTACCTGAAATAAAGACTATAATTCAGTTGCCCTTGGTTTTAAAGATATGGTTAAACAAGCAACATTTGAATGGAACCAATTTCATTTGTTTCATGATTTCTGTTTTGGACTATAGTGTGGTTGTGTCAACATGCAGCCGACTAGCTCAAACTCTTTTGATGTTCCTTCAGTACCCGGTGGTTGAGATACTGATGGTAGCCATTAAATCCAAGGGGTACTTCAATAATTGGAGCTGTCAGAACACTGATAAACAGTGGTCAGCATATATAACCCAGGCTTAAGACTGCCTCTAGTCTGCAGGTATAACTATCACTTGTTATCAGTGACAGAGGGCAGGATCATGCAGGCAGAGTTTCACAGCAGGCCCAGCTCAGATGCAGCTAGTTTGTTAAAAAGATAATGCTCGAAGAAATGTCCTCTGCTTTCTTCTGCAATTACAACTATTTGTTGTGTTCTTAGTGTAACCCTTGAACTGCCTGAGTTTGGAGTTTATGAATAAATAGAAAGGAAGGCTCCAAACTTACCTTAGCTCCAGCCAACCTCTAGCCGGGCCCCAGCTGGGAGGAGACTGATCAAGCTCCCAAGCACAGGCAATGGGAGACAGGTATAGGACTAGGATGTGGGAGCTTGAGGCTGGAGAATAACTGAAGGGCAGGATTCTGGCCTATCCAATTGGGGGCCAGCATGCTGTTTAAACCATCCAATGGCTAGCCATGGGGATATCCTGGGAGTGTATATAAACATGTCTTTGGGCCATTTTAGCAGGGTTTTTTATCCCTATGTTTTTGTCATGGAATGGCATAATTCAGAAGTGTAGGGTTAGGAACAGATAAAGTTAAATAAAATCAGGTTAAGGTAAATTGAGGGCAGCACTGGGCTCAGTAGATGCTTGGGATGGTGAGGGATGCTGAGCAGGCTGGCAGCATCCATTTAAAGTAGGTGTTTCACTGAATTCATGCAGGGGCAGATATTAATTACCACCATACTCGGATACCTCCTTGCACTACTTATCAGGTCCTCTTTCCAATTAATAGTCCACAGTTAGAGTTAAATATGATTATTAATAATTGTGGCCCAACTTAACCCATATACTTTGTCTCATCTTTTTATTCTGGGCTGAGGGAGGGCAAAGTATAGGTATCAGTTGGGATGCTGCACATGCATAATTATAACATGGGCAATGGTAATGCATCCCAGACTTGGTTTCCCAAGTGTCATTGTCCTATGATTTCCAGAACAGCTGGCACTTGGGTTTCTGAGAGCCAATGTCCAACAACTCATGGAGGCATATATTTTGGGAACCACTGGTCAATGTTATAAAGAACTGCCAAGCAATCAAAGTATGAACAGGGACAAACAAGACCCCCCCCCCATCTTTCTGTAAGCAGAGTTTCCAGAACTAAGAACTGACTAGTTGTAAATATAAGTGTTACATGTAACTCTTTGTTATTGGTATAGCAAGTAATGTCTCAGAGGCAATGTGACTAAGTATTTGTAACTTTTGGTGCCATGAGCAGAATTTTCTAGCTACTTTTAAATGTTATTTTGAATGGACCGTTTTTAAAGCATTTTTGAGTTATTTTGACAAGAATTTTTCAAGTCTGGTGTCATTCCATTGCTAATTCTTGGAAGCAAGAGAAATATGGAATAAGATTTATTTTAATAGTAATTGTGTGCCATCAAACTGATTTCCACTTACAATGTTTCAGAATTTTCTGGTTTTAAAGTACTGAGCAGTTTCTTACTATTCTCTCCTTCTCTGATCACTTGGGGATATTGTAGCCTGCCCACAGGCTGATTCTACTATTACATGGCACCATGGACAATCAAACATATGACTTGTCCCTGAAGCCAAGGGCTTCAGTTCATCCATCCTTTAGTCCATATGAAGTGAAAAACCAGGATTGGCCACTATAAATAATTCCCTGTATTTTTCTGGAACACTGGTAAGAAGAACTCACAACACCACAAATTGCTTCTGTCAGCTGAGCCAATGTCAGCCTAAATAGAAGGAATCAAATTACTAAATAATGTCATGAAGTTCTCTGAAACAGTAGTGTTCTGAAGTCTGAAGGTGACCATCCCAATTCCAGATCAAAAGCCTGAATCCAGACTGAACTGAATACAGAAGATCAATATCATCTAAAAGTGCCTCAAGTTGGCCAGCAGCCATCCCTTAAAGGGCTTCATACAGCAAAAATCTTCCATATAGAAACTGATGGCAATTTCTTTCTTCCTTTCTTCCTTTCTTCCTTTCTTTCTTTCTTCCTTCCTTTCTTTCTTTCTTTCTTTCTTTCTTTCTTTCTTTCTTTCTTTCTTTCTTTCTTTCTTTCTTTCTTTCTTTCTTTCTTTTAGGAATTCTCCTCCTCCTGTTTCATGGAGGGTTGCATCTTTTCCACAAGATGCAATAGTGGAAAACAAGGCTGCCCACAAAGATGCCAAAATCACTAGTTATGGCTCTGGTTTTGACCAGATTCCAATTTTATCTGAAGATCAAGGCAGGATAATAAAATAATGAATAGACTTCCAAACGT
This sequence comes from Phrynocephalus guinanensis, assembly GCA_037367245.1. Taxonomy (NCBI): domain Eukaryota; kingdom Metazoa; phylum Chordata; class Lepidosauria; order Squamata; family Agamidae; genus Phrynocephalus; species Phrynocephalus guinanensis. The sequence continues at coordinate 103,873,085 of CM074735.1, read as the reverse complement.
CTCTGAAACACATACAATTGTTACCAGTTCTGTCCCTTAAAACTAACTGTAGATGAAAAGACTAGATGTAACTTCCCAAGAGGCTGTATAAGATGGAGAGAACACACAAACATGTTCGAATTATGGTTGGCTGAGAGTGAATCCTTGCAAAAAGGGGCACAGAATTGAGAGAAATTATCTATTTCTGAATCTTTGGTGCTTGTTTCACGTTAACACTCCAGCAAGCCTGAATTGTGGGCTAACACTGGGTTTGGGTTCTGCTGTAACATAAACCACACTGACACATTAGCTCTTGGGAAAGATGTAACGGCCACAGCTTTATTGGCATCAGATGACAAGGTAGAAACTGCAGTACTCTGGACAGGCATTGGGTCAGATCTGTTCCATCAGGGGAACAGCTTCAGGAAACCCCCGTGGGTGTACACTCCTTCAGGATTTCCTCCGCTAAGCTGAGCAGAGAGGCCGCCTGATGTCCTGCCTGAGCTGGGACCATCCATGCTCCCTCCTAGGTCCGCTGTCACCACCTGTTTTGCTCCCAAGCTGCGCATGCTCCGTCCTGCTGCCACATCAGCCTGGATCTGGCCCCAATGCCTCCTGGCAAAAAGGGGTACAGAACTGAGAGAAATTATCTGTTTCTGAATCTTTGGTGCTTATTTCACTTAACACTCCAGCAAGCCTTAATTTGTTCATAGCTTTTTGTGAAACCATGAGTGTACAGAATCGATCAACTGGCCCTCTGAAGAAATTGATTCTCTGTTTATTTAAAGTCAAGTTCCCACTCTCTGGTTTATGAATAGTTGAGGAGGTGGAAATGTGCATTTTTAAACTAGAGAGAGAAATGCCCAGATTCTTTTGGGTTAGAGGAGAGACAGCCCACTTCCTCTTAACAGATGGATTCTGACTAGTTACAGTTGAGACTGCTACCCTATGGCCCAAATCCCCTTGCCTAGTTCAGAAGTCACTATAGACATTATTACATACTGATTTGTGTCATTCAGTACCTAATTATGTCTATGACATTTTTCTAAAATGGAGTGATTTGCCTCCAAAAGTTATGCCATTTGCATAGCTAGGCAATGGGCTTTGGGCCTGTATGTTCTTATTTGATATTAACCACCACTGAATCAAGGGGATTTATTTTTGAGTAAAAATGTATGGGATTGTGTTATTTTCAAAATCAGTTAAGCACTAATGAAGGTCAGGATTGCACTGAGTGCTAAGTACAAAAACAATATTTGGACCACCAACACAACAAATTGTTCTGCCTTTTAGCACGAACAACATGTCATTTATGTCTAATGAGTTAAGGATGCTAAGATACTACTTAGATTCTCCTCTATGAACATAAGAGATATCAAGCAGATGACTCCCAAGTCTATTCCTCCTGTACATCCTAATTAAGGGAATCTTAACAGCACCTGATGTCAATAATGGACTGGATGAAGGCAAACATACTAAAGCTTAATCAAAACAAGACAGATGTGCTCCTGATCTGTTGAAAGATACATCAAAGAATAAGAATCCATGTCTTCCTCCATGAAGTTATACTTCCCCCAGGATCCATGGCTGTTGTGTACTACTAGATCCATCCCAGTGCCTGGATGTCTACATCTAAGCAGTAACAATGAATGATTTCCACTACTGAAGGTAGTGCACCTTCCATGAAATGTCTTGATTGACAGATGCCTTAAGTGCTTGCTCCCAGGTTGTGGAACTCCTTGCCATGGGAAGCCTGGCTGTCTGAGTTAAGAAAAACCCTACCTTATAAACAGAATCATTACAAATCTAAAAATCAAAGAGAAAATTCATATGCATGATGGACACACACAAGAATGGACTAAACGTTTTGACTTTTTTATATATATGCTTGCTGTGAACCACCCGGAGTTCCTTCGGGAAGATGGGCGGTATACAAGTCCAATAAATAAATAAATAAATAAATAAAATAATAAACATGTCTGGATTTCTTGAGTCATTATCAAATGTAATATCACTATATTACCACTTTTTCATGGAGGTTTATCTCCCACCTGGATCCTAAGGTAAACACACCCACTCTCTCAACCCTCTCTCCCCCCTCGCCCTCACTCTATCTGGTTCTGGTTTCTGACTCTTGAGGAAATTACCTTAAAACCACATATAACATTTCTACAGACCCTGGCCACAGAGCCATTAGCGACACTTAACATATCATTGACCTCCAGCCAAATCTTCCTTCCCACCATTTGTACAACTTATCATCTCTCCCTCCACCACAGACCCATTAACAATGCTTAACATATCTACAACCACTGGCCAAACCCTCCCACCACTTCTACAACTAATCATCTCTCCCTCCTCTTCCCCCTCCCGTATCCACCAATGAACATCAGGTATGAAATGTATATCTCATCACATATTATATTATAAACCTCATTCTGCTGCTATATGCCTGAAGAAGTGGATGTGTCCATGAAACATTACATTAAAATATGACAGTTAGTCTTTAAGGTGCCACATGTTTTGTTTTGTTTTGTTTTGTTTTGTTTTGTTTTGTTTTGTTTTGCCTGCAATTCTTGAAAGGACTAACTCGGCTACCCTCTCTGAAACTTATAAACTCAGCAAGCCATCTGAATATTATATACAGTCCTGGAGAGTTTACAAGTTCATTCCAACCTTTTAAGAAATTCATTCCAACCTTACTTCTTAAGAATAGACATGGGCACGACTTGGCGAAATTCTCGTTTCCGTTTCCGTTCCTCGTTTCCGTTGCGCAATGGAAACGGTAACGACAATTAAGCCGTCAGAACTTGAACTCGAACCGATAAAAGAAAAATTGGGTCTGATTTGTCGTTCATGGCATTGCGGCGATCGCGCGATGCCAAGCGGCACAGAAAAAAAGTTAAAAAAAATCCCCGATTCCCGGCCAAAAAAGTAGGCGAAAATATGCCTGCCTGAGTGAGGTCACCTACCAGAGGGGTGGTTTCTGGGGGGGGGTCCCCGGCCTCCCCCCCCTCCTGTCCTGGGCCGCTCTGGTGGGGGGCATCCTCGTCATCTCGCCATGCCATGCGGTGCGGGGGGATCCAAAATGGTGACCACAATATTTTTTTGGAAATTGTGGTCCAAAAACCCACCAAAGCACCACACAGAAACATGCGAAAATTAGGTATTTTAACTGCCTGAATTTTTACAGTAGCAGCAGTGGGTTTTTCTTGCAATAAACGTCTGTCTCCAATCCCATTTATTTTATTTTATTTTATTTTTATTTTTACTTTTTTACACCTGCGCAATGATGGGCTGGCCATAGGATGGAATCATGCAATTTTTTGGAGCCATTCCACCAATTGCATGGCCACTTGGCCAGGTTTTGACTGAGACTTCTGGGATGTGCCGGTCGGGCATAAAAAGCCCACTATAACCCAAGCCCTAACCCTAACCCTAACCCTAACCCTAACCCATACGCCAGTACACTGTCCTTCTTTGTGGGTCAGAGGCACCCAGAGGTGCAGCCCACTAACTCACCCTAACCTTACCCGTAATAACCCTAAGCCTAGCCCTTGCCCTAACCCCAACCCTAAGCCAGATCTGTACTTGCATTGCACTACACGCAAGTACAGTTCCCTTCTTAGTGAGCCAGAGGGAGCCCAGCAGAGGCATTCTTCTCTCACCTCACTCACAGTCCAAAGTTCCAAAAAACTCTGTACGCCAGTATGCTGTCCTTCTTAGTGAGCTAGAGGCACCCAAAAGAGAGGTGCCTCTGCCAGTGCCACTTGGTAGGCAATGGCTACACGGTCATGTACCCTTCCTTTTCCCTTTGTAGCGGGCCAGAAAAGGCATCCACCCCAGAGAGGTGCCTCCAGGAGCCTGCTAAATGCCTCCCCTTCGTAAAGGGCCAGAGGAGGCACCCACTCCAGAGAGGTGCCTCCAAGAGCCCATTACCCTACCCCCCTAAACCAGTACTAACGACAGACGACAAATGAAACGAAATTTTTTTTGAAAAATTTCGCGACAAACGGAAATGAGCCGAAACGGGCCGGCTCCGACACTCGACAACTCGAAACATCATTTTTCCTGGTCGTGCCCATCTCTACTTAAGAAAAAAACAGCTGGAAACTACAGTATTTTCCTAATTTTAAAGAAGGATTCTAGGGTGATTTATAAACTTTAGCTTCTAATACATGATCCTGAAATCTAACTTTGGTTTTTTTTAAAAGAGCCAATTAAAAACTTTGATTCATTTATCATTTAAAAATACTTCTGTTTTGTACAAATCTGAAGTCAGTTTACAGTACGTGAAGCGAAATCTTGTTCTATCATCACAAAGCATTTTTAAAGACTGCAGTAAGAGCTGTTATGACATTTGTAGTCTTCTCAACTAGTAAAGAGCTCCACTTACTGGTAGGCGACAGAATCCATTTTAATCTCAGTCACCGGGCCAGATTTTTAAAATCCATAGTTTATTGCACAAGGGAATAAAATTATAAATATTTGTTTACCAGCAAGGTGTCCATAAACCAGCTCCTCGGATTCTCCAACTGCACATAAATGTTCTCCTGGGTAAAATCATATTGGCAAGAAATTGGCAAGAAAACAGAATTCCACTGGAATGGAGGGCCTTTGGTCAATGTTCCCTGTCATATTTCTCAGAATCCCCACCATGCATGGTCTGAGTGGGTGGTGGCTTCTGGGAACTGTAGTCTTCAATATATGGAAGACCAAAGGTTCCCCACCTTGGTTTAGAGGAAACAAGAAGACAGAATATGGGGAAATGATTTTGGCTAGATACAGTGTTTCATGGGAACATTGCAGGAATCCAGTGCCTCTAGTCTAAAGATACCAATATGAAATATAATACTGGATTAACTAGCAGTCAGTCAACATTTCTGCATCTCACTGGCTTACTAATGCACTAGCACATGTCACTATATCACTAATTTGAAAGACACCTTCAGGCATTCAGAGTGAATGTCTTCAATCAGAGGTGTACAACCCTGTCCCCCAATTCCTTTCCTTCAGAAGAAGCTACATGTTTTTCCCATACAGTGATAGAGAGAGAGTGCCAGGTGATGGATGAATTGGCATATTGATTACGCATGTTGATGCAATTCCAGTGGTGTAAGCTACAGCAGCAAATGGCCTCCAGTTAATGAGTCATTGCTAGTATCCTTTATGGCGCCTTAATTCTTGAGTTGCCACTGTGTTTACACCATTAATTAACCTATAGGATAAAAGTTTCTAGCTTGCAAGATTTTTGACAAATGGAAAGGCAAATGTTGTTATCTTAAGGGGTGAATTGCCTCAAGTGATGAAATATCATAGATATTAATTTTTGCACACTGAGTCACATAAACTGGCATGCAAAAGGTCGTGCCTAGAGGGGTTTCCTAAACTGGGGCATTTAATTTCTGAAAGAGCCTTGATCCTAGCATGAAATCCTAACAGGATACTGACCATTGTGTTTGTGGTCAAGGTACACAAAAAACAGACTTGAAGGATCAGAGCTTGCTAACAGTTTTGGTTTGCTTTATACTCTAGTTTCCAGACTGTCCCAGACATCATTACCTGGGGTGATGCTAGCTAAGGAATTTTGGGGCTCATAGTCCCAGGCAGTAACTCTGAGTAGAGATGGGCATGAAATGCCAAAATGGTGTCTGTTTCCGTTATTCGGGCCCCTGGGGCACGCTTCGGTTCTTTACTGTTATTCGGGCCCCTGGGGCCCGATTCGTTGTCATTTTTTGATTTTCGGGCATGGCAGCATGCGGGCCAGGAGAGCGTTCCCGCGGCCGCGGGGAGTCCTCCAGGGCCAGGCGCCAGCAGAGCCGGCGGCAAGCCTCCTGGGAGAGCCATCCCGCAGCCGTTGGGAGCTCTCCCAGGGCCAGTCGCCATCTCTTTGACACCCCCCTTTGCCCCTCTGAGTGCAAAGGGGCGAAGGGGGGGACTCGGCTTCCCCATGAGGTCATGACAGCGCCGGGTGCTGTCATGACTCCCACAGGGAAGATCCCTTTGACACCCCCCTTCGCCCCTCTGCATGCACACAGAGGGTGGAAGGGGGAACTTGGCTTCCCTGCGCGGGTCATGACAGCGCCGGGAACTGTCATGACCCACGTGGGGAGGATCCTCCTCCGCCCGGGCGGAGGCGAGACCATGGCCAAAGCTCAGCAGATCTCCTCCGCCCGGGATGACAGCTGTGTCAGCCGTCACCCGGGGCGGAGGAGATCGAGCCGCAGTCTCACAGCCCCTTCCTTCCCGACTCTGACCCACAGCCTGACAGGCCACCGGGTTGTCAGGCTGTGGGGCGGAGGGTGGTGAGAGGGAGCTCCAATCTGGCCTCCACGTGTGGAGACCAGATCGCAGCCCCTTCCTTCCCGACTCCGCCCCAGAGCCTGCAGCCCACCGGGCTGTCAGGCTGTGGGGCGAAGGGCGGCGAGAGGGGACTCCGATATGGCCTCTGTGCATGGAGACCAGATCACAGCCCCTTCCTTCCTGACTCCACCCCAGAGTCTGCAGCCCACCGGGCTGTCAGGCTGTGGGGCACAGGGCGGCGAGAGGGGGCTCCGAAGGCCAGCAGCACCAGGTAGGACATTCTTTCTCATTCATTGTGCGGCCATTGATGAAAATGAACAGAACCGAAGAAAATTTTCATGGTTCTGTTCGGATGAAGCCTGGCCCGTCCAAATGGTCATTTTTTATACCATTATGTAATGGTACGAATAACAGATAACGGTAACGAAAAATGGTCGTTTCGTGCCCATCTCTAACTCTGAGCATGCACTGCCTTGGTTCTTTGAATAAAACCCCAAGACATATTTTTTTTAATTTATTATTTCGCATAATAACCCCAAGACATATTAACTGCAAAAATTATACACAAAAATTCATTTCATAGAATCATAGAATCATAGAGTTGGAAGAGACCTCAAGGGCCATCCAGTCCAACCCCCTGCCATGCAGGAACCCCCATCACAGTATTTCCGACAGGTGGCCATCCAGCCTCTTCTTAAAAACCTCCAAAGAAGGAGACACCACCACCCTCCGTGAGAGCATATTCCACTGCCGAACAGCTCTAACTGTCATGAAGTTCTTCCTAATGTTCAAATGGAATCTCTTTTCCTGTAGTTTGAAACCATTGTCCTAGTCTCTGCAGCAATGGAAAACAAACCTTCTCCTTCTTCAATATGACATCCTTTCAAATATTTAAACATAGCTATCATATCCCCTCTCAGCCTTCTTTTTGAAAGGCTAAACATTCCCTGCTCACTAAGCCATTCCTCGTAAGACATTTCTTCCAGACCTTCAACCATCCTGGTCAGCCTCCTCTGTACCCGTTCAAGGTTGTCAACATTGATTTTAAATTGAGGTGCACAGAACTTGACATAGCACTCCAGGTGGGGTCTGACCAGAGTAGAATAGAGTGGTACTATCACTTCCCTTAATTTAGACTCTATGGTTCTGTTGATGCAACCAAGAATCACATTGGCTTTCCTGGCTGCTGCGTCACACTACTGACTCATGTTCAATTTGTGGTCCACCAAGACTCCTAGATCCCTTTCACAGGTACTATTTTCCAGCCATGTATCTCCCATCCTATATCTGTGCAATTCATTCTTTTTACCTAGATGTAGCATCCTGCATTTCCCTCTGTTGAAACCCATTCCATTAGCTTTGGCACAGCATTCTAATTTGTCAAGGTCCTTTTGGATTTTCATCCTATCCTCTAGGGAACTAGTAACCCCTCCCAATTTGGTATCATCTGCAAATTTAATTAGCATACTCTCTATTCAATCCTCCAAATCATCAATAAAGATATTGAACAGCACAGGACCCTGAACAGAACCCTTGGGAACCCCACTGGTCATGTCTCTCCAAGCTGAAGAGAGGCCATTTATGATCCTCTCTTCAGCCTGCAGAGACATGACCAGTTTGGGTGTGATCTGTAAACCAATTACAAATCCACCTAACCCTAGCACTATCTATCCCACTTTCTACCAACTTCTTTGCAAGAATACCATGGGGAACCTTATCGAAGACCTCACTGAAGTCCAGATAAGCAATTTCCACAGCATCCACCTCATCCACCAGGCCTGTAATTCAAAGAAAGGGATCAAATTAGTCTGGCATGACTTGTTTTTAGGAAACCCGTGGTGACTTCGTGTAATGACAGATTTGTTTGTTAAATAATTACAGACTGCCTGTTTAATAATCTTTCCAGGAACTGAAGTCAATCTGACTGGGTGGTAATTATTTAGGTCCTCTTTTCCACCCTTTTTGAAGATGGGGATAAGATTAGCCCTCCTCCAATTGATGGGGACTTCCCCTGTTCTCCAGTACTTAATTTCTAATTAATCTGACCTTAATTTCACCAGGATAATTTGCAAGGAGATGAGGAAGATATTTTGTCACAAATATTACCATTAACAATTACAGTATCTAACCTAGTTTGGTTCTGAATCAAACCCCTCTATCTTTTGTACTTCAGATCTCCTAGAGGGGAACCAGTAGACTGAGCATAAGATCTACAGTGAAAACCGGTTATACTGTAAATCTCTTCTTTATGAATATGAAACATACTGTACTTCAAAAGAGCTCAGTTGAGGCTGGAACTGCTCCAAAGTGATTTTGTGTTTTTTTTTCCTTTTATAGGTGAACTCAGCTTTGAACTTGAATTTCTGAAGACCATCTCTGATACAATTTGCTACACTGCATAAGCCATTTTTTTTAAAAAATGTTTCACCTCATTAATCTGTCTGTCAAGGGTTTCTTGCTCTTATATGGAAAGAGGTACCACAGAAGCATTTTGTAAAAATATAGCTAACAAAGATTATTTTCTTCATTTACTCTAGTCTTACAATTAATGGGCAGAATATGCCACCAGTGGATAGTTTAATTTCACTGGTTCCAAAAAAGCCACAACTACATACTGTACTTGTAGTGAAAGAGGCACTATTATAATATTAAACAATTATGTGTTATCAAGTCAGTTCTGGTGACAGACAAACCTTTGTGGGGCTTTCTATGTAGATGTAACATACTCAAAAGTGGCTTACCATTGCCTCCCTCTGGTGGTGTCCTGAGACCATGCAGCTGCTTTCTGGATTCTCTCCTAGGAGGCAAGTGGGGAACTCTCTCTCACCTCCCAGCTCTGTAGCCAGGTGCTCCATCCCACTGAGCCACATTGCAAGTTTTCCACTAATATAATCTTTATATCTGAAGCAGTTAATTAATGAGCAGTGTTTGTTTATAATAAAAAAGAAAAACATGCATGATGGGGTCATTGAACTTCAAGTGTGTGGGATCTCACAGGAAAAAAAATAGCAGCCTAGAATCTTGAAGCCCATCAAGCAGAGACAGGAGTAGAACAGACCTGCTTAACTTTAAAGAATTTTAAACGCAATAATTTGCCCTAAATGTTTCAAAATAGAAGTCCATTCTCTGCTTGTCACTCCCTATTTCTTCATTGTAGAGATAATTTGGGGTAGAATAGGGGAAAGCTGAGCTTGGAAATATATTTTGGAGAGCAAATCCCAGAATTCCCAAGAATCTGTTGTCATGCTGGCCATGGGATATAGTAAGTCGTAGTCCAGAAATGTGACATTTCCCAACGCTGGGAAGGGGAAGCCATTTTGTGCTGGCTGCTGCGAAAAAAACAGTTGTTACACAGATTAGCCTGATAGATAAAACTATGTTATCACCCCTAGTATTGGCTTAGTGAAGGAATGCCTATATAGAGATATTTTCCTTTCATCAAGGACTATCCTTTGCATCATTAAAAGAAAAGTTGAATAAGGCCTATAATTTGTTTCTCAGTGCTACTTCAAACATGCATTATCAATGTTCACTCATGTGGACACAATTACATTTCATGGAGTATAACATGATGTTTTGTAGGAAGGTAATGAGCAAAAACAATTTAGGGGTGAGCCAGAAATATGAATTCTGCCCACTCACTTTATTTAAAGTGAAAGTTGCTTTTCTTCCTTTTTAACAAGGCATCACATAATGTTAAGAATATTATATGGAAATAAAGGATTGGATACCTTTAAATAATTTGAGGTGTTGAAATGCAAGTCTAATTCTGCATGGCTTCATTATTTTTCTGTCTAGATATCTATGCAGTGACTGTGAATGCAATCAAATAAGTACAAAATAAAAGCAAACCTATTATTTTGGTACTCATTTGATTGTAAAGCCTCGTGGTGCAGGGGTTAAAGTGCTGTACTGCAGCTATAACCTGTGCTCATGGCCTGGGATTCAATCCTGGACAGTGGGCTCATGATAGACTCAGCCTTCAATTCTTCCTGGGTTGGTAAAATAAGTACCCAGCTTATGGGGGGGGCAATGTGCAACCTGCATAATTCAATTGTAAACCACCCAGAGAGTGCTTTAAGAACTATGGTGCTCTAAACTCTTTGATTTTTGCTTTTGCAGGAGTGGATACACAACTAAAAAGAGGTCTGGATTCTAAATGCAATTATTTAAAAAGCCCTAATCCTGTATTCTCCCATATTTTCCTATAGCATATTAAAAACAAAGAGGGGCTGCCCTTCTGGGCAGTGAAATATACAAGAATCAGTCTATAAGCACGGAAGAGTGCATTTGCCTCAAGGTGCACAGTAATCTGGGGGCACCTGGAAGGGGAACAAGAGGAGGAAGCCATGCCCCATCCTACCAGCAGACCTCCATTCACCTCTCTAAGGCTTGGTGATCCTTAGTCAGGGGAAAGGAAGATAAGGAAGCAGGTGATGCTTTTTTCCCAAGTAGCACCTCTGTCAATTGTCCCCCCTCCTTTCCCCCACCCCCAATAAGGCTTGGTGATAGTTAGCCCAAGGAAAGGAGAAGAGGGAAGTGTGTGACGGGAGTTCTGCTTGGAAAAAAAAATCCCATTGCCTGCTTCCCTCTCCTCCTTTCCCCAGGTTAATGATAACCAAATCTTAGCCAGGGGAAAGGAGGAGGGGGAAGCATGCTACGGAGGTGATGCTTTGGGAAAAAAATCACCTGCTTGGAAAAAAAATCACCTGCTTGGCACTGTTCACACACTGTGCGGTTTGCACAGGAGAGCCTTGTCTAGGACCCCCCCCCCGAAGAGGGTGTGAGAAAGAGGGACCCTTCTCCCTCTCCTCCACTTGCTTGTTGAGTGAGATGCAGTTGGGGGGCAGGAGGGGGCACATAAATGACTTTGTCCCTGGGCGCTCCAAACCCTAGCTACGCCTCTGCTGATAAGTGAGTGATTGCTTTCATATAGTTGTTCCACATCAGCAGCACACTCTCACACACACTGTGAAATCTGGAATCCTAATCATGTGGTGTATCTCCACATGGACAACTGTTTTACCCAATGGGCAGATAGCAGAAATCACAGCAGTTAATTGCTGCTAATTAATGAGTGACCACTTATATTCCTTATTGCACATCAGCTGCATAATCAATAAAATATTTTATTATATTTATTATATATTTTATTATATATTTATTATTATTTTATTATATGTGTGTTAGGAGTGTGCAAGTGCTTAATGAGTCAGTTTGTAGATAAAAAAAGTCAAACAGATGAGGACAGACTTGTATTTGTACTTTCTTTGATCACTATTTTAAAAATAACAAATGGGGAAGATAGTGGGTTCTTATTTGGACATAGAGGTAATATGCAGCATTGTGAATGCTGGCAATGCAGTCACATTGCCAAAGGGTTCAGTGTTTTTCCATTGGTTTAGCTGTCCTTTCTCAGTAGAGATTTCTCCTTGTGTACCTGGTGAGATCCTAGGGAAAGATGCCACCACAGTAAAAGGCCATGTTCCATATGATCATCTGCTGCTCAGATGAAAGATGGTCTTGAATAGTCAAATATCTTGAAATATTCAACATTATAATTCTGGTTATAGCACAGAAGAGAAAGACTTGAGTTTACTTGGCATTTTTAGGATGGCATCTCATGCAGGACTGTCTCCATTAGGAGATTCTTAAGGCCCCTATCTCACACTTGTACTCACCATCAGCTCTGGTAGGCATAATGACAGCTGGTGGAAACCCAGTTGGGTATTGAGACAGCTCAGGAAAGATTTTTCATTTTTGTCATGCCTTCCATCACCTCTGAGTCAGTGTCACTTTTTACAAAGTTAAATGCTAGGGGCTCTAGCTTTACTGTTGTTGCTGTTCCTTCCCTCCAAGTCAGAATTGACGTAGTGATTATAATAGAGCTTTAAAGGTAAGTGAGGTATTTAAAGAGTGCTGTTACCTGTTCCACTCACCCTGTTGAGTTTCCATGGCTGAGCAGGGATACAAACCCTGGTCCCCAGAGTCCCAACCCGTCACTCTATCCACTACACCACTCTAGGTAATCCAAGCATTAGTAGAAGTATAGAAAACAGAAGTTCTCTCTAACACAAAACAGAAGCAACCAGTAACCTGGCTGTCCATATCACTGCTGTGACATTCTTATGTTGAGATAAAAAAAATCTAGTCAAAAACACTCTAAAGTGACAATTGTTGAAGTATGTTACTACTGAGTGACAATGACATGGTAGCAAATGTGAAGATCCCCTCTGTCACTGAACAGCCGAGAAAGGTTCAGTGTAGTACTTAACGTTCTGTTTTCTCAGTATAGGAGAGGTGTCAGATGTGCTAAGCTCTGTGTAAGTGAATGCAGAATACAGTTAGATGCCAAGACTGTTACACATTTTGGAGCATTTAAATACAGTGGTACCTTGTATAAAGGAATTAATTCATTCCAAATGAAATTATGCTAAGCAAATTTTCCTTTATACAAATTTCCCATAGGAATGCATTGAAAACCCTAATCGCGACCATTTTTATGTTGTACGGATTCACCCCATAGGCGATTATGTTAAGCAAATTTCCCCTATCTCCAGAATTTTTTATCTTGTACAGATTTTATGTTATACAAAATGTTTGTTATACAAGGGTCCACTGTACTTAAAACATGCCTCTTTTTGCTTGATGTAGGTCAGTTAAGTCCGATACTATGTCAGGTCACTCTGCTCACTTTGCTTACTCTGTTACTCTGCGAGACCTGTTGTAAATCAGGTTATGCCTCTGTTTTCTCTCTGTGTGTATGTTATGCAACGCTGTGTGTTTATATTGTTTGCCAAAGAGTGGCTATTTTCTTTAATACATTAAGTTCAAATTATTACTCATAACCTGGCTGTGTTGAGTCCTTGTGTTGCTCTGGGGTTTTCCACTGCGAATTTTGCTTGCTCTTATGTACTCAGTCAAGCGCGCGCATATCACAACACTTTTAAACGGTCTATTGAATCACATACCCTAGAATTTCTAAAGAACAGCCTGCTTCATTGCAGCAAAAACCAAACAGCTTCTTCAAAACCAATTCTAGTCTTTGACCACTTTAAGTCCCACAGATTTATCTGATGGGATTTTAACAGCCTGACTGCATGTAAATGTGCTGATTAAACCATAGTCTTCTCAAACTGTGTTTACATATAAAGGACACTAATGTTTACATTCAGAATTTTCATATATGTATATATAATACAAAAATATTTTTTAAAGAATCAAACAACGCCACACTAAAAACAGGAAAAAATCAGCACCAAAAACATATTCAAAAGCAATGAGGCATAACAATCCATTAAAAAGCCCCTCTCACACAGCCAGTCACTAAAAGAAAAGAAGAAGAAGAAAAACTGGCAAGTGTTCATGCTGGTTGATCACACAACTAATCATGCAACAAGAAGCCTGTCAGGGCAAAGGGGGGCAATTATATGATTGCTTTTCCATTCCACAAATTCAGGGAATAGGATATTGGCTTGTGTGCTTCTTTACGGTGGCATTCAAATGAAGGATCACCCTCTCTGCCCAAGCTTGCCTGTATCCATCTTTCCAGCCCAGTGACAACATACAGACTTCTAGAACCGCGGCCAGGCTTCCAGTGCCAAGGCAGAGCTCATTAAAGTTGAGTCGAGCTTGGCAAAGTCCACCAGAGCAATTGACCCATGGATATGTTGGTTTGGAGATCATAGGACCTGTATGTCAAAACTAACTTTCCTGAGTTTTTGGCAGTTGCACTTAATGGAGTGAGACTGTAGTGAGTGTCCAGAAGATTGCTGGGAATTAAAACTGCAGCTCTCATTGGATTTCTGCTGCTGAAACTGACAAGTAGGCTCCAGGCATCCATAATGTAGGAAGCCCTTTGCCCACAAAGGTTAAAATGCCAAATGTTCCCTCAGATGTGGAGTGGCATCTACTCTCTTTGCTCTTTCTAGTTGCCGGGAAAGATCTGTTCTGTTCTCCCTTATTCTTAATGGTAATTTAGGCCATAGTCTTACCATAGTTTTCGGCGTATATAAATTTTATGCGTATATTTTTTCAAGTGGTCACGTGGTTTTTAATGTGCAGTCAGTGTTCTCTCTTCTGCATCGTATTTTCCTATTCTGGTTCTGTCTCTACCTGTCTATTTCACATTATTCCCTTATTTCCAGCTCCACTTTCCAAGCCTCTGTGGTGTTTAACCTCAATAAGCTGCCAAAAAAGGGGAACAACAGATTTTACTGCATATTTTTGGGGTCCTGTCATGGTTACAGAAGCAAATAAGTAAGCATCTTCGAGCAAAGTTTCTAAATACAGCCCCTGGCGGTGGTTTAGGAAACTGCGCTGAAACTTCTGTTCCAAGGATGTGGTAGGCCAGGACCAGAATTTACTTGTCTTCATGGTTAGCACACAATCTTTTTCTGCGCAGTTCGCCACTGGGAAACTACACAGAAAATGCAGGTAGGACCGCGGCCTTATATGCTTTATATGCTATGCTTCTTCAGTGGGATTTACTGTTTTTATTTTTTGGGTTATTTTTGTTGTCAATCATATTTTTTTTTTTTTGTTACCACTAATGCCACTGCTTCCAGCAAAACATGTTATATAAAGCTTATTTCTAAAAAAAACAACCCAGAGTTGTAATATGTAACTATCAAGCATTTCTGGTAGTAAAGCTCTGACAACTGGAAGAATAATGTATCTGAATTTTAAATTAATCAAATAGACATGTTTCCTTATTTTCCCCATTCACATACCTTAGTTTCTGTATAGATACAATCCATTCACATATTTAGGAAAATAGATGCCATTGCAGTAAATAAAAAGTTCCCTGCGTAAAACAAAACAGAGTTCACCAAGGAAGGTAATCAAATCTCTCACAGTTTAAACATAGCTAATCTAACATTTTCTGGAAAATATTCTTTACTGTTCCAAATAAACTTTTGCAATATACATGGCAAGTTACACTGCTTGTCTTAATAAAAGTGTGAATTTTATGTTTGTAAGTGGATACATGAATGATAACTTGGATTCTTACTTTGCCAGTACAGGTAATGCAGCTGTCCTCTAGAGGGATCCATTTTATTGCGGATCTATGAGAGACAAAAATCTAGCAGAAGATTTATTTTATTTTATTTTTGCTTCCTCTTGTTGACAGATGACTCAGTTAGGCAAGCTAATGGAAGTTGACAGCAATCCGTCTTCATAATATTGGGCTCCGTTTTCCTCCTGCACTTATATCACTCTTGCGTGCACATTTGGTCATGGTGAGGAGGATCTAGTGTTCCAGGCAAGCTGAGAGCAATGCCATTAAGTAAGTGAAACTCACTTGGGATTTAGACTCCTTGCAGGGTGAACCAAGGCAGAATGGTAGAAGCTAGAGACCAGATTTACAGTGCATATATCCATCCTCTGAAAGAAAGAAAAAAGTCATATCAACCAGAAGAGAACTGATAGCTCCAGTGATGATGGAGTTGTCGCGGAGCAGTTAAATGCTCAGCGGAAGGAGTGTGTAAAGTGTGGGCTTTAACAGCCAGATAGCAGTGCTAAATAAATACGCAAACACAGCGGTGACTCCCTTCACCAAGAACTGTATTTACAAAATATATGCAAGTCCAACAAAAAAAACAGAATCGGCAGGCATATACCTAGTTAGTTAGTTAGACAGTCCAGTAGTCCAAACATTCCAGGATCCAAACTGACAGAGTAACGAGCTGCTTCTTCCAACCATGTCCCACACCATACTGAACAACTCTCTTGCTTTTATGTATGTGTCTGATGCAATCATTACAAAGCAAATTGACAACTGAGCATGACTGAAACTGTCACCTGACTCGACTAGTTGCCAGGATATAATTACACAGGTGAATGCTCACTCTGCTTTGCCATTCCCAAATTGCATTGTAACTTGCAATAGGACAATTCCATTTTGTACAATCCCCAACAGGAAGTCCTAACAGTCTCAGTTAAAAAGGCAACAATGCTTTGAAAAATGGAAAGTAGTTGGAAAATAAATTCTGAAAGGAGACCAAACGACTCAAGAAAAGAGAGAGAGAAGCATGGCTTTTCATTTGGAAGAACGTAAGATAGCTTAATAGGTGACTTTTCAAGGCCATTAATTGATAATATTTCCATAAGTCAGAAATAATTTTGGAACATAAAAAAACAACTGCAGAAAATCCTTTAGAATGCTGGTTAGTTGAGACAGGAAAATATCAACAATATATGTTGCTATGACAATATATTTAGGTATAAAGCCAAAAATAGAAACAAATGTTTTGTGACAAAGAAGAACACAGTCGTTTCAGTATGGTAAAAAATCAATTAAAATCTTTGGAGCCATAGGGTAAAGCAAACCGGGTTATTTTGGGCCACACCCATAGAAAGCAGTGGATCTGCAGATTATGCTCATAGATGGTAGGTTTCAGATGCCACCCCTGGTGATGCACCAGTCATGTTAAAATAATAGCATCAGTATATTGATGCAAATATGAAGAGGTGCTGGGAACCAGGGTTTAGGAGTCCCTTTATTCCACTAGGTTGAATGGCTGTATGAGATTTCCATTCTGCCCACCTTCACCTTAAGAGGATGTAAGAAGTATCTTACATTATTAAAAAGGCAACATTAAAACTAAGAACAATAAGCAAACAAATACTTTGAAAGATGGAAAACTAAAAATGGAAAAACACAAGTAGCTCTACAAATTCATTTGAAGCATTAATGCATAACAAATAGGGATGGGCACGAAACAGGAAAAAATGGTGCTACATTTCATTCTGTTTCGGAGGGCCCCACATTTCATTTCGTTTCATCTCATACTAAGTTTTATAGCAAAAAATTGTATGAAGCAAAAGA
Source organism: Phrynocephalus guinanensis (assembly GCA_037367245.1). Classification (NCBI taxonomy): domain Eukaryota; kingdom Metazoa; phylum Chordata; class Lepidosauria; order Squamata; family Agamidae; genus Phrynocephalus; species Phrynocephalus guinanensis. Next base: position 103,855,972 of record CM074735.1, on the reverse strand, counting down.
AAAATGAAATGTTTTGTTACCTTGTGACAGCTCTGAAGACTCCAGCAGCAGCTCCCAAGGCTCCGGTGGTGGCAGCGGTGGCAGGCCTAGACCTGTCTGCCAGCTGCTCACCCTCTCCATTGGTGGTGGTGGCAGACCTAGGCTGGCCTGCCCACCTGGCTGGCAGGGCTCTGGCGGAATCAACAGGGACTCCAGTGGTGGCCGCTCACCCTCTCCTGCGGTGGCGGCGGTGGCTTCGGCGGTGTGCCTAGGCTGGTCTGCCAGCCACTCACCCTCTCTGGCCTGGCTGGGTGATCTTGGTGGCAGCGGCAGCAGCAGAATACCCACAGGTAAGTGACCATTTTACAGACGGAACAAATTGGATTGTTTTAACAAAAAAATGACCTTTTTGTTTTGCCTGTAACGAAAAACTGCTTCATTGTTTTATTTCATTTTGTTTCATTTTGTTATGTAACAAAATGATGAAACAGCATTTCATTTTTCATTTTGTGCCCATCTCTAATAACAATTCATCTCAAAGTCACATAACACGTAGCTTGTCACTCAGAGAAAGCTTTCCTGAAGGAAAAGTTATTTGCCTACTTGCGGAGGAACAACAAAGATGGGACCATCCTGGCTTCTTGTGGAAGGGAATTCCAAAGTCCTGGAGCAACATCCAAGAAGACACTGACAGTAGTTGCACTCCTTTGCCAAACATTCTGCTGGAAACAATAGAATGAGATTCAACAGGGATAAATGCTAAGTACTGCACCTTGAAAAGACTAACACGGCTACCCTCTCTGAACCTAGAAAAAAGAAACCCAACATAGAGTTGCAACATAGAGATACTTGACTCAGCAATACTAGGAGTGAGGCTGATTTTAGAATTGTCATAGATCACAAGCTGACTATGAGCCAACAGTGTTATGTGGCTACAAAAAGGTAAATTTTATTTTAGGCTGCATTGACAGAAGTCCAGTCTCCAAATCCTTTGAGGTGAGTTGGGCTTTTTCTTCTTTTTCAGACAGCCACCCAGCTGTTTTTTTTTAAAAAAACCTGAATGACCTGATGACCCATTTCATAATTTGTGTGAGGAAAATTCAAAAATGCATGTTGCATGGACTTTGATGAACCACCATTTTGCTGGTTCATACCCATCTCTACTTTCATATATCATGTGGAAAAAATTAAAAAGGGAGCAGTGGGAAAAGGTGGAATAATTACATGTGGAAGAAGATCTTGTCTGGATGACATCCATTTGGAAACATTCTCAAAATGAAGAAGTACAGTTAATATGTTGAAAATATTGTATGAAATATACTGATATGTGTTTGGCTTTGAATCTTTTGTTGGTGCACAGTTCACAAAAATATAATTTTGTTTTTAAATCAGATAAAAATAGCACCTTTATTGAATTGACTCTCTAAGATATTTGGATTCCCAAATAATTTAGAAATACATTATTTGTATTGAAATATCTTCCCATTCATGCTGTCAAATCTGAATGAAAGAAACACAAAGGAAAGTTCTAACTGAAGTTTCCTTAATTAGTTTAGAACTCATTCTTGCTCAAATGAGGAATAAATCAAGATTGTGCAGCCTATATTTAGAAAAAAGGAGAATTAAGCAGTCGTCATCAAACCAAGCCAGTGGATTAAACCAAAGTAAAACCAAAATGAAGGATAAACCAACAGGGAATTCAATGCATTCTTCTTTCTCTTGGCTTTTCCACCTGCCATCTCTTTGAGAAACCTGAGCTAGATAGTCTTGAACGTTTAAAAAGAAGGAACAGCTTCAAACTGTTATTGTGATTGGTGCAATTATGCAAGACTGTGATCTCTACAAGCATAAATAGTGATATAAGGACTCCCTCTGTTGGCTTATGTTTATGGTGTTTTGGAATGTAGGGATGTGCTCATTCTGTACATCTGGGATACTGTTCCCACATAGGAGTCATGCACATCCTTTGATTATTTCCCATTTATTCCCTCCCCTCCATCAGGGTAGATACAAGGTACTAGATCAAGGATGCTGGAGTTTGCTGATGATGACAAGAGGAAAACCATGACACATTGCATCCTCTTTACTGCTTCCCGCTCTTCTCATACATTTGTACCATATGATGAAAATTCTAGCCATATAGTCGACTAATATTCTAGCCATTAGGTAATTGTGTTTGGGAAATATCACACCCTTAATCTAGGCTTTATTCCATGGCTCTTCTCCATTGCAAGAGGAATCATATTTCCATCCTTTACCAATCTGGAACACCATAGGCCGTCACTTCACGAAGAACTTCTCTTCGCAGCGTGATTGCCTTCGCTATGAATTTGAAGGCGGTCACGTGGTAGTCACGTGGTCTCCATTCGCCCCCACCCCTCTTTCCGTGTCCTCACCGGGCGAGGTTTTAGGGTCGAATCCAGTAGTACTTCACGTGCTCCCTTCGCATTCGGAAGCTTACTTGCAACGTCCGGTTTCTGCTTTCTTTTATTTTTTTAAGAAAATTACCACGGCGTATCGATGCATCAATACCCGGCTGTCATTTGCGGTCAGAGGACTTGTGGGCGGCCATCGTGTTTCCCTGAAGCAGAGCTGCTGGGTTGGTTTTTTGGGGGGGGGCGGGGCGGGGAGAGGCTTCTCTCAGCTTCATCGCCCTGTGTGCCCCGCCGCCGCTCTCTGGGTGGGCGCGCGCGGGGGTGTCTTGCGGCAGCGGCACCGACACCCCATCCCCCCTCCCTCTGCGCAGCCCTTCGCCATCCCTTGCCAGCGGAGGGGCTCTGCTCACGTCACCCGGGGACGCTTGCCCCCCCTCTGTTGCCCCTGCCCCGTTTACAGAAGGCAAGATCAAAAGAACGGGTTAACCGAAATATCTATGCATTGGCATTTCGGAGAAAAAGTAAGTTAAAAAATAATTAAATATACTTTTTAACTGGCCACACGTGAATTTGGATACGAAGCGGGATGCGAAGCGAGGGAGATTCCCGGCCTCCGGCAGGGGAATCTCTCGCCCCGCTTGGAGCACGGTTTAGGGGCGTGGTCGGGGCGTGGTCGGGGTGGCGCCGCATCCAAAATGGAGGATCGTGCGGACAAAACCGACCGATTCGCGCAGAAATCACGGCTCGCCGCGCAGCGAGAGGTTCGTGAAGTAACGGCCATAGTCAGCATGAGACAGAAACAAAAAGGATGAAGGGTTTTTACTCAGGGCAGCAGGCAGGAAGCAGCTCATCTCTAATTATGCTGACAAAGCTGGATTAAAGAATCATGGAAGAGAACTTGTGATACCAAGCAATGAAATGACAGAATGGCAGTCTCCCATTGGCCTAATTTTGTGTTGGCACAGCCACTGCTCTGCTGGGCTGGAGATGGTTTGGATTTGGCATAACATCCTTCCTGCTCCATTCCTTCTCCACCTCTTTTTTGGCTCATCCAGTGACAGATTTTAACTGGCAAAGCAGTTCTGCTGGGAGATCCCACTGATAACAAATCTCAGAGGCCAGCCAGCTTGAAGAGATTTCTGCCAACCTAAGGGCACTTCTGTCAGCAAAAAGAGCTTTTTGCCTTTTCCTAATCCTTTACAGGCCACACATCATTGAGGTGGAATTGCAGTTAGGCAGGCATTATCTCCACTGCATTGAGATGGGCACAAAGCAATTTGGTCTGGTTCATCTAAATTTATGTGTAAAATACCAAAGTCCTCTCCACCTCCACCCCCAGCCTAGGATGGCTGCCCCACTCACTAACCGACACAACTCAAATGATTTGCTTTGGGGCGCCAGTTTCCATTATTCCCTATGGAGAAATTTGCTTTGGCAGAGAGTCCAAACATCCAGCTTTCTCTACTTTGGTGTGTTTTTCTTTTTGACATCGAGCTCCTTGTGTTGTGCTGATGCCCCACTGCCACAACACAAGAAGGTGGATTTAAATAAGGTGAATGTGCCAAAGTGGTAAAAAGCTTCCCCCACCTTGGCACGTTTGCCTTTTAAAAATCACCTTCCTTCTGTTTCAGCAGGCTATTCTTATGTTCTTAACCAACACTGTGCTGTTAGGCTATCTTAGGTAAAGAGCATTTCAGCACTTTACAAAGTATTTCCCCTTGCTGAAACCCTGGTTGAAATCTTTTTGCTTAGTGTAGTAAGTCACATTAGTATAGGCACTTTGAATCAGTGGGAATTTAGTGAATAAACTGCTATGTAAGTGCCTACTAGAGATGGATAAGAAATGAAAAGTGAAACATTATTTTGGCGGTTAATTATGTAACAAATTGTTTCATTACAAAATGATATTTCATTACAAAATGATGTATCACTGAATATTTTCTATTGTACTTTTCTGCTTTATCTGAGTTAATGTCATGGCATATGAATACATCAGGATTAAAATCTATCTCATGTTTATTTTTAAGACCCATTTATTCTCTTTTATTTTAGCCACACAGAGCATTTTCAAGGCATCCCACTCATTTGTCACTTTTCCTTCTTTGAGAAGGAAGATTAGCTGAATGATGTGACAGATAGTTCAGGTAAGCAAGCTGAAGTTTTCTTGTTAATTCCATGTCAAATCCCAATAGATTTGCTGAGCTTCTGCTTCAACCTACGTGATTGTAAGCCTTGCTGCATTAAGTACAAAAAAATTCACAGTGACAATTAATTTTAGAAGAGGAAAATTAGTCAAATTATTATGGATTAAAACAATTAAGTACAGTTCACTCTTTAATTTAATGTTTCTGGCACATCTTTTACTGTGTTGGGGAAAGGCATATTAAAACAACAGTAGCAATGTGGGAGAGAACACTCTCAGGATGCTGATTAGGAAGTTTGTAGAAAGTTTATTAAAATAGCCCTTATTAAAATAGCCCAACGCGTTTCGGCCCAAATGGCCTTCTTCAGGGACTTTTTCACTATAAAAAAGGTGACATTTAAAAGACATAGAGTCAGAGAATTTTACATATGAACAACAAACAGAAGCACTAATAATCAAATGCATGATAAACACTTAAAATGCTGAAACAGTAAGTTTTTTTTTATTATTTGGAGAGGAGGAGACAAGCTCATAAAGTCCTTTTCTGAATGGATAAATTCTCTAGATACTAATCTGAAATTTGATTTAGAATACAACCATTCCGAAATCCACTTTTTAGATCTTACCGTCAAAATACACTCCGGACGATTGAACACCAGCCTATATAGAAAACCTACAGACTGTAACTCTCTCCTCAGATTTGACAGTTCACATCCAAAATCCCTCAGAGAAAATTTACCATATGGACAATTCCTAAGAATCAGAAGAAACTGTACCAACACAGATGATTTTCTATCTGAATCTCATCTCCTAAAAAAACAATTGTCCAATAGAGGCTATCCAAGTCACATCATTGAAAGAAATTTCTATAAAGCAGTTAACTCTAGAAGAAAAGATCTACTTTTAAGTCAACAGAGAGATACCCATAACCGCATCAGTTGTGTGTTGACATATAATCATATCACCAACAAACTACAAAATAGCATTAGAACACATTGGCACATCCTCAATAACATACCTGGGTGCTCAGAAAAACCTTTAATTACTTTTAAAAGAACAAAAAACCTAGCTGACTTTTTAATCAGGAGTGAATTCAAAGAAGAAAAAAATCAGATAAAAGATAACATTCTCAAGACCAAAAAGCCACCTACTGGCCATCACCCATGTGGGCATTGTATTTATTGTAAACATACCACAAAAATGACTGATTTTACAGATATACAGAATAGGAAATATACTTTAATGCAATTCACAAACTGCAATACTCAGGGTGTTGTATATGTCATCAGCTGTCCTTGCCCTAAACTGTATGTAGGGAAGACTTCCAGACCCTTGAAAAAACGGATAGGGGAACATATTAGCAACATCAGAAATAAAAGGATAGGTACTCCTTTAGTAAACCACTTCATAGAATACAAGCATTCAGAAAAAGATCTTAAATTTTGGGCAATAGAAACTGTGAAAAACAATGAAAAAATCCTTCTAAAAAAAGAAATAGACTGGATCATTAGGCTAAACACCTTATCCCCTATGGGTTTGAATGAAGAAATAGACTTTTTACCATTATTATAAGTTTTGGCCAAGGCTACAGCCACAAATGGATTTCACTTGAATGCTACACCAGCTGGGTAATCTCACCAGCAATTATAAAAGCCCCCAGCTGTAGCTAGCAACAGACTGAGAAGCAAGACATTTAATGTCTCCAGAATTTCTTTGAGCACAGGTTAGTGATGTGTATTGTAGTATAATATTGCAGTTATGTTGAAAAAACAGTTCTTTTACCCTACTGAACAATGAAGTGATAATACTAAGAAAGATAAGAGTATGTTTGCCAACAAGTGGAACACTGAGATAAATGCACGTAAATTCTGCTTCAGATAAGATGTTTGGAAATAGTTGTAGACAACACCCACATACATGCAAGCAGATGAATGATACTCTATGTATGGAAATAGTGGGGTAAACAGTAAAATACCCATGCATCTGCTACCATCACTTCTCTTTTGAAGCTATATTTTTGAGACTGTGTACACATGCATATCACGCCTTGTGTGGTTGTTCTCTAGAATGTTGTTACATAGGCTGGTTGGGAGTTTGAGACAGCAGGCCGGACTGTTTTTTAAAGTAGACCTGTAACACTTAGTGAGTATCCCTACAAAACTTACTGTTTCAGCATTTTAAGTGTTTATCATGCATTTGATTATTAGTGCTTCTGTTTGTTGTTCATATGTAAAATTCTCTGACTCTATGTCTTTTAAATGTCACCTTTTTTATAGTGAAAAAGTCCCTGAAGAAGGCCATTTGGGCCGAAACGCGTTGGGCTATTTTAATAAGGGCTATTTTAATAAACTTTCTACAAACTTCCTAATCAGCATCCTGAGAGTGTTCTCTCCCACATTGCTACTGTCTGTGGATGCTCCAGTCCTTTCACCTTGGTCCTCACCTACTGGCATCATGTCCTGGGACAACACATTCAGCTACTCTAAAGAGTTTTTAGACAATCTACTCACACAGCCATCTATTTTTGAACGTCAAAATGAATGTACCAGCATGGAATGGGAAGAAATCTGCAATTTACATAAGAAACTGATAAGAAGTGAATTGCATGCCTCCACATTAATAGAATACTGCAGAGTACAAAGAATCCCCAGAGGATTAAGAATATTAAAAGAACCAGGCATGTATAGAGACAACAATGAGTTCATTAATAAATGGAATGCTATCCTCAACAAATGTTCACAAGACCTCATGCTCCTCATCATTGACACCTCTTCCAAAAACAACATTGAAATGAAAAAAACCTTAGATGAAAATATGGACAAATACAAACAACATCTAACGAAAGATAAAGAAAAGAATTTAGAGAACTTGGATAAGGAGCTGAAGAAATTCTATGAGGAACTAAAAGCATTCAAATATAAAAAATTTTTAAGAGATGAAGGAGATTATGCTTCTAAGAAAGTTTACCCATGGCAATACAAAAGATCCAAAAAAGTATCTTTCCACATAGAAGACAGCTCCTTCTCATCACACACAGATTGGGAATCGGACATAGATGACAACAGAGATACAGATGTTAATCACAGGAGTTTTTTAGACACAGACACAAGACACAACAAACCAGAAGGACATCCCAACACCTCCATGACCAAAAGAAGACCACCAAGGAACAACTCCTCCATCAGAACCAGGAGAAGAGCACGGTAGTGAACCTTTCTCATAGAACTCTCAACGATACAGAATGTGAGGTATTAAATAAAGGTCTATCTTTTGTTCCCACTCCGAAACATGACCCCACCACCATTAGGCTTGATCTTTTTCGTTTTATCAGAAACATAAGATTACGCCAACATTTTGGCACATCTGAATCCTTCCCCCGTTCATGTCATTTTTTTAAGGGTAAATCCTCATTTATGCCCTCTGATCATCCAGATCCTTCCATCATCACTTTTGAAAGACTAGTTTTACAAGATTTAGACAGATTAGAAAAATCCCACAGGAACCCTTGGCACAATATGAGTAAAATAGAAATGGACACTTTAAGATCCCTCTCCCAAGATCCCACTATTATCATAAAACGAGCAGATAAAGGTGGAGCCATTGTAATTCAAAATACTTCAGACTACAAACAGGAAGTCCTCAGACAACTGGCAGATACCTCCACATATACAATGTGCTCCAAAGATCCCACACAAGACATCTTAAAGGAGATTAAATTCATATTAGAAGAAGGACTAACTCTAGGATATATTACCAAATCTGAATATAATTTCCTACTCAACAAAAACCCCAGGATACCGGTCTTCTACACTCTTCCTAAAATCCATAAACAACAATATCCAGTTAAAGGCAGACCCATTGTTTCAGGCTCCAATTCAGTTTTAGAGCCTGTTTCAAAATTCATTGATTATTTTTTTAAAACCCTTCATACCCATAATCCCCTCTTATATTCAAGATTCTAGGGATTTCATTAATAAAATTGAACCCATACAGATAAAAGAACATGACCTCCTGATTACTATGGACGTCAACTCTCTTTACACCAGCATACCTATAGAAGAAGCTTTATCCATTATACTTGACACTTTGCAGAAAAGAACAGAAGAACACCCCCCCCTCATTCTTTTTACATGATTTAGCTGAACTATCTCTTACAAAAAATTACTTCAAGTTTGACAATAAATTTTATTGGCAAATTAAAGGGGTTGCCATGGGTTGTCCTATGGCCCCTGAAATAGCCAACTTATATATGGAAATTTTTGAAAGACACATCCATTCCCCCACCAATCCCTTCTTTAAACATATTGTCAAATGGTTCCGATACATTGATGACATTTTTATTATTTGGAGAGGAGGAGACAAGCTCATAAAGTCCTTTTCTGAATGGATAAATTCTCTAGATACTAATCTGAAATTTGATTTAGAATACAACCATTCCGAAATCCACTTTTTAGATCTTACCGTCAAAAATACACTCCGGACGATTGAACACCAGCCTATATAGAAAACCTACAGACTGTAACTCTCTCCTCAGATTTGACAGTTCACATCCAAAATCCCTCAGAGAAAATTTACCATATGGACAATTCCTAAGAATCAGAAGAAACTGTACCAACACAGATGATTTTCTATCTGAATCTCATCTCCTAAAAAAACAATTGTCCAATAGAGGCTATCCAAGTCACATCATTGAAAGAAATTTCTATAAAGCAGTTAACTCTAGAAGAAAAGATCTACTTTTAAGTCAACAGAGAGATACCCATAACCGCATCAGTTGTGTGTTGACATATAATCATATCACCAACAAACTACAAAATAGCATTAGAACACATTGGCACATCCTCAATAACATACCTGGGTGCTCAGAAAAACCTTTAATTACTTTTAAAAGAACAAAAAACCTAGCTGACTTTTTAATCAGGAGTGAATTCAAAGAAGAAAAAAATCAGATAAAAGATAACATTCTCAAGACCAAAAAGCCACCTACTGGCCATCACCCATGTGGGCATTGTATTTATTGTAAACATACCACAAAAATGACTGATTTTACAGATATACAGAATAGGAAATATACTTTAATGCAATTCACAAACTGCAATACTCAGGGTGTTGTATATGTCATCAGCTGTCCTTGCCCTAAACTGTATGTAGGGAAGACTTCCAGACCCTTGAAAAAACGGATAGGGGAACATATTAGCAACATCAGAAATAAAAGGATAGGTACTCCTTTAGTAAACCACTTCATAGAATACAAGCATTCAGAAAAAGATCTTAAATTTTGGGCAATAGAAACTGTGAAAAACAATGAAAAAATCCTTCTAAAAAAAGAAATAGACTGGATCATTAGGCTAAACACCTTATCCCCTATGGGTTTGAATGAAGAAATAGACTTTTTACCATTATTATAAGTTTTGGCCAAGGCTACAGCCACAAATGGATTTCACTTGAATGCTACACCAGCTGGGTAATCTCACCAGCAATTATAAAAGCCCCCAGCTGTAGCTAGCAACAGACTGAGAAGCAAGACATTTAACGTCTCCAGAATTTCTTTGAGCACAGGTTAGTGATGTGTATTGTAGTATAATATTGCAGTTATGTTGAAAAAACAGTTCTTTTACCCTACTGAACAATGAAGTGATAATACTAAGAAAGATAAGAGTATGTTTGCCAACAAGTGGAACACTGAGATAAATGCACGTAAATTCTGCTTCAGATAAGATGTTTGGAAATAGTTGTAGACAACACCCACATACATGCAAGCAGATGAATGATACTCTATGTATGGAAATAGTGGGGTAAACAGTAAAATACCCATGCATCTGCTACCATCACTTCTCTTTTGAAGCTATATTTTTGAGACTGTGTACACATGCATATCACGCCTTGTGTGGTTGTTCTCTAGAATGTTGTTACATAGGCTGGTTGGGAGTTTGAGACAGCAGGCCGGACTGTTTTTAAAGTAGACCTGTAACACTTAGTGAGTATCCCTACAAAACTTACTGTTTCAGCATTTTAAGTGTTTATCATGCATTTGATTATTAGTGCTTCTGTTTGTTGTTCATATGTAAAATTCTCTGACTCTATGTCTTTTAAATGTCACCTTTTTTATAGTGAAAAAGTCCCTGAAGAAGGCCATTTGGGCCGAAACGCGTTGGGCTATTTTAATAAGGGCTATTTTAATAAACTTTCTACAAACTTCCTAATCAGCATCCTGAGAGTGTTCTCTCCCACATTGCTACTGTCTGTGGATGCTCCAGTCCTTTCACCTTGATATTAAAACAACAACAATTAGTAAAATAAATTCAGACATCACAACAAGAGATCATGTGAATTGTCAGCTTGCTAAAGACAGCATTCAGTGTTTGCACTTTATATAAGTATATGCTTTTCTCATGAATATACCATAGGCATTGGTACACTCCTACCTCAAAAGCCTTGTTGGGGTCACCAGAAATCAATTCAGACTTGACAGTATATAACAGGAACAACAACTGGCACACTGTGGGCAGTTACATTGGTGAATATAAAGGTATAGTCCTAGATTATGTGGGAAACCTTTAATTCTATTATAGACTGATATACTGTGAAGAAACTGAGGAACTGGTGAGCATGGAATGTAGAATACATTTACTGGAAATTTCAGAGCTTTGTTGTGAATGCTTGGGAATTTGGCCTAGATGGTTGAGGTAAGTATGTAGCCCAAAAAAAATTCAATTCACACTTTCCACTGACCTCCTATTAATGAATACTTCAAGAGGGACTGAGAGGAAGCTTACTCTTTTATGTTTACATTTTACCAGAGGGCATATCAAAGCAGGACCAAAAAAGATTACATAAGAACATAAGAACATAAGAAGAGCCATGCTGGATCAGGCCAAAGGCCCATCTAGTCCAACTTCCTGTATCTCACAGTGGCTCCACCAAATGCCTCTGGGAGCGCATGAGACTAGGTATCTGTCTCCTGCTACCACTCCCCTGCATCTGGCCCTTGAAGTACCCTGGTTTTAAGACTGGAGATTCCACATCTCCATCATGGGTTATAACCTGTGATGGACTTTTCCTCCAGCAGTCTGTCTATAAATTGTCATCCTAAGGGCAAAGCAATGAGCTGTTTCATGCTTCTGCTGTTCAGTCTTAAACATAAAGCTGCTCTGCCATTGAACTTTTTCATTCGACAGCTTATATTTTTCCTATCAGGAAATAGAATAATTGGTACTTGCAAAGGTCAAGTCTAGACTAGCTGCAACAAACTGAGATGAGAAGAAATCAAGATGAGAACATGTTGATAGGATTTACCAAAATAGGGGGAGGGTTAGGCTACCATAAAATTCATCTGTTGTTTTACTATGTAAAATAAGACCACATATTTCTATAGATTTCAGTTTTAGGCCCTTTGTCTGTCCCTGACTTGTATCAAAGGATAGTATGAAATACCTAGGGTCTGAAGTGAAAGCTGGTTGAATCCAGCTTGGCTGAAGCTCATGCTGGCTTTATGGTGTTGTAAAGATTCAATTTGGTTGCCTCTGGCAGGCCCAACTTTTTATTGTACCTGTTAGATGGGGTTGGGGGTGGGGACACCACTAAGCACACAAAGATTATCTTTTAAAATATAGGGATAGTTTTATTAAAAGGATAGAGATTCTCCAGAATGGAACTGAATAGATGTTCAGGCCAGAACAATCAGTCTTACAAAGGGTAAATGGAAATGTATTTCTTTATAGGGTCCTCATCTCAAAACAGTGTGAAATTGGCAAATTAAAACATCCCAACTACTTGACAGTTTGCATACAACTTGTTCTGCTATGGCCTTGGGATGATGGTATGTTTTCAGTCCCGTGACACAGATTGACACCCTTAAACCATCACCAGAAATATATATGTTTACGTGGATGTTTTAGGATTTCATAGAACAAAGAGTTAAGTAACAGCAAACACTTTCAGTGCGATTTCCCATGTAAGAAATATCAGCTCAACCTTTTCCCTTCTCTTCCCTGTCTACCTGGCTCTCAACTGGGAGAAGGTGAAGGTGTGTTTGTGATGTTTGTGCCAAGTGCTAATCTTGTAGAAGAGGAATGATTAAGGGGAAAGTATCTTTTGAACAGGCTCATTTATGTCACCCCAAATGCATTTATAGTAGCAAAAAGCATTTGGCACATATTGAAAGAAAACTAGGTAACCTAATTTTATATCAGTGGCAGTGTCTCTGGATTTAGATCTGGCATAACCCAGACAGTTTCTCACCCTTTTTCTTTCCCGTCTTTTGAATTATAGGGCTCTTTTGCTGGTTGACCATAGGTGGCAGAGCCATTGTTCTGGCAGACCCAGAAGCTGAGCTGGCAGACAGAGATTCTGTCAGCACAAGGTCAAGTTCTATCTGTTTTGAATATTCTATAGCAGGCATGTCTAAATTTCGGCCCTCCTGTTGTTTTGGACCACAACTCCCAGAATTCTAAGCTGACAAAGGGCTGTGGGAGTTGTGGTCCAAAACATCTGGAGGGCTGAATTTTGGATATGCCTGTTCTATAGCCAGCACATATCTGGATAGAATGCTCTGTTAGAATCTCAATAATTCCATCACAAGTCATAGAAAATTTTAACAAACTGCAGACCCTCTGTGAGAGGGGTAATAAGCCAGAACTGCTAAATACATTCATCTGTTTGACAGCCTAATTTGTTTTGCTGTGATGCAATGATTTCTCATAAAAAGCCACACATAACCGAAAAATTGTATTTGTGTAGCATTAGCTTGCCGATCAATATCAAATTACCTTGAATGAAGTCAAGGGTACAACACAATTATAACATGACATTACAATGTGATCAAGGTAAAGACCTCTAGTTTTCAAGTAGATCAATGTGTTCTGAAGGTCAATATGGAATATGTCTTACAACAAATAAAGCTCTTTTCAATGTACCATCTAATTGCCATTTTGTTCATATATCACACCAAATTGCCTATCAATATACCTCTGTATGCCCCAAATACATTTCAAAAAATCTCTCTCTTATATTGGTGTGCAGGCACGTCCACATGAACATACTGTGTGGTGTTTTTCTGTAGCAACCTTTGTATAAGTTAAGTGTAGAACACCAAACCACTACTGTTCATGGTCCACAGTTTTACCTCAGCTTATTTGAAATAAACTGAGAACACAGGACAGATTTGGTTTTTAATTAGTTACATACATTTATTTACCTAAGTAAAAACTGGTTACACTGTTGATATTATTGATTTTTCAAACCACATATCCTAAGATAGTGGAGGAGGGAGGAAAAAAAGTACCATTTGGTCCCTGAAGGTGCCTGCCTACATGGATACTTTGGGAATTTTTGTGGAACAAAAGAGCTTGAGCATTCACTGCTCCAAGGATGACTCAAGGAGCAGAAACAGGTGAATTCTGGTGAGCGTGGTAGTGTCTTCAAATCCTGAAGGCTTCAGAAATGAATGCACCCAGAACTGTCTTGGGACTTTTTGTAGAGAAAGGTGGAAAATAAATAAATAAATAAATAAATAAATAAATAAATAAATAAATAAATAAATAAGAAGGAGCAAACTGTGCAGAATTTACTAGTTAAAGTCATTATGCATATATATATATTTATTTAAATTGTGTCTATCTCCCGATAGGTGACCCAGGTGTGGGTTGGCTCATGACAGATAAGAAATAAATTGAATATATATATATATACATATAAACATAACAATGAAAAAACAATTAAATATACATTGATTGACAATTTGAGTATAATGCTCAGGAAGATGAATTTATCTCAGCATCTACTTCTGTCTTACTATCACAGCACCATTGAGAGTGTCCTAACTTATGGCATGCTATCATGGTATGGGAGCAGCTCTGTAGCGGACAAAAAAGCTCTACAGAGAATAATTAAAATTGCCCAGAATGTTACCGGGCTCCAGCTACCAACCCTGGATGACATCTTCACATCTCGCTGTTTGAGGAAGTCACACAACATTCTGAGGGACTCTACTCATCCTGCTCACAATTTCTTTGAACTGTTGCCTTCTGGCAGAAGATACAGAACAATTAAAACTCGGACCACACGTCTTCTGAACAGTTTTTATCCCAGAGCTATAATTGCACTTAATAATGAACTCAAGAACCACCAGTAGTGAGCACTTGGACAGGATTACCTAGCCTGTTGTGTAGATGCTTGTGTTTTTAAGGGGGGGGGGTTGGTGGGTGGGGGAGTGTTCAGGGATTTTTATGTGTGTGTGTTGAAGGTTTTTTTTTTTTTAAATGTGTGTGAGAGTGTTTGGAGATTTGTGTGTGTGCGTGTTGAATCTGGTCTCTGGGTGTCTGAATTTCGTTGTATGTGTATACTGTGTATATACACACAATGACAATAAAAATTATTATTATTATTATTATTATTATTATTATTATTATTATTATTATTATTATTATTATTATTATTATTATTATTAAAAACAATTCAAAATATTAAAATACCTATAATTTAGAGAACCAGAATTCCTGAGGTAACATATTGTTTAAAGACCTGCCTGAAGAGGAAGGTCTTTGCCTATAGACAGAAGACAAAGGGGAAGGGGCAGCAGTCACTCAGAAAGTCTTCTCTTGGGTCATCAGTAGAGATGGGCACGACTTAGCGGTATTCCCGTTTCTGTTTCCGTTACTCGTATCCGTTACTCTATGGAAACGGTAACGGGAATTACTCCGCCAGACTTCGAGCTCGAACCGACGAATGAACAATTTGGTCTGATTTGTCGTGCTCGTTACTTGCATCGTTCAATGCCAAGCGGCACAGAAAAAAAGTTTTAAAAGTTAAAAAAAACCCGATTCCCGGCCCTAAAAGTAGGCGAAAACTGTCTGAGGGCACCTACCAGGCCAGAAGGGTGTTTTATTTGGGGGGGGGGTTTCCCGCCCCCCTCTCCTTGGCTATTGCTACTGCTGCACTGCTGGTACCAGGCTGGGAGGGCGCATCCATTTGCCATGCAGTGCGGGGGATCCAAAATGGCGACCGCAATATATTTTTTGAAATCGTTGCCCAAAACCCCACCAAAGCACCACAGAAACATGCGAAAATTAGCTATTTTAAATGCTTGAATTTTTACAGTAGCAGCAGTGGGTTTTTCTTGCAAAAAAAAAGTCTCCGTTGATTTTATTTTATTTTATTTTATTTTATTTTATTTTTTTACACCTGCACATTCGCAATGATGGGCTCGCCCATGGGAGTGGACCATGTAAATTTTTCACCAATCGCATGGCCACTTGGCCAGGTTGACCACAGAGACTTCTGGGATGTGCCAATCGGGCATAAACAGCCCACTAATCGTAGCCCAAACCCGAACCCTAAGCCTAACCCATACGCCAGTACACTGTCCTTCTAAGTGGGTCAGAGAGGCACCCAGAGGTGCACCCCAATACTCACCCTAACCTCACCCGTAACTAGCCTAACCCTAGCCCTTGCGCTAACCCGTCTTAACCCTAAGCCAGATCTACTTGCATTGCACTACATGCAAGTACGTGAGACACAGCGGGTGCAAAGAGTCTGCCAGTCCGTCACTTGTGGCTCTGGCTGACTCCTGCAGCTCCCTCCAGGAGCCCGCTACCCCCCCCAAACCAGTACTAACGACAATGAAAAAATGAAAAAAACGAACCGACTAATTTTTGCGAAATTTCGCGAAAAACGGAAACGAGCCGAAACGGACTGCCTCCGACACACGACAACTCGAAAACGTCATTTTCCCTAGTCGTGCCCATCTCTAGTCATCAGTAAGGAAGGAGAAACAAGGAGAAGTGAGGGGAACTGAAAGGAGGGCCTCCCCAGAAGTTCTAAAATGCTAAGAAGGTGGTTGATATGATCCTTCAACACCACTTCATCAGCACAACTGCTAAGGAATAAGAGGAAATGGTCATGGTCTCCTGCCCAACAAGGCTGTGCGCTGAATCTCAGTTCATTTTTGCCTCAGATATTTTCCATTACACATTGTAAAAAAACCCATGCAAGAGACTATGTGTTGCCTGTGGTCCACAGTTGCTAAGGGACCCATGGCCACATGTTGCCAATTGTGTCATAGATCAATAGAAACTGCTGCATTTGAGTTTCACTAAAATCAAGTGGGCAGTGCCTTTGTGTCTCCTTTGCTGTCAAAGAAAGAAAAGCATAACTAACTTTCTGCTATGTTCTATAAAAATCAATGAGCCTTAAAACTTTGGCCCATATCTGCAAGGATAACTGCTGCGATCACTGGTCCTGCTGGTTGATGTAGCATTAAGAGAGTGCATCTTTTTCAGTAGCAAGAACAAACATGGAATACTTTCTGCTTTTTTGCTGAAATTGATTTATTTACAGCATTTGATTGGCCAGGAAATGTCAGAAATGTTTGCATTAGGAAGCTCATTTTTAAAGTGTGAATCTAGCTAAATCTTGTCCTCTGATCAGAAAAGACAGTGTATACTCATTTGTCTCTGTTGCCAAAGCACTTAATAGATTTTACTTGTTTCGTGTGATAATGGCATATCCATTAAAAGTGTAAGAGGACAACCTGATATGGTCTTTTTAATGATGTGGAATTGTCTTTTTAATTATGCAAACCATCTTGAGTTCTTTTTTAAAGGAGAAAGGCATGATAAAAATATTTTAAATAAATAAATAACTCCTCTGCTATGGATTTCTATCATGAAAGGGTTTATTATTTATTTTGCTTTAGCTTCCTCTGTGAGTTCCACTTTCATTCTTATATTTTTTGCTTAACAGAAAAGGGGAATGGGTTCTTTTGGGATCTTTCATTTTAAGTTTTCCATTTGTGTTTTCTTGCACTGGATGTATGCCACACACCAAAGAAGCCATCACCTACACAAAATCATCCAAAATGAACACTTCAAACTGAATAAATGTAAAAAATCCTAAATAACATTGTTTAAAAATAAATAAGGGAAAGAACATGAACATCAAGGTATATAAAATTGACCTCTCCATAAAAAAAGAAAAGAAGACAAAAAGGCAAAAAAAAATCAACCAAAGTCTCCAAAGCAGAACCACAATAGTTTTACTGTTGTATTTGTGATGTGTAGTGTTACTACACTTATGCACCTGCAGTTCAAGAAGGTTATACCGCCCCACCATACAGCCCCAACCTTGCACATTGTGACTTTCACCTCTTCCCAAAGATGAAAGAGCACCTTAAGGGAGATCACTTTCATTCTGACAACAAAGACAAAGCTGCTATTCAATCCTGGTGTTGACAACAACCACTGGAATTCTTCTCTGATAGATTTGCTCAACTAGTCATGCGTTGGTGCCAGTGTATGGAAAGGGTTGGGCTAGGGTTGGAAAAGGGTTGGTTGCTTGGCTGGACTATGTTGAAAAGTGAATATTGCATTACATAGATGGCAAATGTAGCTATCAGGTACAAAAAGAATTTTGAAAATCTGTTAACAAATAAAAAGTTACTGACATGGAGGCATTACTTTTCAATCAACCCTGCATGTCCTTATTGACAGTGTCCTGCCGCCTCTGTTTTGGTCACCCACATAACCGCTCGCCATCAATTTTCTGATAGTAACCAGTAACCTGGTGCTACTTTGAGGAAATGTGTATGACCTCCCAAGAATGGCAGCAAACCACTTTGCTCACCAGTATGGAATGGATTCAATGTTATTTAATTAAAATATATTAAAATATATTATCCATGGCTGGTTAGCCATAAATGATTATGCTACTCATGTCTTTATTTAAACCCACTAGTATATTGTTGAGACTTTTTAACTGAATTATTACCACAGGGTGGTGTAAAATTATTCTGTTGATTATGGTATAAGCTGGTGTAAATTATTTGCGTAGGTGGTAATAATCAGGTAATGTGTGGTGGCATCTCTGTTGAAGTAAAAGTAAAATAAAGTGGTTTGTTTTCTTGTCTGGATAAGCATTTTTAATAGGATGCTGTCTGAATCCATAATGCTAGCTTGGGCTCAGTGAACCCATTGTTCTTTCACTGATTAATCACCACACACAATTATTAATTAATGCTTGTGGAAAAAAATCTCACAGAACTGCTGCACTATTTCATCAATTTTCAGAATGCCTTTGCTGACCCAGAACACTTCAGAGATGTGATAGGAAGAAGCAAAAGAAGCAAAAGAGCACATGAATTGTTCACTAGAAAAATGGATCACAGTGACTTTTTGGTTTATTTACATCCATACATTCGTTGTTTTGAGCAGCAGAATATTGGTGTTCTTTTTTTAAAAAAGAATGATATTATTATGACATATGGAGAAGCTATTTGCAATTAGGTGTGCAGAAATGACTTAATTGGTAACAATTGCAAAATGCATTCTCTGAACATACATACATACATATTATAGACAGACAGACAGACAGACAGACAGATAGACGGACAGATAGATAGATAGATAGATAGATAGATAGATATTTCATATATATATGAAATGTATTTCATATACATTTCATATACATACAGTGGTACCCCAACCTACGAGGGGCCCGACCTACGAAAATCCCAACTTACGAGCGCTCTTCAGTGCTCCCCCCCACCAGCTGCTTATGAGGAAGATCGGGTATTCCCCGTCTTACGAACAGCAGGTGGGGGGGTCAGGATTTGAATTGCCTTCATGTCACCAAGGCAAACACTGCCTCGGTGACTGGAAGGCAATTGAATAGTGGCATGCTGCTTGTCTCTTCCCCTGTGGGGGGTCAGGAGACGTGCGGGGGGGGGGGAGCGGCATGCCCTTTTAAAAATTCCATCCAGTCATGGAGGCAGTACCTGCCTCCGTGATTGAAAGGCATTTTAAAAAGAGTGTGCTGCTTCTCTTGAGCCCCCACAGGAGAAGCAGCGCACCACATTTAAACCACCCACCGCTTCTCTCCCAGCTCCCAGGGGGGAGATAACCACTTGCCTCAGTGGCTAAAGACCTTTTAAACCACCCACCACTTCTCTCCCCAACACGCCCAGTGGGGGGAGGGGAGCCACGGGTTGTTTAAAGTGGTTTCCCATAGGAATACATTGAAATCCGTTCATCCAGAACAGATTAATTGACTTTCAAAACATTCCTATGGGAAATCGCTCCCCGACTTATGAGCGTTGGCTCGGAATGGGTTAATCTCATAAGTTGGGGTACCACTGTGTGTATATAGATAGATAGATAGATAGATAGATAGATAGATAGATAGATAGATAGATAGATAGATAGATAGATAGATAGATAGATAGATGAAAGAGAGTGTGTTCAGAAAGCACATTTTGTGGTTGCAATGTTAGGAGGACTCTAGCTAAGGATAGGTGGTGCCCAAAGTTTTACAGTGAGTATGATAGTGATCATATTATTTTTTGTACAGATTGGACTAAATCTAACTGCTAGTTCTACCTTGAGTAGCTTCACTGAAGCAATTATTGAATGGTATTTTAATGTATAAATCCAGTTAATTCAGTGGGTCTCTTCTAGCTGGCACCCTGGATTGAATTTAAGCCTTTGATTATCTGCTTTAAGTTGACTAGACTGTGCAACGGTATTATTCTTAAACCTCACAAACTGTGCTCCCTACTTAAAAGTGTATGCCCATGCCAGTGCTTTACACTCAGATATCTGCATGTCCCTCCTTTATTAGCTCAGCGCTGCAGGAGCTGATTCCAGGACATCTCTGTTATCTCTAGTCCATTATTGGCTATTTCTGTCCTTAGTTACTTTTCGTATTCTACCACTATAGACATTTTTACACCAGCTGCTATTTTAACTGCAGAACGTATGGAAGAGGATGGGGCAAGATGTGAACTGTTGGAATGTTAAGTTCTAGAAGTATTTTGCCCTTTTACCTGTCATGTTTTCTAGCCACTGGAGTAATAGCATTCCAAGTGAAGACAAAGTGGTGACATTACAACTGTCAAACGAATTTAGTTGCATGTGACAGAAACTGGTATTTGTAAGCCCTCCATTTGTTTTATTACTATATTATTCTCCCTTTCCACAATGTGGATGTGTGTGGATCTGCATATGCAATGGAATGAAAGAGGGTGTGAGCATATAGAACAACTGAACTCTGCAGGCTGTACACATTCATAAACAATAACTGAAGAAGTCAATCTTAGACGCCAAGCTTTACCAAATTTTTGCTAGATTATTGATCCTAGAGGTCCCCCCCTTCATGGAGAGATGCTGTTCCCAACAGTAACTGTCACTGGGGAAATTATATTTGTGACAAACTGTGCACAAACTGCAACAGGCAGAAAGAAGAAAGGTCTCTGAATTCTTATTACATAATAGACTGAGCACAGCACATTTGGAATAAGATGTTTCTATGAGACATTAATGTAATTCTCTCCAAAGGAGTCCCACCAGAACCGAAAATGGAAGTTCCACAAAACACCTGGGACAAAAATCTCTGTTATAAAATCAAATTTAAAAATCAGTGATGACATATTATTCATGTTTTCTGAATTGCAAATAAGCACCACTGAGGCCACTGATCCTTTTTACCCAGTAAATGGATTAGAGGTTACACTGGAGGGAGGAGGAATTATCTGACAAAATATTCCTTAGAAATTATCATCAAAGTAAAATAATTTTAGCTGATGAATCAAAATGATATGTCAAATCTTCTAATGCATCCCATTGGCAGTGCACCTGCACACTACAGCAGGAATTACCCTAAATTATACTCTATGTAAGAGGAATTGGTAGCACATCTGAATATGATTATTGGTACTCATAATACAACCTGAAGAGAAACCAGAGTGGTCATAATAAACGTAATATATCTTTTAAATGTATTCCATGGCAAGACTATCTTTTTAGTTGGTGGGCACTTGCTGCCCAGTCATTCCCGACACTTAAGAACATAAAAAAAAGAACATAAGAAGAGCCATGCTGGATCAGGCCAAAGGCCCATCTAGTCCAGCTTCCTGTATCTCACAGTGGCCCCACCAGATGTGTCTGGGAGCGGACGAAACTCAGCCCCTGATTATTGATGGAGTTTGTGTAGAGCGGGTGACGGACAGTAGGTTCTTAGGAGTTATTCTACAGGAGGATTTGACCTGGAGTGCCAACACTGAAGCACTGGTTAAGAAGGCCCAACAGAGATTATATCTTCTGAGACTTCTCAGGAGGGAACAACTGTCTAAGAAACTGTTGGTAACCTTCTACCGGGGCTTTATAGAAAGCACTATCACTTACTGCCTCTGTGTCTGGTTTTCCAGTTGCACAGTGGCAGATAGAAGGGCACTCCAGAGGGTCATAAACACTGCTGAGAGGATAGTGGGCTCTCCTCTTCCTCCTTTGGAAGAATTATACAACTCCAGATGCTCAAGGAAGACATCTAGAATTTTGAGAGACCCTTCGCATCCTGGCTACCAATTTTTTGAACTGTTGCCGTCTGGCAGGAGATACAGGACTCTTAGGTCAAGGACAAATAGACTAAAGAACAGTTTTTATCACAGAGCGGTATCCAAGCTAAATGCGACAGTTTTAGCACTATCTTAATCAGTTTTAAGTAGTGTTTTAAATTTTGTAAGCAATTTTAAGAGTTTTTAATATTTTCTTTGGTGTTTTATATGTTTTATGTGTTTTGTATGCTTAGAGTGTGTAGTGGAACAGCACTCTAATTTCGTTGTGCATATTTTGCATATGCATAATGACAATAAAACTCTATTCTATTCTATTCTATTCTATCTGTCTCCTGCTACCACTCCCCTGCATCTGGCCCTTGAAGTACCCCGGTTTTAAGCCTGGAGATTACACATCTCCATCAGGGTTTGTAACCTGTGATGGACTTTTCCTCCAGGGATCTGTCCAATCCCCTTTTGAAGGCATCCAGGCCAGATGCCATCACCACATCCTGTGGCAGGGAGTTCCATAGACTAATAACGTGCTGGGTGAAAAAAATATTTTCTTTTGTCTGTTCTTATTCTCCCAGCCCCCAATTTGAATGTATGTCCCCTAGTTCTGCTATTTTGTGAGAGGGAGAAGAGCGTCCCTCTATCCACTTCTGCTGAGACTGAATGGGGGTATCTCCTCCCTTCCCAGACTCGTACCAGTAACCTTTGGTGACAAGATGTTTTGCCAACTGCACCACCTAACCCGCTCCTTTTGTGTTTTTATGTGGTTAGGCAAGTATGATTCTCATGTGAACAACTTCCTGCTGAGCTAGTTGAGATGGCTAGCCTTAGTTTAAAGCAGCCTCATGGGGATTAAAATTCAACTGTTTTCTCTAAAGGTACACCAATGGCCTTAAACTTTGCTCTATTGAGACCTGGTACGCCTGGATAATGGTGAAATAAGTTTGGTGGATAATATTGAAACAATGAGCGAGCGAGCGAGAGAGCGAGCGAGAGAGAGAGAGAGAGAGACAGACAGACAGACGAGACTAGATAGCTGTCTCCTGATACCACTCCCCTGCATCTGGCATCTGGCCCTTGAAGTATCCTGGTATTAATTCTGAAGATTATACATCTCTGTCACTTTTTGTAACCTGGGATGGACTTTTCCTCCAGGAATCTGTCCAATCCCCTTTTGAAGGCATCCAGGCCAGATGCCATCACCACATCCTCTGGCAGGGAGTTCCACAGACTAACAACATGCTGGGTAAAAAAAAATTCTTTTGTCTGTTCTCACTGTCCCAACCCTCAGTTTGAGTGGATGTCCCTTAGTTCTAGTATTTTGTGAGAAGGAGAAGAGCATCCCTCTATCCACTTTACTCATGCCCTGCATAATTTTGTATGTCTCAATCATAACCCTCCTCAGGCCCCTCTTTTCCAGACTAAAGAGCTCCAAATGTTTTAGTCTTTCTTCATAAGGGAGGTCCCCAGCCCAGTAATCATTTTAGTCATTCTCTTTTGCACCTTTTCCAGATCCACTATGTCTTTTTTGAGATGCGGTGAACAGAATTGTACACAATACTTCAGGTGCGGCCTTACTATTGTTTTGTACAATGGCATTATAATGTTGGCTGTTTTATTTTCAATCCCCTTTTTGATAATCCCTAGCATGGATTTGGACTTCTTCACAACTGCCACACACTGGGTAGACACCTTCATTGAGTTGTCCACCAGCACACCAAAATCTCTTTCCTGATCCATCATGGATAGCTCAGAGCCCATGTGTTGATAGATAAAGATTTTCCCTCAGAAAGGGTTGTTCAATGTGTTTTAATATTTTCTCTTGGATGAGGCTTTCCAAAATCTTTCCTGGGATGCTAACCAGACTGTAGTTTCCCGGCTCCCCCCTCCTTCCTTTTTTAAAAATGGGTGTGACATCTGCTATCCTCCAGTCCTCCGGCACTGTGCCCGTTTTAAGATAGAAGTTGCATATTACCGTTAAGAGAATTCTGAGAATTCTCAGTTCCTTATTAACACTTGGATGGATGCCATCTGGGCCCGGTGACTTGTTGATCTTCTATTTATCAATTAAACCTAACACATCCTCTCTTTTAACCTGTATTTGATTTAATTCTTTAGTCAAGAGAGGCCATTCAGGCAGAGGAATCTTCCCAAGGTCTTCTGTCGTGAAGACAGATGCAAAGAACTCATTTAATTTATCTGCAATGTCCAAGACCTTCTTTACCTCCCCTTTACCTCCCACACCATCCAGAGGGCCAACTAGTTCTCTGGCATGTTTTCTACTTCTAATATATTTAAACAAGATTTTAAAATTTCCCTTTATATTGCTAGCCATACATTCCTCAAAGTCTTTCTTTGCCTCTCTTATCATCTTCTTACATTTCTTTTGTCAGAGTTTGTGTTCCTTTTTATTTTCCTCATGAGGGGAGGATTTCCATTTATGGAAATACCTGTCCTTGTGCTTTAGAGCCTCTCTAACTCCACTTGTTAACCATGCCAGCGCCCTCTTAGACTTAAATGAGCTCTTCTTTCTTTTTGGTATGGACTTTAACTGGACCTCTATTACCGTTGTTTTAAACAACCTCCACGCATTCTGGAGAGATTGGATTCTTTTTACCTTCCCTTTCAATTTCCTTCTAACTTCCTCATCTGAGGGAAGTCCGCCCTTCAGAAATCAAGGTTTTTTTTTATCAATTTTCTTGACACTCTTCCCCCGACATGCATGGCAAAGGAGATTGAGCATGGTCACTGTTCCCCATAGGCTCAGTGACATTCACATCCATGACCAGGTCCTGAGCATTACACATTATTAGATCCAGAGTTGCCTGTTTCCGGGTGAGCTTCATGACAAGTTGCTCTAAGGCAGTGTTTTTCAACCTTTTTTGGGCAAAGGCACACTTGTTTCATGAAAAAAATCACGAGGCACACCACCATTAGAAAATGTTAAAAAAATTAACTCTGTGCCTATCAGACACACACAAACACACTTCTCCCCCCCAAAAAACAACAAATCCATCCTCCAGCCCAGGCCCTCCCAAGGCATCCCTATCAAAATGTCCGCCTGCCCTCACCTTCCCCCTCCCTCCTCCTGGCACTTTTTTTCAGAGGAACTTGCAAACCCAGGAAGGTGGGGCTGGGGGAGGCTCTTCATATACGACCCCCCAACCCCCATCTTTTACCCCTTCCAGTATAAGCCTCCCTTCTCTCCCCCCCACCTCCTTCCAGCCAGGCAGCCACAGGGCCCGGAAGGGACCCCGCATCCCCGTCTCCTCCCTAGGTCCTAGGAATCCCCTCCTCAGCCTCCCACATCCTCCCCTTTATTTACCCCCCCCCCACAAAAATGACCATTGTCAACATCCGGCCGCTCCCCACCCTTAAAAGAGGGGTGCGCACGCGCGCTCCTACCTGGCTTGGCAGGGGCGCGTGGCCACCCTCGGGAGGCAAACAGTGAGTGCGCGAGGTGGGGGAGGGAGGGAGGGAGGTTCGGTGAGCGAGGAGGGGGAACCAACCCCAATAACCTTTAAGAGCGGCTTCTGGAGCGCCCTTCGCCGCAATGCGCCTGCACGGGTCTCCCGGCTCTCTCTCACTCTCTCGGTCTCCAGTCTCCTCCTCCTCCTCCTCCCTTATTTCTTCTCCTTCCCCTCCCACTGCCAGCCTTTCCTCTACGGCGCGCAAAGCACCCCGGGAAAGGTAGTCCGCTCTCCTCCCCAGGACCGCGTCTCAGACCTGCGGGAGGAACTACATCCCCCAAGGAAGCCTTGCGGCAGCCGGCTTCTTTCTGTACGCCCTGCCTTTCTCCGGTTCGCCGGCGCCGCACCGCTGCCTTGGTCGCAAGCGGGATGCGGGGGGGGCATTGCTGGTGTAGGGAGAATTTTTCCCACGGCACACCAGGCAACATCTCGCGGCACACTACTGTGCCGCGGAACAGTGGTTGAAAAACACTGCTCTAAGGCACAGTCATCCAGCATGTTGAGATGCCTGGTTTCTCTTTCTTGCCCCGAGCTCACATTGGCCAGTCAATGTGGGGATAACTGAAGTCCATGATTAGTATCCTATCCCTCTTAGACACCTCCATGATTTGTCTCCTCATTTCAAGGTCCCCATCACGTTTTTGTTCTGTTGGACAATAGCACACCCCCACTATCACATCGCTCCTTGGACCTGGAAGTTTAACCCACAGTGATTCTATGTTGGAGTCAGACCCACCATCAATCTCCATTCTGCTGGATTTTACCCCTTCTTTAACATAGATGGCCACTCCACCTCCAACCTGTCCCTCTCTATCTCTTCTATAGAGTTTGTAGCCTGGGATTGCAGTATCCCACTGTTTCTCTGCATTCCACCAGGTTTCTGTTATGGCTATTATATCAATGTTACCCCTAGCTAAAAAATGTTCGAGTTCTCCCATCTTTGTTCAGAGGCTTTGAGCATTTGCATAGCAGCACCTGTACAGTGGGTCCCCCAACAATGGCTGCTTCTTTGTTCTCCCCCCCCCCTGCAGCTTTTAATTTCAGTAGACAAACTACCACATCCCATTAGTCTCCCAGTGCTATTACCTACTATATCATCACTTTGTGGTTCTCTACCCACTGAAAACTCATTCCATGGGGATGAAGTGTTCTGAACCCGATGTCATTCAGCTCCTGTTGGCTTCCCACCTGTTATCAGTTTAAAAGCTGTTCTGCAGCCTTTTTGATGTTGCCTGCCAGTAATCTGGTCCCATAAGAACATAAGAAGAGCCATGCTGGATCATGCCAAAGGCCCATCTAGTCCAGTTTCCTGTATCGTACAGTGGCCCCTCCAAATGTGTGGAGGAGTACATGAGACTATATATCTGTCTCCTGATACCACTCCCCTGCATCTGGCCCTTGAAGTACCCTGGTTTTAAGCCTGGAGATTACACATCTCCATCAGAGTTTGTAACCAGTGATGGACTTTTCTTCCAGGAATCTGTCCAATCCCCTTTTGAAGGCATCCAGGCCAGATGCAATCACTACATCCTGTGGCGGGGCGTTCCACAGACTAAAAACATGCTGCGTAAAAAAAAATGGTTCAAGTGCAACCCGTCCCTCCTGAACAGGTTTAGCTTGTCCCAAAGTGTTCCCCAGTTCCTCACAAATCTGAAGCCCTCCTCTCGACACCATTGCCTCATCCATGCATTGAGGCTTCTGAGCTCTGCCTGCCTGATGGGTCCTGCATGACAAATGCTTTCTGTTATACTTTGAGGTCCCAAACCCTGGAGATCCAAGAATGATTTTTCAGTAGGAAAATCTGCTGTTCTTACACATACTGTAACTCTAAGATGTATAACTTAAAATCTGGCTGCCTTTCATTATGACCATAATATCATTGTTAATAAACTTTTTTTTAAAAAAAGAGGAAAAATCTTGAAGGAACAAAGCATAAGAATTTGTAGCATAAAATATCTGGTCTCCCACAATTCAACAAATCCAGAATATTATAACAACAGAATATTGTAGCTTCAAGATATCATAACTACAAAGACTGCCCATTATATGTCCTGTATCTTTTGTTTATGCTTTGCTTCATTTAAAAAACAAATTCATCTGTCAGGAATGTGATGATACAGTGACTTGCTTTGTTGGAGAGCTGGCTCTGGATGAAAGTAAACTATTGTTCAAGCCTCAATTTTAAAAATACTTTCATGTTCATAGCTATTTTCTCTATTGCCACCTTCCACTTAATTTTAGCACTCTATACATACAAATGTTTACATCATCAGATTGCCCTTTCCGTGACATGAACAAGATGAGATTATAAAGTGTAGTAGAAGTGGCAAAGACTAGACTTCATTCAAAACACTTCCCACTACTATGGCAATATGAATAACTCCTAATTTCACTGACGCTGAAAAATAAATCTTTATTTTCAGAAAATCCTATTTCCTTATGGAATAAAGGACATACAATTAAGCTTGGATTACTTCAGAGAGCCGTAGCTCTAACTTCATGTTACTGTAGATGTGCATTCATTTTGCAGCTGACAGAGAAAAATACCTTCTGGACATCAATCACCCTGTGATGCTGCCTGCAGGCTAGGAACAAAAAAAATTGTTCCTGTTACCTCCAGGGAGTTGTTCCATCATTAGATGAACCACTACTAAGGCAAGCCCATACATCATTAAAAAAGACAAGCAGAGTGTTGGCTATACAAGAATAATAAACAGAGCAACTTTCAATGTCAATTTGGGTTGAAATTCAGCAGAGCTTTGTGTAGAAAATTCAGGCATGAAGATGTAGACAGCACCTTGGGGAAAGACAGAAAAAAGAATGGAAAGTGAGAATTAAATACCCTACAAATAAATACATTTGCTTACTCATTTAACTTCTCACTGAATGACAAGCTTTTTCCTGGTTTGTAGCAACACAACACATGTGGTGAGGCTCATGACTGGAAGATCAGTAGAGAATTTGCAACACAGAAAAGTCAGTTGCCTTACATATACAGTGGTACCTCTACTTATGAGCTTAACCTGTTCCAAATGCATGCTAATAAGTTGAACAACTCATAAGTAGACCAGCTGTATCTAACAAATTAAAAAAATGTAAATAGAGCAGACCGCATCTGAAATTTGTAAGGCAGCAGTTAAAAACGCCAATGTTTTTTTTGCTCTTAAGTTGAATTACTCATAAGTCAAACTGCTCACAAGTAGAGGTATTACTGTAGTAATCTATGCAAAATATTTATTTATTTATAGAGGAACACTTTCATGTGAGTTACCAATTATAGTCTTGTTTGGTATGGTAGAGTCCAACCTGTGCCTCAGTGAAAACATATTTAGTTACACCATAGCAATGGCATCTGAATATGGAGGAATTTCCTTGCATAAATTACACACACTTAAATACATATTGCTACACATTCCTTACATCCCAAAGAGGCATGCTGTTCCAGAGACTGTGGTTAGAGATGGGCACGAAACAGAAAAATGGTGTTTTAGTTTTTTGTTTCTCGTTGGGAGGTCTGTTTCAGTTCGTTTCCGTTTGTCGGGAAATTTTTGAAAAATTTCGTTACCGTTTTTCATTTTTTCACTTGTCATTTCTACCCGCTTTTTGTGCAATTTTTAAAGCATTTCCCTGCACAGGCATCCTCCAACACCCCAGACCAGAGGGAAAACACTAGGAAAAAATGGATGCTGGCAGAGAGACACAGTATAGACTAGGTATGCAGGGAGGCTGCAAAGGCAGCCGCGGGCGTTGCCCAGGGTGCAAGGCAGCCACAGAGTGACTGCACTGCAGGGCAGGGGAGGGTACTCACCAAGAGGTACGCATGCACGCACACAGGGAGGCTGCAGGACTGACGCTAGAGTCGCAGAGACAGCAATCCCACCCTAACTCCCACCAGTGACTGCAAGGAGGACGGGGGCTGCCAGACCTTTTTATGCCCTCTGTGACTGCCAGGCCTGCCCACCCAGTCTGCAACCTGGGCATGCTATTGGTTGAACATGATCCCATCACATGGCTTGCCTCCATTTTGTGGCTGGTGGTGGCATCCATTTTAAAGGGAAAAGAAAAATACATCGCGATGGGAGAAGACAAAAACAAACATTTTAAGGACCCCAACCCCACAGGTAGGTATTATCAGACAATATAAATAATTATTGCTGTGTTTTTACGGATGTCCAGGGTGTTTTTTAACATTTAAAACAGCTCATTTCATTGTGCGTCGCCATTAACGGAAACAAAATGTAATGACCACAATTTTCATGGTTCTGTTTGTTTCGTTGCATTTTCATCACAATTTTCATTTGTCATTTCGTTACGTAATGGAAACAACAAACGGTAACGGAAATGAAAAAATGTTCGTTCCATGCCCATCTCTAGTAGGGATCCATGTCATTGAACCAACAGATAGACCAGGAAATCTTTCACAACTAACAGATAACAGATAGACCAGAAAATCTTTCACAATCCCATCTAAATAGAGAGGGTGGCTGTATTTTTCTTTACCGCTTCCCCTTCTGTGATACCAGAAAAATCCAAGAGAAGTCCACCACCTCCCATTGGACAAGTTATTGTTATTAGAGTTCGTGATTCGTAGGAGACGTCTCAGTATTTTATTTATTTTATTTTTATATTTGTTGACCAGCCAACTTTCCCTCAGGAACTCTGGGCGGTGTACAACAAATCACTGAATAAACAACATGCCCCAAAACAAACAAAACCCAAACCAAGTCAGATAGATAAAGTCAGAATATTAAAAGGCAGCAGTTTTAAGGAAGTCACAGTACTGAGGAGAAATAATTCAAAAGAAAAACAAAACATTTAATATCATGTACGTTCCCCACAACATATTTCGATGCGACACATACCACATATCTCTATGCGGTTAGCCAAACTGTCATAAGGTTTATGAGGTTGTGGCCAATGCCAAATTAAAATTACTTGGAGCCACCCATAATTAATATCCACAAAGAGAAAAATTGCCAATTTTCCTGTGAATCAGAAGAGGCACCGTGTCTGGCAGAGGGTTGCCTTGAGATATTCTTTATACAATGGAAGAGATGAGAGGCTCCTGGGTCGTGCCCATGGCATCCTTCATGGTTAACGAAGAGTTCAGGGTCTCTTCACTTCCAACCTTTAAAATGACCATTCCCACACGGGCTGGTTCACAAGCCTTAGAACTCCTCTCTCTCTCACACACACACCACAGCACCCACACACCCCTCCTTTTTGTTTTTCAGGGGGTCAGTTTTAATAGGGACTTGTGACTTGATGCCAAAAGACCAGACTTGGACTTAGGACTTGGACACAAAGAGTAGCTAGCATCCCTTATTTTCTCCGCGGCAGGATCTTAGGGTGGCACTACTCTTTTCTTTCCAATTTACTTGACTGTTGATATCTGGGAGCACATGCTGCAAATCTTATTTATTAAAGCCCTTGTCCATGTCTTGACTTTTTAATATTCTCCCCCACCCCCCAGCTGACTGTTTTACAACTGTACTTGGGATCTAAATGATTTATAGATACAGTGGTACTTCAACTTCCGAATTTAATCCATTCCGAATGCATGCTCTTAAGTCTAACTACTCTTAAGTCGGGGTACCTATCTAACAAAAAATGAAAAAATAAGTTAAAAAAGGAAAACAATGATTGTCAGTCAAGCAGACCATATCTTAAATTTGTAAGGTGGCAGTTAAAATGCGAACAGTTTTCTGCTCTTAAGTTGAATTGCTCTTAAGTCGGGGTACCGCTGTATTTGGGAACAAACAAACAATGGTGAGCAACGAGGGCTCCCCTATACGTCTCGTGTTATGGTCAAAGGAGGGAGAAATGGTGTCTGGACCCAATAGCCATAACTGAACCCTGTATGACCCAGGAGAGGAGGTGCCAAGCCAGCTGCCAGGCACTTGAAAGGGGCTGGCAGGATTTCTCCCTAGGAAATTTGCAGAGCTGCTGTTTGGGTTTGAATGGGCTCTGGTTCTGCAGGGGAGACCTTTTCTTTCTGTCCTGCGGTGCCAACAAAATCACACGCCCAACCTCAGGAGCTGCTCTGAGGAGGAGGAGAAGGAGGAGAGAAACAGAGAGAGAGGATGAGAAGTACTGCCGTCCCTCACGAAAGAGCTTTTGGAGTTTTATGGGGGCTTGAGAACCCTGGAGGAAGTGGGGCAGCCAGGGGCAGGAACAGGTGGGCCTCCCAGTGTTGTTCTGGGACAGCAGCTCCCATCAGCCTGGGTCAGCTGTGTGGCCAATGGGAGTGGCCGTCCAACAGCATTCAGAGGACGCTGCAGGTATTCCCATCCTAGTTTGAAGTTCCCAGTGCCGGTGGCTCTGCACGCCACCATGCACAAGGTCGAAAAGTAAACAACACAGCAGCAGGGATGTCTTTGTAAAGGCACGCCACTGTCATCTCTTGGTGGGCCCTCATCAACGCCAGCAACACCTCTCTTGGACATTCCCAGGTAGCACCTGGATCTTTTTTTTCCTATGCAAACAGCATCGCCATCAACAATGTCGGTACTGTATTTTCTTGGCTGCAGCCACATCCAAAATTGAGAGTCCCCATGGCAATGTCCACTGCCTCCAATAGGATAAAAGGGAGAGGAGGGGGTACAGGACTGTCAGCTGCCCCAACGCTGGTCATCAGCAGTCAAGTGAACTTCAAGCAGGTCCTTCAGGTGCCCACCTAACCCTAACCCACCACCTCCAATAGGATAGAATGGAGAGGAGGAGGAGGAAAAGGAGGAGGAGGAGGAGGAGGAGGAGGAGGAGGAGTGACAGGACTGTCAGCTGCCCCAACGTTGGTCATCAGCAGTCAAGTGAACTTCAAGCAGGTCCTTCAGGTGCCCACCTAAACCTAACCCACTGCCTCCAATGGAATAGAAGGGAGCGGAGGAGAAGGAGGAGGAGGAGGAGGAGTGACAGGACTGTCAGCTGCCCCAACATTGGTCAACTCCAAACAGGTCCTTCAGGTGTCCACCTTGATCCCACCACAGACCTCCAGCCTGTTGCTGTTGCAGGGGGTAGCTTGGAGGCCACCTTTTGGGCATCAACTCTACTACAAGGCTGCCAAGCCTTTTGCCAGATATGTGCTAGAATTATGGGATTAAGCAATCATGGTGTCAGGCTTCAGGAAGCTGGTGTACTTATTTTTAATGATATCTTCAACATATCCTTTTGCTGGTCCCCCCCCCCAAAACTATCTTACTTTTGTTCTATTACATGAGCTTATTTTATAGTCTTCAAATTAGTGTCATTTTATCCAGAGGGTCTGCAACTTAGTAATTCAATACGGGGATCAGGACTCCTCTTGAGCTGGAAGGGGTGGATGTCGGGAGCCATGGCATGGAGGACAAAGGGGGGCACCTGCTGCCTTGGGTGGGAAGCAAGGGCACCGCAGGGACTTGAACCCCGTCCTGGAGGCCAGGAGTGCCAACCACCGGTGCCTTTTGCTTTTTTTGTCAAGGCAAGCAGGTGAAAAGCAAAACCTGAGAGAATACGAGAAATGTGTTCTCTCAGGAAAAGAAAAACCTTGCAGGGCTGCAATGAGATCACGGATTTTCCAGATCGAGAGCCTGGTCGGCCGCCTTTGGCCTCTAACCTTCCTCTTTGGAGCTGGTGTCCGTGATCCCATCAGGACCCTCACACAGGATACCGATATGATTGCCTCACATGCCAGAAGGGACAACACTTGGAGGTTGATACCAATTTGTCACTTTCCTCTTTGCTGGGCGACATTCTTCCTGATGCCGCTTTCTCTCTCTCTATTGGTTTCTTTCCCTTCTGCATCAAGTGACGTCCCCTGGACAGCATTATGTGACTCTGTTGCCACCACTGTCAGGGAAATCCGCCGTTTCATGAAAGCATCCCATAGCCAAGCAGGCATGGCTGTGGGCCGAACAGGGGCCAGAGACAGCGCAATAGAAGAAGAGAGCCTTTAAGATTTGGCAAGCAGAAAGGCCTGATGAAAATCCAGAGAAGTGTGTCGCTGCCAAATGAACAAGCAAGAGGGTCATTGCCCAAGCCACGGTGGAACACTAAGAAAAGATCTAAACAATCGCCTGAAAAGGTGAGAAAGAGAGAAGGATGTTTACTGACTGGGCAATGCACGAAAAAGGGCACCCAAGAGATTCACCACTAGGGTTGGGCATGGTATTTTGTTTCATTCCAGACCTAACTGGCTTTTGCCGTGGTCGTGGCAGCACTGGCGGTGATGGAGGAGGAGAGGCTGGCTAGTCTGCTGGGCCCGCTCGGCGCTCTCTGGGCTCTGCCGTGGCAGTGGTGGTGTCCGTGGACTTCGTGGCTTTGGTGGCAGTGGAACAGGAGGAGGAGGAGGAGGGCCTGTCAGGCCTTCTCTCACCCTCTACAGCCTGGCTGGGCAGTTTTACAGATGGAAGAAAACAGTTTGTTTCAACAGAAACAAACACTGTTTTAATTAATCTGTAACGAGATGCTGCTCTCTCATTTTGTCTTGTTTTGTTTCACTTTGTTAGATAACGAAACGACAAAACAGCATTTCGTTTTTCATGTTGTGCCTATGTCTATTCACCACAGTATGTGCGTAAAGGGTAAGGATGGCAAAAGACTCCAAGGTAAACGGGAAATCCTACAACGATGGCGACAGCATTTCACCAAGGACCTCAGGACTCTTACCACCCGTGCAACACTCCAAATGAAGGGGGGGCAATAAAATCTTCTGACATCTGAGGTTTGCTCAGTAAGGATGTGCAGATCATCAACGCACCATGAAGATGTGGTCAATGGATCCGAAAAGTGGCCCCCACACTGGCTGAAAAATGCTAGGAAGCAGAAGAAGTTGATGAAGCAGTTTCTGAAAGGACTCCCGAGTAGAGATGGGCATGACCAGGAAAAATTACGTTTCGAGTTGTCGTGTGTCGGAGCCGGCCCGTTTTGGCTCGTTTCCGTTTTTTGCGAAATTTTCCAAAAATGTGTCGTTTCGTTTGTCGGTTTTTCGTCTGTCATTACTACTGGTTTGGGGGGGATCCTGGAGGCACCTCTCTGGGGTGGGTGCCTCCTCTGGCCCGCCATGAAGGGAAAGCGGGCTCCTGGAGGCACCTCGTGGGTGCCTCCTCTCCTCACCCGCTACAAAATGGCATGCATAGCCAATTGGATATGCATACCATTAAGTTGCAGTTGCAGCAGGCAGAGACACCTCTCTTTCGGGTGCCTCTGTGACTCACTGCCTGCAGTGTGCTTGGGCTGGAGAGCGAAGTGACAGAGGACCCCGACGGGCGCCCGCTGTGACTCACTAAGAAGGGAAGTGTACTTGCTGTAGTGCAATGCGAGTACACAGATCTGGCTTGGGGTTAGGGGTTAGCGCAAGGGCTAGGCTTAGGGTTACTGGTAAGGTTAGGGTGAGTAACTGGGGTGCACCTCTGGGTGCCTCTCTGACCCACTAAGAAGGACAGTGTACTGGCGTATGGGTTAGGGTTAGGGTTAGGGTTCGAGTTCGGGCTAGGGTTAGTGGCTTTTTATGCCCGACTGGCACATCCCAGAAGTCTTGGTCAAAACCTGGCCAAGTGGCCATGCAATTGGTGGAATGGCTCCAAAAATTTGCATGGTCCACTCCCATGGCCAGCCCATTGCGCAGGTGTAAAAAAATAAAAATAAAAATAAAATAAAATAAAATCAATGGAGACGTTTTGTTGCAAGAAAAACCCACTGCTGCTACTGAAAAAATTCAGGCAGTTTTAAAATAGCTATTTTCGCATGTTTCTGTGGTGCTTTGGTGTGTTTTTGGACCACGATTTCAAAATAAATATTGCGGTCGCCCCATTTTGGATCCCCCGCCCGCACCGCATGGCATGGCGAGTTGGCGAGACGACGAGGATGCGCAGCCCAGGACAGGAGAGGGGGGGGGAGGCCGGGGACCCGCCCCCCGGAAACCACCCTTTTGGTAGGTGCCCTCACTGGGGCAGGCCGCAGGCATATTTTCGCCTGCTTTTTTGGCCGGGATCGGGTTTTTTTTAAACTTATTTCCTGTGCCGCGCCACTTGGCGAGTTGGCGTCGGCGAGTGTGACTCGACGAGGACGCGCACTTTGCGCAGCCCAGGAGAGGAGGGGGGAGGCCAGGGACCCCCCCCGAAACCACCCCTCTGGTAGGTGCCCTCACTCAGGCAGGCATATTTTCGCCTGCTTTTTTGGCCGGGAATCGGGGTTTTTTTTTTTTAACTTTTTTCCTGTGCCGTGCCGCTTGGTGAGTTGGCGTGGGTGAGTGCGACTCGACGACGAGGATGTGCACTTTGCGCAGCCCGGGAGAGGAGGGGGGAGGCCGGGGACCCCCCCCCCCAGAAACCACCCCTCTGGTAGGTGCCCTCACTGAGGCAGGCATATTTTCGCTGAGGCAGACCCAATTTTTCTTTAATCGGTTCGAGTTTGAGTTCTGGCGGAGTAATTGTCGTTACCGTTTCCGTTACGTAACGGAAACGAGAAACGGAAACGGAAACAAGAATTTCACCAAGTCGTGCCCATGTCTACTCCTGAGACTTCTTCTTCTGAAACATACCTTGCATTCGGCATCGCTCTTCCAGGTTCACCGCAGGATGTCCACCTCCAGCGACTTACCTGCAAATGGTGTTCCTTGTCCCTGCAATCAGATTCTCCTTACCTGACTTTCCACTGAGACAAGGTGGTGCTTCGACCAGGCAAAGGTCCTCCTCACATAATTCCCCTGCCAGGAGCGTGTTGGATTGCATTGGGGTAACGGAGGGCTTGCCCTCCATTTTGTGAAGGTGGAGAGAAGCATGCAGTCCCCTAGGTTTGAAATCACGCTTCTGTCGGCTCCTGCTACTGACTGTAAAAAGCAATGTCAGAAAATGAATGGCTTCCAGTAAAGTCATGAAAATGCACAGAAATATATTGTGAATAAATCTGTTCTTACTGGGTTGACTTCCGTGGCTGTTTGGAAGAGCTGAGTTGGTCCAAGTGTCAGGCGCTCTTGATTTCCACTGTTAAAAACACAGAAGAAGAGGGAAACCCTCCCCACCCTCCCAAAAAGCCTTGCCCTGGAGAAGATCACTCACTTGTCTGAGGTGAAGAGGACCTGCTCTCTGCGCTTCTGGGAGGCTTGTTTGGGTTTCCTTTCTTGGTTCTTCAGATGCATCTGGAAAAGACTCAAGGCCTCCGAAGCCCTTCCACTTCCACCTCCCAGGAGCAGAAAGAGTTCCTTACCTGAAGCATCTCAAGTCCAACCGAGCGAGTTCAGGGAGGGTTTTCCTCTGTGAAGCCTGCAAGGGAGGAAGAGGAGGGACAAGGGATCTCCCCCCACCCGAATCACAAGGGTTCTGGAATGTGTGGACATTCGTGGCTGTCCAGGCCTTCAGAGACGACGTGGGGAGGCCAAGGCTGCCCCAGGAAGAGAGTCAACTGGGGAGGGATTTCCAAGTGATGGATGAGCAGCAGCTTTGAAAGGAAGAGCCGGAAAGAGGGAAAACAGTTGCCTCTCTCCCTTCCGATCCCCCTTAAATTTCCTTCCTGAAACCTGGATGAGCCTTTGGTTTGAGACCCAGGGGTTGATAATTTGGGGTAATGGTTGTCTTTTAAGGCTTCCTTTACTGGTGTCAATGCTTCGGTTGGAGTGTGGCTGCGGTTGGGCTGGGCCATTTGACCCCAGGAGAGACCCTTCCAGAATTCATGCCACCCCTGAGGGCAGCGAGGGAGACTGATCTGCCACCAGGAACGGTGGGCTTGGGCAGATCCCGGGTGGATGGGCGTTCTGTTCCTTTCCTGTTGAAGGACGGGAGCCTTCCTCCCCCTCCTCCTCTTCCCCCTCCTGCTCTCCAGTTCAATGAGCCTCTGGATTGTGTGGACATTCATGGCTGTCCAGGCCTTCAGAGGACATCAATGAGCTGTTGGTGCCAAATGGTAGACCTGCACTATCTCTTATGGCTTGGGGTCCCCTGGGAGATTCCTCCTTCAGATTGAAGGACCACCTCCTGAAAGACTCCCCATCCTCTTTTTCCCCAGGAAGGGCTTCCTGAGGTCCTCCTCTGCCCATCTCCCTCTGCCCTCCTGGGTGTCCTCCAAGCAAC
This sequence comes from Phrynocephalus guinanensis, assembly GCA_037367245.1. Taxonomy (NCBI): domain Eukaryota; kingdom Metazoa; phylum Chordata; class Lepidosauria; order Squamata; family Agamidae; genus Phrynocephalus; species Phrynocephalus guinanensis. Next base: position 103,818,629 of record CM074735.1, on the reverse strand, counting down.
ACCTGCTTCCCTGCTTCCCTTCCCTTTCCTCTGCATTTCAACTGCTTCCCTCTCCTTCCCCTTCTCTGAAATGGGCGCCTAACAATGGCCCCCAGTTGGCGTCCCAGCTGCCATGGACAACCCATTCAGCGGCACAGGAATCCTCTTGGCTCAAGGGAGGCCCTGGACTTTGAGAGGGATGCTACGCTCCTCATCTCTTTTTGTGGGGGGGGGTCTCCCCCCTTTCCTCCCCATGTTGTCTTTCCTCCAGCCCCCATCAGCCCCCCAAGCATCCTCCCAGCCTCCCCCTCCCTCCAGGACTGACAAGGGAAGGGCCGAGAGACCAGTAAGTTGTTCCATGACACTTCACTCCCTGGCCCTGCCTGATCCTTCCGCCACCTCTTCCGCATCACAATAGGAGAAAAAATAGTTCCTGATGCCACTGATGGAGGGGGGGGGAGAGTGTATGGACTTTGCATGGTTGCTCTCATAATGCACAACCATAAATAAGGAATAAACCTCCATGCATGGAGGGGTGTTGCATGGTCTGCAGGAAGAGTTGAAGAAGTCCACCTGTTTGGGGAAACGTGCAGGGGGGAGAGAATGGAACCTCCCTGAGGACTAGTGTCATAAATGCTGGCCTTGCATCTTTTAAAAAATGCAGGGATTTTACAGAGCCAGTCATGTACGAGAAATAATGAACCTCATACAGTTCAGCACACAATAACTGTAAATATTGTTTGATGTAATGATATGATGGGATTGTGGTTTGTTTTCATTAAAAAAAACCACCAGCACTGTTCCACTGTTTCCATACTGTTTGCTCAACTGCCTCCTGTCTCCTTCGCCAGTTGTTTTCTAAGCATGCGGAAAAAGTCCCCACTAGCCGAAACTCTTCTGAGGGCATTGGCCTCTGTGAGTGCCGGGCTCTAAGCCAGTTGAAATTGCTGTGCGACATTCCCATGGAACTGCTTTGTGGACATCACTGGCCTTGCTCTTTCCTACTGCTTTTTATAGTTAAAAAAAAAGAAGAAGTTTGGAGCTGTGCAGCCATAATAACCTCGAACTAGTAAGCACTCAAACGGACTCTAAAGGATTTCAGCCACCAACTCATTGTACTTAAGAACATAAGAACATGAGATCTTATGAACAGCCTTGCTGGAAGAGGCCACAGCCCATTCTCTCGCACACAGTGGGTCATCATTTGCTACCCATTGATACCCTTGTTCTTCATGAACTTGTCCAACCCTTTCTTAAACCACTTCTTCTGGCAGGGAGTTCCACAGACCAGTGATCCTCTGGGTGAAAAAGTACTTTCTCTTATTTGTTTGAGATCTAGCACCCAAAAGTTTCATGGACTGCCCCCTAGTTCTAGTGTTGTGCGATAGGGAAAACAGTTGTTCCATATCTACTTTGTCCATACCATGTATGATTTTATAAACTTCAGTCAGGACACCACTTAGGTGCTGTCGTTCAAGAGTGAAGAGGCCCAGCCATTGCAGCCTCAAAGGGTAAGGAAGGTGTTCCAGTCCCCTAATCATTCTGGTTGCCCTCCTCTGCACTTTTTCCATTTCCATAATATCCTTCTGGAGGGATGGTGATCAGAATTGTACACAATACTCCAGATGGGGCCTCACCATAGATTTATAAAGAGGCAAAATGACACTTGCTGACTTATTTTCTACACCTTTCCTAAAGAATCAACATTACTTCTCAACACATTGCCTTGCTACACTGCAAGATGATTCCTCGTTAAGCTAGATTTTAGAAATATTTAGAATAGCCATGGATTTAATAAAATACTCCAGATGGACCCCATCAGTTTATAAATGTACTGTAATTGGGTTGTGGCTTTTTGCCCCAACATGCATCACTCTGCACTTGCTAATGTTGAAGCTCATTTGCCACTGGTTTACCCTCTGGAGCTCCTCACAATCTCTGTTTTTCATTCATTGGCATTGGCATGCTTCAGTCTTGAAAGACTATGGTATCATGCCTGGAGTAGAGATCCTAAGAACAACACCTAGTGTGACTAAATAGACCAATTCAGGAATGGCAGTCTCTACCGCACTGGGGACAGATGTATTCTGTTTCTTGCCCGGTCCTCGAGTTTTGTTCTTTCTGTGCCTGCCTCTTTTCCTCTGCCTGTTGGACAAATGCCTCTTCAAATTTATGTAGACCATGCTGTATCTCTTGCCTCCAGACCGTGCGATCGGAGGTCAGGGTTTCCCATCTTTTTTATTTATTTTATTGATATCGTCACAGCACAAGAAATATAGAAAACAGTACAAGAAATATATACAAAAAGACAATGTATAGAATGTGAAAAAGACCCAACAGAAAAACTGGCAAGAAAGAACAATCATCCAGAAACCTAGAAGAGAGGTAGGTGTAAAGAGAGTATAGAAAAGAGTAAAGTCTCCCACCTTCCTGTGAGCAGTAGTACCCCCAGATAAATTCAATAAAATATCATATACTCTAACGCAGTGTTTTTCAACCTTTTTTGGGCAAAGTCACACTTGTTTCATGAAAAAAATCACGAGGCACACCACCATTAGAAAATGTTAAAATGCCAAATCCCCCCCATACAAACACGCGCAACGCCACCTTTTTTCCAGCTCGTTAAAAAGGCCTCACAACCTGACAGCTGCTAGCTGGCGGGGGGGGGGGGGAGAGAAGCAAGAGCTGGTGGGTCTCTCTCTCCCCCCCACCCCCCACTCACACCCAAGTCTCCCTTGCCTTGCAACCCGACTTACTCTCTTCCTGCTTTCGATCAAACCCGCTCCTCCTCTGGTTGCTCACTCCGGCCACCCATCCCCGAGCATGATGTCCCAGGCAGCCGCCCGTTGCCGCCACCCCCAACACCCCCGGTGTCTTGGAAGGGAAGCGTTAATGCCAATTAAAAAGGACCCTGCCCCTCCCACTCCAGAGAGAGAGAGAGAGAGAGAGAGAGAGAGAGATACACACACACTTCGCCAATGCTCCTCCTCAGCCCTCCTCCTCCTCCTTTGCACAGCACTGCGGGCGAACTCCACTCCACCGGTGCCGGTCGCGATCGGGCAAGCCCCAAACTCGCGGCGGGCTCACTCTGGGCGCCACACGCGCGGCCGGCACCATCCACCCCCCCCCCCGCCCGGCCAAGAAGCCACCTTTCCCACCGCCGCCGCTGCTGCTGCTGCAACCACCACCATCACCACCACCCCGACCCCCGTTGCGCGCGCCAAACTTCGGCTCCTTCCGTCCTTAGGAGGGAGGGAAGCAGCCAAAGGGGGTTTTAAAAATAAAAAGGGAGAGAGATTTAAAAAAAAAAAGAGAGAGGCTCACCTTTCAACTTTGGATCGCTTTCCCCCGTGCTTCCTGCAAACGTTTGGAAGGGGCGGAAAAAATGTAGAGGAAAAGAGGAGAGAAAGGGGGAAGGAGAGAGAGAGAGAGAGAGAGAGAGAGAGAGAGAGAGAGAGAGAGAGAGAGAGAGAGATACACACACACTTCGCCTATGCTCCTCCTCAGCCCTCCTCCTCCTCCTTTGCACGGCACTGCGGGCGAACTCCACTCCACCGGTGCCGGTCACGATCGGGCAAGCCCCAAACTCGCGGCGGGCTCACTCTGGGCACCACACACGCGGCTGGCACCATCGCCCCCCCCGCCCGGCCAAGAAGCCACCTTTCCCGCCGCCGCCGCCGCCGCTGCTGCTGCAACCACCACCACCACCACCACCCCGACCCCCATTGTGCGTGCCAAACTTCAGCTCCTTCCGTCCTTAGGAGGGAGGGAAGCAGCCAAAGGGGCTTTTAAAAATAAACAGGGAGAGAGATTTAAAAAAGTGGAGGGTGTCCCCCTGAGGAGCGCGGCGCACCTGCTGGCCGAGGGTGGGGTCAAACATTTTTCCCATGGCACACCAGGCAACATCCCGCGGCACACAAGTGTGCCGCGGAACAGTGGTTGAAAAACACTGCTCTAACGTTCTGCTTATTTCAATCTTCTCCCAACAGACTAGGTTTTTCCACTATATTATTTAAATATTCTTGAATTTTTTTCCATCCAGATTCCAAATTAACATCAGACTTCTTATGCCATTTCCCACTTCTGTCCCCCAAGTCATAATATCTTTTTAGTCTAACTCTCCAATCATTAACATCTGGTATTTTACAGTCTTTCCACATACTCGCTATCTCCACTCTCGCTGCCACTGTGGCATGTAGCACAAATTTCCTATCCGTGATTTTTATATCGTCCCCCATAATGCTTAAAAGGAGACATTCCGGTTCTTTCTTAAATTGATATTTTAAAATTTTCTTTAGTTCGGAATAAATATTCTCCCAAAATATTTTAATTAGGCTGCAGGACCACCACATATGTATGAATGTTCCTGTAGCTTTCTTGCATCTCCAACATGTGCTACTTTGGTTTCTATAAATTTTTGCCAATTTCTGGGGGGTAAAATACCATTTATATAGCATTTTATAAACATTTTTCTTAATATCCATATTTGATGTTAATTTCAAATCAATTTTCCATAGTCTTTCCCATTTATTTAAATTAATGTTTTTTCCAAGTATTTGAGCCCAATTTACCATGGTTTCTGTTATCTGCTCTTCCTTAGTATTCCACTCCAGCAAAAGATTATAAAATTTTTTAATGTATTTTTCTTTTCCCTGCAATATTTCTTCACATTTAGTGATTTGCTTTTCAAATCCAATTTTTAAATCTTCCTGAAACTTGTGATTAATTTGATAGTACTCCAACCAGACGTTTAGATACCTCTTTACCTTTTCATAATTTTTAAGCTTTAATCCCCCTTTTTCTTCTTCCAGCAGCTGCTTATAGGTGGGCCATCCTGTCTCCATATTGGTTTTCCTTAAAGTAAGGTATTCCAAGGGTGAGCACCACCACGGCGTTTTTGGTTCCAGGATGCCTTTGTATTTGTAGCATACATTTAATAAAGATCGATGTATTATGTGTTTATTAAATTCCTTATTGTACTACTGTTTTTTCGCAAAGCATATAACGGTGCCAACCAGAATTTAGACCATATCCTTCCAGGTCTAGCACTTCTTTATCATCCAACTTTACCCACTCTCTCAACCACCAGAGGGCCGCTGCGGTATGATATCATTCCATGTCTGGAAGTCCCAATCCTCCTCTGTCCTTGTGGTCTACTAATATTTTATGCTTTATCCTTGGTCTTTTCCCCCACCAAACGAACTTCGAAATTTCCTTCCTCCAGTCCTTAAAGCAGCTGGCACCCCCCCAAAATAGGTACGTTTTGAAACAGAAAAATTAACTTTGGGAGAACCGTCATTTTTATTATTGATATCCTCTCCAGTAAGGAGAAGTTCATCTTTCCCCAAAAGTCTAATTTTTTAAAATATCTTTCCAAACTTTTTGATAATTTTCCTGAACTAGATTTATATTTTTATCCGCAATAATAACTCCTAAATACTTCATTTTTTTTTTACAATTTTAATTTCCGTTTTTTCTTCCAACTCTACTCTGTCTTTAATTTCCACATTCTTAACTATTAAGTTTGACTTTTGGTAGTTGATCTTTAATCCCGCGACTCTCCCAAATTGTCTGATTTCTTCTAACACCTTTGGTACACTTACTTGTGGGTCTTCCAGTGTAAAAATTACATCATCCGCATATGCCCTCAGTTTATACTGATGTTGACCAATCATTATCCCTCTAATTTCGTGGTTTGATCTTATTCTTTGCAGGAGTGGTTCCAAGGTCAAAATAAAAAGTTATAGGGATAAGGGGCACCCCTGATGTGTGCCCCTTCCTATCTCTATTGGTTCACTGACTCGCCCATTAATTATAATGTTTGCCTTTTGCGTTGAATATATTGCTGTAATCACATTCTGGAATCTTTGGCCCAATTGAAAAATTTCATTTTTTTTTTTTTTTAGGAATTTCCATGAGACCCCATCAAATGCCTTTTCGGCATCCACTGCTAACACTGCTGCTGTTTTTACCCCTATTAAACTCAAGGCATTCTATGATATTCCTCATGTTGTCTTTTATCTGCCTGCCTTTTAAAAAGCCTGATTGGTATTTGTGTATAATTTCTTCTAATATTAATTTCAGCCTTTTTGCCAATAAATTGGCAAAAATTTTATAATCTGTATTTTATAAGGAAATTGGTCGAACATCAGCATGCGTTGGGATTCCTTTCTTTTGCTTGGGGATTAATACTATATGCGCCTCTTGCCATCAGCTCAGGATTATGCCTGTTTCTAAAATGTTGTTTATAATATCTTTTAGGGTAATAAGAAATGAATCGTCCATAATCTTGTAAAATTCAATAGGGAAGCCGTCCGGACCGGAGCCTTACCCGTCTTCATTTCTGAAACCACATCTTTAATTTCTGTTACATTTGTTGGATCATTTAGTTTATTAATCAATTCCTGTCTTATCTTTATCGCTTTCAAAATGTTTTCATATATTCCTAAATTCTCGAATTCTTCTTGGTCCTCTGTGTATATTTTTTGGTAAAAATGCCAATTTCCTTGCTGATTTCTTTTTGGTTAATACTAATATTCTCCCCTATCTTTAATTTGTTTATTATCTTTTCTAATTTTCTGTCTTTCAATTGCCAAGACAGAAATTTGCCAGGTTTATTGGCTTCATTAAAAAATTTATACTTCCAAAAGGTATTTTCTCATTCCGTTTATCTATTATAAATTCATATTCATTTCTCAATATTTTAGTTCCTTTAATATCTTGTCTCTCTTTTCTTCCCCCCCCATAGTTCCTTTTCCTTCCTTTTAATTTCCATTTCTAAATCTTTTTTTCTTTTCTCTCTTTGTTTCCTATCCCAAGCATTCTTACCAATAAAAACCCCCTCATCATGCATTTCCCTGCCTCCCATATATTTTCATCACAGTTTTTATTGGCATTATCTTTCTGAAATTGAATCCATGTCTTTTTTGCTTCTTCAATAATTCTTTCATTTTTCAATAGAGATGTATTTAACGCCCATTTTTTTCCTACTTAAATCTTTTGGGAGTATAAATAAAATGACCGGATTATGGTCAGAGAAAATTTTTGGTCTTATCTCGGTTTTTCCGGCTCTTATTGTTAACTGCTTATCAATCCAGATCTGGTCTATTCTCGTTGCTGTTCTCTTTGACTGTGAATAGAACATAAATTCTTTCCTAACTGGATTTTTAAATCTCCATATGTCCACCAGATTCAGATTTTCATATAAATCTACGAAACTTTTTGGCAAGATTTTTCTACTTTGAGATTGCATGTCTGATCATTTGTCTATTTCCGGCTCCATCACCCCGTTAAAATTCCCCATCATAATTAATTTCGAATTGTTAAATTCCAACAATTTCTTTTCCAGATCTCTAAAAAATGATGCTTTACCTCCATTAGGAGGATACACTCCCACTAGAATAATTTCTTCTCCTTTGTTGGTAATTTTAAACATACTCAATCTTCCCTTATCATCTGACCATAGAAATTTGGGTTCCCACTTCGCCTTAACATATATCACTACCCCCCCTTTTCTTTTTTTGATCGGCTGATATAAACTCCTCCCCTAGTCTCGGGTTCTTAAGAACTCTTACATGTTTTTGATTTATGTGGGTCTCCTGCAAACAAATTATGTCCCATTGTTGTTTCCTTAGGTTATGTGTTACTCTATTTCTCTTCTTTTTATTATTTAATCCGTTCATGTTAAACAAGATTATTTTAATTTGTGACATTAAGAAAAAAAAATTATTATTATAAATGTTAAGTCTAAAATGATTGAGTGTAAACTCTTGGGACAAGAAGGGGAAAGTCAAGGAGGGGGGAGACTACTCAATTAGTCTGCTTAGCCAAGTACACTTAGCAAATACACTTAACGAGTAAAGCAAGAGATATTTAAACTACAGTTCTTATAATTGTTGTTTTGACTTTGCTGCTTCTTCCATCTCTTTTTGCTGAGTATCTTTGTCTTGTTCTTCTTCTGAACGCTCCGATAGATTGTGTTGTTCTCGCGTGTCTATGTTCTTTGGATCCCCCCCCAGCTCCTGCCAGTACTTCCTCCAAAAAATCTTAGCGTCTGTCTCTGTCACCAGTCTCTTTTTTCCCCTTTATAGAAAAAAGACAAGCCTTCAGGGAAAGATATTTTTTTCTCCTCAAAGCGTTGGTCAGAAAAGAATAATTTTGTCTTTTTTTCAGTAGCCGGGGGTGGTGGTTTCTTTTAATATGTAAACTTCCGTTTGGTCTATAAGTAGTCTTTTTTTTTTTGGCCTTTGTTTGTAGTATCTTCTCTTTCAACCAAGTTGAGTAGAATGTGACCAAACAGTCCCCCGGCCAATTATTCATCTTTGATTTTCTCGAGCTGACCCTAAAGGCCTTTTCTATTTGTTCTTCTATTTCTGCCTCTTCCATATTCAGCCATCTTGAAAGTTTCTCCAACAATTTCTTTGGTCAATTGTTGGTCAGGGTTTCCCATCTGTTCAGGTCCATTCCCAAGGCCTTCAGGTCCCTCTTACTGATATCCTTATACCGCAGCTCTGGTCTCCCTCTGGGGTGCTTTCCCTGCACTAGTTCTCCGTATAGAAGATCTTTTGGGATCCGGCCATCATCCATTCTCACAACTTGTCCAAGCCAGCGTAGACGTCACTGTTTCAATAAAGTGTACATGCTAGGGATTCCAACTCGATTCAGGACTATGCTATTTGGAACTTTGTCGTGCCAGGTAATGTTGAATATTCGCCTAAGACAGCGCATATGGAAGGTATTAAGCTTTCTTTCCTGTCGGGCATGGATGGTCCAAAACTTGCTGCAATACAAAAGTGTGCTCAGTGCACAAGCTTTATAGACCTGTATCTTTGTATGTTCTGTCAGCTTCTTATTGAGCCATACTCTCCTTGTTATTCTGTTTTTACTACCCTGTATAATTTAGTGCTGTCGGCAAATCTGGCTACCATGCTATTTACTCCTACTTCTAGATTAGGGGTCCTCAACGTATGGCCCGCGGGCCGGATCCGGCCCCCAGGGACCCTGAATCCGCCCCCGGGAGCAACAGCATACACCCCCCACCCGCCCCCCTGGAGGTGGGCCGCCGCCGCCGGTCTTGTCCCGGATTGGGGCCGCTTTGTCACCCTGGGAGCCGTTTATTCAGTGCGAAAGAGGGAGGCCACGTGACTCCCGGGGTGTGCCGGGATCAAAGCCCTTAAACGGGCCACCTGCACACTCATCCTCCTCTTTCGCGCCCAGCGCTCCGGCAAGGCGGAGGCGGTGGCGGTGGCAGCAGCAGCAGCCCGTCCAGCCGCCACACTCGACTCTGCGCCTCGCCTCACCTCGCCATGGAAAGGGGCGCCCAGGAGCCCAGGCAGCGCCGCCTCCTCCTCCTCCTCCTCCTCCTGGTGGGGCGCCTTCCCCTCCTGCCGGCGGGGTCCAGTCTGAGACACCTGCGAGCGAGCCAGCCAAGGAAGCAAGGTCAGAGGGAGCGGCACGAGCCAGCGGGGTGGGGGGTGGGGGGCGCCCGGGCAGGCAAGCGGGCGACAACCGGTCGGGCTGGTGGGGTGGCATTCTGCCCTCTGCCGCCGCTGTGCTGGGCATCCAGGCACTCTTGCCTGCTTGCCAGGGCGAGGCGAGGCAGCGGTGGTGGCGGCAGCAGCAGCAGCAGCCCGTCCAGCCGCCGGACTCGACTCTGCGCCTCGCCTCGCCTCGCCTCGCCGCGGAAAGGGGCGCCCGGGAGCCCAGACAGCTCCTCCTCCTCCTCCTCCTCCTCCTCCTCCTCCTCCTCCACCTGGTGGGGCACCTTCCCCTCCTGCCAGCAGGGTCCAGTCCGAGGCACCTGCGAGCGAGCCTGCCAAGGAAGCGAGGTCAGAGCGAGTGGCGTGAGCGGCGGGTGGGTGGGTGGGCAGGCAAGCGGGCGAGAACCGGTCGGGCTGGTGGGGCCGCCGGAGCAGGAAGTGCCCACGCTCAGGTCTGCTGATTGGGGAGGGGGAAAAAACTCTTTGGATTATTATTATTATTATTATTATTATTATTATTATTATTATTATTATTATTATTATTATTATTATTATTATTATTATTATTAATTGTAATTTATTGTTATGTTCAGTGTGCATAGGTATTTCATATATTTTTCAAAATCTAGTCCGGCCCCCAACAGTGTCTGAGAGATAGTGAACCGGCCCCCTGTTTAAAAAGGTTGAGGACCCCTGTTCTAGATCATTTATGAAGAGGTTGAAAAGCAGGGGTCCCAGTATTGAACCTTGGGGGACCCCACTCTTTACCTCCCTCCACCTGGAGATGTGTCTGTTTAGTGCTTCCCTCTGTTTCCTGTTCCTTAGCCAGTTGCTGATCCAGGACAAGACCTGTCCCTTGATTCCATGACTGGCAAGTTTATTCAAGAGCCTTTGGTGCGGGACCTTGTCAAAAGCCTTCTGAAAGTCCAGATAAACAATGTCAACTGGATCTCCCTTATCCACATGCTTGTTGACACTCTCAAAAAATTCCAACAGATTAAAGAGGCATGATTTGCCCTTGCAAAAGCCACATTGGCTCTCCTTCAGCAGTGCCTTCTCTTCTATGTGCCTATTAATTTTATGAGTCTTTTAGGATGATTTCCATCACTTTACCTGGGACACATGTCAAACTGAACTGTTGGTAATTACCTTGATCCTTTCCTCTGGATCCTTTTTTGAAGATTGGTGTTATATCTGCTACCTTCCAGTCATCAGGCACAATCCCTGATTTGAGGGAAAGATTATATATTTTGCGTTCATCAGGCCACCAGCAATTTCATCTTTAAATTCCTTGAGAATTCGTGGATGGATGCCATCTGGTCCTGGTGATTTGTTAGCATTTAGTTTAACAAGACATGCAAAAACCTCCTCCCTGGTTATTTCTATCTAGCTTAATTCTTCAGTTTCCCTCCCTATGAAGATAGGCTCCATTTGGGGCATGTGGTCTCTATATTCTTCATTGAATACTGAATACCTCACTGAATACTGAAGCAAAGAATTCATTGAATTTCTCTGCAATCTGTTTCCTCTTTAATAATTCCTTGCCTTCTATTATCATCTAATGGTCCAATAGCCTTCCTAGTTGGGTTCTTACTTCAAATGTACTTAAAGAATTCCTTGTTATTTCTTTGAGTGTTTATAGCTCTACGCTCCTTCAAGTCTATGATTAAGTTAAAAGTAATTGTGTTGTGGTTACAGTTCCCTATTGGATCAATCACATTAACATTTTGCATGAGTCCTGTATATTATTCAGGATCAATGGTCAAGGATTCTTTTACCTTCAGTTGGGTCTTCAACCATCTGTTCCAGGGAACAATCATTTAGCATATCTAATGAACTTTATCTCTTTATCACAAAGAAGAGAGGTGGTTTGAAAGAGGAGTAAGGGAGGCCATTCATGTGAGCATTGAAAATCCCTCCCTCAACAGAGGTGGTGGCCTCCGGCATAGTTTATCTGCTACTTATCAAGCTGTGCTTTCCACACTACCAAGACAAATCAAAAAGCCTTTACCACCAAGGCCATAGCTAACGACCCATTAACGACCCTTTCTTGATAGGTTTCAGCACCTTAAGCCATGGTTCACCTCAAGGCTACGGATACCATTGTCTCCCTAACGAGCCTATTTAGTTCATCTGATGAGCCTAATTGAGGCCAGGGTGACTAGAGGTCAAAGCTGCCTATAAGAGTCAGGGTTTGCACCAGCTGCATTCAGACCGATGAAGCTGTTTGGATGAACAGCGAAACGTTTCTATCTCTCAAAAAGAAGTCCAGTAGCCATGACTCTACTTCCAGATAAACTCACCTGGATGACTGAGAATCTTCACAGACATACTTCTCCCACTTATTAAATCACATGATGGGACAAAGAGGAAAAGCTGGAACTTCAGAAGATCAGGATCAAAACCCAGGTGAGAGAGCAGCCATAATTTGTGAGGGTAATTGAAGTACCCCATTATAACCAGGCTTCCCTTCTTGGATGCCTCCTTTACAACATTCTACAGCTGCCAGACACCCTCGGGGGCTTGGGTCCGAGGCCGATAGCATAGGCCATCCTTGTGGCCTCATACTTTTACCTAATGCTGACTCCAAAACGCCTGAATATTCCAATTCGTATGATTTTATCCCTTCTTTGACTTACAAGGCTGAACCACCACCCGTTTGCCCCTTCCTGTCCTTCCTGTACACAGTTTATAGCCTGGGATAGCTTGTTACATTCCCTTTTTACTGCCTCTTTTCAACATCCTCTCGCTTTTATATTTATTTTCCATTTGTTGATAGTTTTTTATTTAATTTTTTATTTCAATGCATCTTTATTGTTTATATTGTGTTTATTGTATGGTTTATGTTTGTGTAGAGACATTCCTTGGTTATTTGAATGGCATGTATTTTTGTATTTTGTTGTACACTTCCTAGAATAGCATTCAGGTTAGATGGTTTTTGCAATATATAAATCAAATTAATAACTAAATAATAAAATAATAATAATGAAGTGAAGGGTATCTGTGTGGTCCAAGTAAAATAAAATACAAATACAAATAATTTCTAATGCTAACATATGCGGTTATGTTTCAAAGCTTTCATGAGGAAGGAATCCCCTCACATCTACTCTCTCCACTCCTATTTGCCCTTTCTGTGAAATTTCTGTCAAAATATACACAGAATAACTGAAAATTTGGCAGAATTAAAAGCCACAAAACTACATCTTGTGATTGTTGTTTTGTGAAAGACCCCTAAGCTAAAGCGGGAAAATCGGGCAGTTAATAAGCATAAAAATAAATAAAATAAATAAAGGCAGGAAGGTGGAACAGCCATTCAGCCCAGTAGAATCATCAACTGCCTTCACAAAGAGATTTGAGAGGGCTGTTTTTAGCCTGTGGAAAGGAGCCCTCCAAGAAGAGATTTATTTCCTTCCGGGGCAGGCAGCGGAAGTGAACTTAGGGTGCTAGGTGGTTATCTAGATCCCCTTTTGGAGCATTGATTGCACAGTTTGGTTTGTTCCTTTTGCCGATAACCAGATGGGGTACAGGAGATCATGAACCAGCTCAGTCTGCATGTTTTTGGTCTAGTTATGAGGTTGCTGGGTTTATTTATTATTACTACTACTACTACTACTACTACTACTACTACTACTACTACTACTACTACTACTACCACCATCATCATCATCGTCATCGTCATCGTCGTCGTCATCATCATCATCATCATCACCACCATCATCATCATCATCATCATCATCATCAATTTATCACACAGCAGACAAGATAGCTACACTGGATTTTGTATTACAAATCACTAGTCAAATGCTTCCCAGTGAGCAGATCCCAATAAGGTGGCTTCCTGCAGATGGCTGATGGTAATTTTTGTCAACTCCAATTTCTTCTAAATACTTGCTATAGCTGCTGGGAAACTACACAAAAAACGCTGGTAGGACCGTGGCCTTGGTCACCCAGCAGATGATCCGATAGAGTCATCAAATAAAGACGGGTCCTACAAGGCCAAAACGTTCAACCCGCTGCTCTAGAAAGGAATACAAATCATAGGATATCGGACCAGCAGCTGTCTAGATTTCTCTTGAACGACACTAGCCTTGGAGCATTCATTATCATCCCCCAAAGTAATTGGTTCCATTGCTGTACTGCTCTAATAAGTAAGATTTTTTTCCTGATATTCAACCGAAATCTGGCATCCTGTAACTTGAGCCCATTATTATGTGTCCTGTACTCTGGGATGACTGACAGAACCTACACTTCCTGTCTTTCAAGTACTCGAAGAAGGCTATATCCTATTTCCTCTCAGACTTTTTTCCTGAAGGCTAAACATGCCCAGTTCTTTCTGTTTTTTCCTAAGGGGGGGTTGGTCTCTAGCCCCCTGATTGTCCTTGCTGCCCTCTTCTAAACTTGCTTGGTTGTTGGCATCCTCTATGAACGTTGTACGTCTGAGTTGGGTAGACACAAAAGATCTGTAACTGCTCTGTGGATTAAGGTGTTCACCTACTAGGGGGAAGTGTGTGTGTGTGTGTGTGTGTGTGTGTGTGTGTGTGTGTGTGTGTGTGTGTGTGTGTGTGTGTAACATGGCACTGTATTTTGCAACTGAGGGCCTGTCCATACTGGCATATACCCTGTTTCCCTGAAAATAAGACATCCCCCGAAAATAAGACCTACTTACAGTTTTGCTCCTTGCTGAAAATTAAGGCATCCCCCTGAAAATAAGGCCTCCCCAATAATAAGATAACAATAAATGTGTACTGTATTCTTCTTCATGGAAAAATAAGACATCCCCTGAAAATAAGACCTTGCACATCTTTGGGAGCAAAAATTAATATAAGACACTGTCTTATTTTCGGGAAAACACAGTAGTTATGATATATTGTTACCTGATGAAACTGTTTGACATGGGAACAATACCTTGACAACTTTTGCTTTTTGTGTTAATAATCTATCCTTCCCCTTTAGGAGCTGGCCTGTATTATTCTGCCACGGGGCATGCAACCTTTTGAAAGCAATGCAGTGAGTTGCAAAAGAGCTCTTTGTTCTGCCTTTGCAGAAAACGCCCCAAGGGTAAACATACTTCCTAGCTTTCCCAAGTTGCAAGCGAGGGGTTCCTTCCTTGAGGAGAAGAACCAATATGCAAAATACAGCTCTGAATTCCAACAAGGAGTGAACCCAATCTGGACCTGCAGTTGCATCTTTCCATTAACAAATTGGAAAAACAATTCTTGTTAAAACAGCATTAATGTAGTGACATTCTAATAGCCACCTCAGGATGCAGCTGCTCACAAAGGCAGCAGAAAACATAACAATAAGCTTGGCCAGGAAGATTTAACATCAATAAATATGTAAACACTTTAAAAATAATTTAGAGCAGGCATGTCCAAACTTCAGCCCTCCTGATGTTTTGAACCTCAACTCCCAGAATTCTAAGATTAGAATGTCAATGGCAAAGGACTGTGGGAGTTGCTCTCCAAAACCTCTAGAGGGCTGAAGTTTGGATACACCTGATTTAGAGAGAAACTGTATATGCAAAGGAGTTAGATATAAGTCACAAGAGCGGCAGAGAGGAAATGTTGACACACCTTAACCCCCAAGAGGTCACATAAATTCACAGAAGCCTTGGCCAAGTTTCACAATTCAGGGAGTGGATGTAATCCCGGAAATAAGTCATTTGTACAAATAAACAGCCAGTTCCCTGTCTCTTGTGTCTTCCCGTCCAGCTCACTCTGGGAGAAATCAGCATGGAGATCTCGCCTCTCTGTCTTCTAATTCTCGCCAGCTTGCTAGGATCCTTTGCCAATGAAGGTAAGCTCTTGGTTTGAACCAGCAAGTCAGTTTTTATGCTCTTCTGCTCAGAGATGCCTGGAGGCTTTTTAGATCAAGCCAGGCACCTTTTGGGGAAAGTTGCTGATAGAAATGGAGGGCAAACACCGTCCTAGAGGAGGTCCAAGAGATCATCAACTGGGATCCTAAGAGGTGGGTGAGAAATAATGTGAACATTTATTTTCCTTCCTCCAGATCTTCAGAAGAAGGTCCTCGTTTTCCCAACAGCCTCCAACAATGCTGCTGTGTTTCTGAAGGTTCCGCTCCAGCAGCCCTTGACCAGCTTCACTGTGTGCCTGAGATACTACACCCTCTTGACGCGTGCTTACGGCCTCTTCTCCTATGCCACCAAACAACGTGACAATGACCTCCTGCTCTACAAGCCCCTGCCCAATCAATACAGCCTTTATGTGGGAGGTTCCATCGTGACCTTCAACCTCCCGGAAAAGCAGGTCTCGAGATCCCGTTGGGAGCACATCTGCATGAGCTGGGATTCTGCTACGGGGTTGGCGGAATTGTGGGTGGATGGCTATCCTTTGCCACGGATGGGGCTGAAGAAAGGTTACTCCATTAATCCTGAGGCATCCATCGTCCTTGGGCAGGATCAGGACTCCTTTGGAGGAGGCTTTGACATCAACCAATCCTTCCAGGGGGAAATGACAGATGTGTACATGTGGGACAGGGTCCTGTCTGCTGATGAAGTGAACCTTGTCTGGATTGATCACACCGTTAGCAACAGCCTGATTAATTGGCGGTCACTAGATTATGAGATCAGAAATTATGTGGTGCTTAAGCCTTCTTTGTTTTCTGGCTAACGAATGAGGAACCACTCATAAACAAATCAGTTACGTTAACAGCTGGTACTCTATTTCTCTACTTTAAAATGGTTTTTAAAATTGCACAGGGCTTGTTCAGTGATGGTTAATATGCTGATTTCAATGTTCTTGAGGCTTCTGGGGGGAAACTGACAGCCAAATCTTTCAGATAAAACAATGCCTTAATTTTGCTTTAATTTGCTAATGACTGGAATCAGTATGAATGTCATCAAACAGAAATTCTAAGAAAAACCATGCAGCATTTTTATATTCAAAATAGCTATAACTGATGATTTTAAAACATGGATTTGAGAAAAATAAAAACTAACATATTTTGCCTTCAAACTGAGTGCTTAATCCCTACAAGTTTGTCTGTCTGTCTGTATGCTTTTCTTCTTTCCTCCCTCTATCTCTGTCTGCCTCTCTGAAAGAATCCATATATTTTAATTGCTGATTCCTAACAGAACACAGCTGAAGGGTAATGCTGAGGCGGACCCAGGGAGCTTGTGACGACAGGGAGTGAACAAGAAGAGTTTCACTGGGAGACGAAATTTTGGGTTAGATGATAGATAGATAGATAGATAGACAGATAGATAGATAGATGTACCAAACCCAAACCTGCAGATGCAATGTTACAGCAGCATTCCTGTGTCATCCAAGAACCACATCTTGCCAAGAGGTTTACATCTAAGATTAATCTCCTGGCAAATCACATCTTGCCATGTTTGGGCATTTGGTACTTGCCTCGAAGATGCAGAATTTATCCACGAAAGCTTGCAATAATATTTATTTTTTATTCATGGCCGATAAAGGTATCGCTTGTAGCCTAGACTTGAATTTGTATTTTGTAATGGCCACACAGTTTCGGCTTTTTATTTCAATAGAAGTCAGTTGATTTTTCCAGCTTCGTTCAAAGTAACAAAAATACAGTAATATCTCAGTTTAAGAGTAACTTGGTTTAAGAGCGTTTTGGAAGACAAGCAAATATTTCTTCTAAATTTTGCCTTGGTCAGCAAGCAATGTCTTGATATGCAAGCTTAACAGAGCTCACTCAGTCATAAAGTCGAAATTATGGGAAGTAGAAACACAGTCACTTACTTCCTCCTTAAACTGTGTTTGCTCCCCATGCTACTTCAATTTATCCCCTGTATGTGGTCACAATTTATGTTACTTCTACAAACTAGTAAACCCCTATCAAGAGGCATGCATTCATGCTAACAAGATTTAATATCTTCCCCTCATCAGTAGAGATGGGCACGACTTAGCGGTATTCCCGTTTCCGTTTCCGTTACTCGTATCCGTTACTCTACGGAAACGGAAACGAGAATTACTCCACCAGAATTCGAGCTCGAACCGACGAACGAACAATTTGGTCTGATTTGTCGTGCTCGTTACTTGCATCGCGCAATGCCAAGCGGCACAGAAAAAAGTTTTTAAAAGTTAAAAAAAAAACCGATTCCCGGCCCTAAAAGTGGGCGAAAACTGTCTGAGGGCACCTACCAGGCCAGAAGGGTGTTTTATTTGGGGAGGGGGGTTTCCCCGCCCCCCTCTCCTTGGCTATTGCTACTGCTGCGCTGCTGGTACCAGGCTGGGAGGGCGCATCCATTTGCCATGCAGTGCGGGGGATCCAAAATGGCGACCACAATTTTTTTTTTGAAATCGTTGCCCAAAACCCCACCAAAGCACCACAGAAACATGCGAAAATTAGCTATTTTAAATGCTTGAATTTTTACAGTAGCAGCAGTGGGTTTTTCTTGCAAAAAAAGTCTCCGTTGATTTTATTTTATTTTATTTTATTTTATTTTTTTACACCTGCGCATTCGCAATGATGGGCTCACCCATGGGAGTGGACCATGCAAAGTTTTGGAGCCATTCCACCAATCGCATGGCCAGGTTTTGCTGACTGTACCAGGCTGGGAGGGCGCATCCATTTGCCATGCGGTGGGGGGGGGATCCAAAATGGCAACCGCAATATTTTTTTTGAAATCGTTGCCCAAAACCCCACCAAAGCACCACAGAAACATGCGAAAATTAGCTATTTTAAATGCTTGAATTTTTACAGTAGCAGCAGTGGGTTTTTCTTGCAAAAAAAAGTCTCCATTGATTTTATTTTATTTTATTTTTTTACTCCTGCACATTTGCAATGACGCCCATGGGAGTAGACCATGCAAATTTTCCACCAATCGCATGGCCACTTGGCCAGGTTGACTACAGAGACTTCTGGGATGTGCCAATTGGGCATAAACAGCCCACTAATCGTAGCCCAAACCCGAACCCTAAGCCTAACCCATACGCCAGTACACTGTCCTTCTAAGTGGGTCAGAGAGGCACCCAGAGGTGCACCCCAATACTCACCCTAACCTCACCCGTAACTAGCCTAACCCTAGCCGTTGCGCTAACCCGTCTTAACCCTAAGCCAGATCTACTTGCATTGCACTACATGCAAGTACGTGAGACACAGCGGGTGCAAAGAGTCTGCCAGTCCGTCACTTGTGGCTCTGGCTGACTCCTGCAGCTCCCTCCAGGAGCCCGCTACCCCCTCCCCAAACCAGTACTAACGACAACGAAAAAACGAACCGACTAATTTTTGCAAATTTTCGCGAAAATGGAAACGAGCCGAAACGGAACCGGCCCGACTAACGAAAACTCGAAAAATTTTTTTTTCAAGTCGTGCCCATCTCTACTCATCAGTCCTGTCTGGAAGATACCAAAGCCTACCGCTTTCATATTGGATCAGTAAACATTGCCATATAAAACCCGATACGGTTGTCCACATCTGTACAAGTTTGTCTGTCTGTCCTTATGCTTTTCTTCTTTCCTTTCTCTATCTCTGTCTGCTTCTCTGAAAAAATCCATATCTTTTAACTGCTGATTCCTAACAGAACACAGCTGAAGGATAATGCTGAGGTGGACCCAGGGAGCTTGTGACCGCAGGGAGTGAACAAGAAGAATTTCACAGGGAGGCCAATTTTTTAAAATACCAAACCCAATCTTCCAGATACAATGTCACAACAGCGTTCCTGTGTCATCCAAGACAGGCATGCCTGACAAACTACATCTTGCCATGTTTGGACTTTTGGTACTTGCCTTGAAGAGGCAGAATTTATCCAAGCAAGCTTGCAATGATATTTTTTATTAGTGGCCCATAAAGGTATCGCTTGTAGCCTAGACATGCATTTGTATTTTGTAATGGCCAGAGAGTTTCGACTTTTTATTTCAATGGAAATTAGTTAGTTGATTTTTCCAGCTTTGTTAAAGGAACAAAACTACAGTTATACCTCAGTTTAAGAGTAACTTGGTTTATTATTGCAAGACAAGCAAATATTTCTTCTAAGTTTTGCCTTGATCAGCAAGAAATGTCTTGATATACAAGCACTGGAGGAGGTCACATGATCACAAGTGAGCCAGTGGTGGCTCTCCCTCCCCCCTGCTGGATTGTGGGTGATTGTCTGGAATGTTCTTATTGTTTCAAACCATTTCTAGTCATGGGACAGCTAGTCAAGTGTGTATAGGGCTACAAACTGCATTTTATTATTGCCACATTAAAAACGCAGAGTAAAATCCAGTTATTAGTCTCAAGCACCGCAGATTCCATAGCCAGGTACCTAAACAATGGTGTGGATGTGGAGTGCTAGCCAACTTCTTTTGTGAATTTGGCATTTTTTGTGTACAGTATGTGGTCTATGGGACCACAGAACGAATAATCTGAATTTGCAGTAGACATGGGTGTTTCGTTTTGGAAGGGGACTCAGAACCCAGTCCCTAAATCAACCACTGTCTTACCTTGCTTTGCCCCGCGCTGGGCGAAATTCCAACCAGGAAGAAGCCTCCAATGTGTCATCTTACCCTCTCCCTTGCACTGGCCAATCAGACAGGGAGGCGGGTTGATGCATGTCCTTGCACCAGCTCCTGATTGGCCAACAAAACACACATATCTAGTTTCCATTATTTCTTACGGGGAAATATGCTTTGATATCAGAGTGTTTAGGTTTACAAGCATGTTTCCTGGAATGGATTACACCTGTAAACCAAGGTATTCTTGTAAAGGAAAAGGGATTTATGCGAACAAATTAAAGCCAAGAGCGAACAGAGATTATGGGGGGAACAGATACTTCAATTCTGATTAGCTACACAGTTTGTTCAGTCTTTACACTGTACCTGAGTGTACCCCAGTGTACACGTGCACCAAGTGCAAATTGGTGGCACTGTTAGAGGAAAGAGAGAACAGGAGCCACGAGTAGCCACACTGAAGGCTATCAGGGAAGACGAAGTAGACACTGCAGGAACTCTTGAGCTGCACCACCACCAGCAGTCAGTGGAGGCCCTGGAGGTGGGGGGATAAGAGGGGAAGGCAGAGAAGGAGGAGGCGGCCTAGGAGACAGTCAACACTGTGCAAGAAGCACCATGGACATGAGTCGCTGCTAGGAACAAAAGAAGGAGAATGCTATTGTCACCGGTGGAACTGCAAAACCGCTTCCAGGTTCTTGTGGAGGACTCTGGCAGACAGCAAGCAGACAAAGTCACCTTCAGCTTTGAAGCTCTAGGAAGAGTGCCCCAGGACTCGGAAGAGAAACAGAAAGGGAAAGGGAAACACTTCAGGTGAACGTCTAGCAGGAGCCCTCAGGAAACGGTCGGGTAGGTAGGGAGTGCAATCCCGCAGAGCTGCCTACCCTGGTGCCACCTGGGCCAGCCATTGACAGCTCGACATGAGCCCTTTAAAATGGCACCTGGGGTTCTGGGCACCAAATCTGGTGCCTCTAGGACCCAGGCAAACCATTTCATTTCATTTCATTTCATTTCGTAAGAATTTTTTAAAATAAATTGTAAGTAATGAAACAAAACAAAGCAGGGATGAGCACAAAATGAAACAAAATGGAGCATTATTTTTCCGTTTCATGCCCATTCTTACTCAGGATGTATAAAAGTAGAAAAGAACTTTATTCTCTCTCAGATCAAATCATTCTCTCTCAAAAAGCTGTGGCTCGATGCGTTGACCGGTCTCGATTAAGAAGTGAGAAGGACTAGATCCTGATATTAAACATCTTCCGTTTATTATAATAACCAGTGTTGTGCCCAAACTCTCCTCACTGCTGTCAGTATGTGCAGTACTAGAGAGGTATTTTGCTTGCCTAAATGTTTTGGTAACATGCCTAGTAAAAAGCTGTTCTACATGTATTTTTATCAGTCTAGTAAGCCAGGTATATATTTTAGTCCAATCCCCCCCCCCCAATTTATCACATGTCCACCATGAGTGATAGTAAGTCCCCCGTTTCTTGGGAGCCCTCTTGAGGTAACTGGTTCCATTCCTGAACAGCACAAACAATGTTCAACCAAAATCTGGCTTCTGCTCAGTGGAGCCCATGGTTGTGTGTCCTGCACCCTGGGATGATGCAGAAACAAATCCTGCCCCTCCTCTGTATGACAGCCTTTCAAGTAGAGGGGTACCCCAAATTAAGAGCAGCTCAATTTAAGAGCAATTCAACTTAAGAGCGGGAAACTGTTGGCGTTTTAACTGCTGCCTTACAAATTTTAGATATGATCTGCTGGACTTACAAATACTTTTTCCATTTTTTTATTTTGAAACTTATTTCTTCAATTTATAGATAGGGACCCCGACTTAAGAGTAGTTTGACTGAAGAGCATCCATTCAGAACGGATTAAATTTCTAAACTGAGGTACCACTGTGTATTTGAAAAGTGCTAGCCTGTCTCCCCTCAGTCTTCTTGCAGTACAGACATCCGGGCAATGGAGATTGCAGGAAATCTACTTACAGTATGACCTTTCATTCCTTTTCTGCTGCTCTTTCAAACCCAGGTGTGCAGATTAGATTTTGGATGGCCAACACCCAGGATTTCCCCATAATAGCCTCTTAATTAGCCCTCTTAATCTCGACCACCTAGAGTTGTTGTGATGAGAGATGGGCTTGATAGTGATGAAGAAAGTACAGTGGCACCTTGTATAAAGGAATTCATTCATTTTGAAAGAAATTCTGTTCAGCAAATTTTCCTTTATACAAAAAGTCAGACCCGACTAAATGACTGAACAACAACAGCAAGAACCTTCTACAGCATCTTCTGAAATCATTGGAGACAGGTTCCTGTGTCTTGTGCTACCACTGACCCATTTCCATTGGGTTTGTCCTGGATGTCTTATGCAACATGGTCTTGTTGGCAAGAGAGGGCATAGGATGATCACATTAGCTGGGAGCAAGTGAAGGTGCTTTGATCCTATATGTGGCATTGTTTCGGTCCTGTTATTGTGTGGCCAGAATTGAAGTGTGGGCAGAGTTGACCTCTGGGTCTCTGGCAGGGTTTAGTCCCCCTGTTCTGAGTTGCTGTTTTGTGGTCTATTGTGGGTTCGAATTTGCTTGGGTTTAGGATTCTTTTGGCACATCTTGGTCTCCCACCAAGAGCTTTGCAGAGCAAAGAGTTCACATTGAGGATGGGCTAGAGATCAATTAAGATGTGAGTGGTTGTCAGGCAATCCTTGGACCCTAAACTGGGCTCCAGCTGTTCACTAGGTAAAGGTCCTCTGACACACTGCCTAAAACACCAATATTTAGCTCCAGACTTAATAAAGGTATGTCTCTGAGTGTCAATGGGATCCTTTTGACTGTAGTTTTAAACCTGTCTCAGCATCAATTGGGTTACATACTTTGGAACTGCCCACCAACCCTTTAAAGACAGGACAGGATAAAATAGTCTAATAACCAATACAGCCATTCTGACCTAGGCCCCTTCTGTAGCTCCTCAACCCTTCTTCCCGCAAGGACCATAGCTTGGTAAAATATTAAAATATTTATTTTTAAAAAGCAAAAGATGATACAAAACGTAGTTATGTTGTCAAAAGCAAGGCAAAACAGTTCAGCTCAGTGTTCGAGATGTTTCAGGAAAGCTGTCCTAGAACACAATAAATCTCCAAATAAGAAGCGCAAGTCACTACAAACAGGCATTCTCTACCCTTTCTAAAGGTATGTGAACTCATTGCTAGTTCCTTCCTGGGTCCCTACTCATCCTCCATGATGTCACCCTATCAGCACTCAGGGGGTGTCCATCCCTTGACCACCACCACCTCCACCCAGCCCTCTCCTCTCCTCCAAAGAGTTCTCATGGGAATCTAGGTCCACTGCTGGCTTCCTCAGAATGCATTTGGACTTCTGCGGCAGGGATAAGTCACCTGTGTCAACTGTTAGGGAGAAGTCTGGGAAAGTACTACATAACCTATTCAGTTCGTTTACAGTGGTCTCAGTTGTGCTCTGCCATTTTGTCTTCGTGGGTCCGCCTTGCAGTATGTTACTTACGAATCTACATCGTGCTTGGTTGATTAGTTCCTGAATCCTGTGGGGTGGGTATTGTAGTCTGAGGAATGGGATTTGTAGATCCTTGAGTGTGTGGCCTCTGTTGTGGGGGCGGGGTCTGAGCAGATGTGATTGTGCATTAGATCTTGGCTGTAGACAACAAATCTTGTTCTGTGTTCAGGATGGGAGCTGGAAGAGCGCAAGCAGGTATCTTGACAGTTGGGTTTTCTGCTCAGCCCCCAGCAAACAATATGTCCCAGAATCCCCACCCCCACCCTCACCCCTCTGACATTCCTAGAGGAACCTACAATTGATCTTTTTAAACAGAGTCCTTCTGTCCTTTCCATTTTCTAACTCCACAAGTAGGACAGAAGATAGGATTTCAGTGGAGTGGGACAGATTCAGTTTGGAGAACTATTCAGTGCCATCCGTAGCATCAGAGCTTATAATCACTCCATTGCAAGCTATGGACAAACAGAGATGTCGTGACTTGTGAAAGGAGTGGGGGGGATGGGTTTTGCTACGATATCCCGGCCCCGATCCTGCTCTGAGCAAGAGCCAGCAAGGCTGCCAGCAAGTTAAATTCAATCCGGGGATCAGGACTCCCATTGAGCTGGAGGAGGTGGATGTCAGGAGCCCTAGCAAGGAGGCCAAAGGGAAGCACCTGCTGCCTTGGGTGGGAAGCAAGGGCACCGCAGGGACTTGAACCCCGTCCTGGAGGCCAGGAGTGCCAACCACCGGAGCCTTTTGCTTTTTTTTTGTCAAGGCAAGCAGGTGAAAAGCAAAACCTGAGAGAACACAAGAAACGTGTTCTCTCAGGAAAAGAAAAACCTTGCGGAGCTGCAATGAGATCGTGGATTTTCCAGATCGAGAGCCTGGTCGGCTGCCTTTGGCCTCTAACCTTCCTCTTTGGAGCTGGTATCCATGATCCCATCAGGACCGTCACACGAGATACCAATATGATTGCCTCACATACCAAGCAGGCATGGCTGTGGGCCGAAGAAGTGTCAGAGAATGTGCAAGAGAAGAAGAGAAACTTTTAGAAATGGAAAACGGAAAGGCCAGATGAAAATCGAGAGAAGTGTGTCACTGCCAAATGAACAAGCAAGAGAGCCATTGCCCAAAGAAAAGATCTAAATAATCGCTTGGAAAGGTGAGAAGGAGAGAAGGACGTTTACTGACTGGGCAATGCACGAACGGTCACCCAAGAGATTCAACACTAGGGATGGGCACGGTAATTTTGTTTCGTTCCGTTTCGTCCCCCCATGGGTTGCTTTGTTTCATTTTGTACGTATTTTTACAAATAAATGCATACAAAGTAAAATAATGACAAAACAATTCCTTATCTTCTCAGCAGCGGTGGCAGAGGTGGAGCACCAAGCTGGTCCGCCAGGCCCTTTAGCCCCCGTCCGGCCTCCACCATAGCAGTGGCAACAGTGGCGGTAATGGAGGATGAGAGCCAGGCTGGCCGGCTGGGCCCTCTCTGTCTTTTGCCGTGGCACTGGCGGCAGTGGCAGTGATGGAGGAGGAACACCAGTGGCAATGATGGAGGAGGAGCACCAGTCTGCCTGGCCCTCTCGGCCCTCTCTGGCCTCGGCCATGGCAGTGGTGGTGCCCGAGGACTGGGTGGCTTCGGTGGCAGTGGAGGAGGAGGAGGAGGAGGAGGAGGAGGTCCTGTCGGGCCTGCTCTCACCCTCTCCAGCCTGGCTGGGCAGTTTTACAGACAGAAGAAAATGGTTTCTTTCAACGGAAAAAAACACAGTTTCATTTCGTCTGTAACGAGATTCTGCTTCCTCATTTTGTTTTGTTTCGTTTCACTTTGTAAGATAACAAAACGTTTTTCATTTTGTGCTACATCCTACACCGATGGTGACATCATTTCACCAAGTACCTCAGGACTCTTACCACCCGTGCAACACTCCAAACGAATGGTGGGGGGAACGCAATAAAACTTCTGACATCTGAGGCTTGCTCAGTAATGATGGGCAGATGATCGTCTTGCACCCTGAAGAGGTGGTTAGTGGATCCGAAAAGTGGACCCCACACTGGCTGAAAAATGCTAGGAAGCAGAAGAAGTTGATGAAGCAGTTTCTGAAAGACCTCCCGAGACTTCTTCTGAAACGTCCCTTGAATACGGCATCGGTCTTACAGGTTCACCGCAGGATGTCCACCTCCAGTGACTTACCTGCAAAGGGTGTTCCTTGTCTCTGCAATCAGATTCTCCTTACCTGACCTTCCACTAAGACAAGGTGGTGCTTCGACCAGGCAAAGAACCTCCTCACATAATTCCCCTGCCAGGAGCGTGTTGGATTGCATTGGTGTACAGGATGGCTTGTCCCCCATTTTGTGAAGGTGGAGAGATGAATGCAAAGAGGTCCCCTAGGTGTGAAATCATGCTTCTGCCAGATCCTGCTACTGAGCTGTAAAATACAGTGTCCGGAAATGAGTGGCTTCCTAGTCATGAAAATGCACAAAAATAAATTGTGAATAAATTTGTTTTAATGGGTTGACTTCCATGGCTGATTGGAAGAGCTGGCTTGGTCCAAGTGTCATAGATTTCCACTGTTGAAAACACAAAAAAAGAGGGAGATCCCCCCACCCTCCAAAAAAGCCTTGCCCTGGAGAAGATCACTCACTTGTCTGAGGTGAAGAGGACCTGCTCTCTGTGCTTCTGGAAGGCTCGGTTGGGTTTCCTTTCTTGGCTCTTCAGATACATCTGGAAAAGACTCAACGTCTCCGTGGCCCTTCCAACTCCACCTCCAAGTCCAACCTAGTGTGTTCAGGGAGAATTTTCTTCTGTGAAGCCTGCAAAATAGGAAGAGGAGGTACAAGGGGTCTCCACCAACCCCAAATCACAAGGACTCTGCACTGTATGGATATTCCTGGCTGTCCAGGACTTCAGAAGACATGCGGGGAGGCAGAGGCTGCCCCAGGAGGAGAGTAAACTGGGCAATTAGTCCCCATGAGATGGACTAGCCACTCTGAAGCCCGGAAACCTGGGCAACTGTTGCCTCCATCCCTAAATTGCCTTCCTGAAAGCAGGGCGAGGCACAGATTTCCCTTCTTCGTCAAGTGACAACCCCTGGACAGCATCATGCGACTCTGTTGACACCACTGTCAGGGAAATCTTCTGTTTCGCAAATTCATCCCATAGCCAAGCAGGCATGGCTGCGGGCTGAACAAGGGCTGGAGAATGTGCCAGAGAAGAAGAGATACGTTTGGAAATGGCAAGCAGAAAGGCCAGATAAAAATCGAGAGAAGTGTGTCACTGCCAAACGAACAACCAAGTGGGCCATTGCCCAAGCCACGGTGGAACACTAAGAAAAGATCTAAACAATAGTCTGGAAAGGTGAGAAAGAGAGAAGGACATTTACTGGCTGGGCAATGCACGAAAGAAGGACACCCAATAGATTCACCACAGGGATGGGCACAGTATTTTGTTTCGTTCTGTTTCGCCCCCCCGTGGGTCATTTTGTTTCATTTTGTACACATTGTCCGGCCTCCGCCGTGGCAGTGGTGACAGTGGCGGTGATAGAGGAGGAGCGCTAGGCCAGTCTGCCTGGCCCGCTCGGCCCTCTCGGCTCTCTCGGCCCTCTCTGGCTTCTGCCGTGGTGGTGGCGGTGCCCGTGGACTTGGTGGCTTCAGTGGCATTGGAGCAGCAGCAGGAGGAGGGGGCCTTGTTGGGCCTGCTCTCACCCTCTCCAGCCTGGCTGGGCAGTTTTACAGATGGAAGAAAACAGTTTTTTTCAACGGAAAAAAACACTGTTTCATTTCGTCTGTAACGAGATGCTACTCTCTCGTTTTGTTTTGTTTTGTTTCACTTTGTTAGATAACGAAACGACAAAACAGCATTTCGTTTTTCATGTTGTGCTGATGCCTGTTGACCACAGTATGTGCGTAAAGGGTAAGGATGGCAAAAGACTCCAAGGTAAACAGGAAACCCTACAATGATGGTGACTATTTCACCAAGGACCTCAGGACTCTTACCACCTGTGCAACACTCCAAATGAAGGGGGGGGTGAATAAAACTTGGATATCTTCTGACATCTGAGGTTTGCTCAGTAAGGACATGCAGATCATGGACTTGCACCCTGAGGATGTGGTCAATGGATCCGAAAAGTGGCTGAAAAATGCTAGGAAGCAGAAGTTGATGAAGCAGTTTCTGAAAGACCTCCCGAGGTTTCTTCTTCTGAAACGTCCCTTCCATTCGGCATTGTCCTTCCAGGTTCACCGCAGGATGTCCACCTCCAGTGACTTACCTGCAAATGGTGTTCCTTGTCCCTGCAATCAGATTCTCCTTACCTGACTTTCCACTGAGACAAGGTGGTGCTTCGACCAGGCAAAGGATCTGCTCACATAATTCCCCTGCCAGGAGTGTGTTGGATTGCATTGGGGTACTGGAGGGCTTGTCCCCCATTTTGTGAGGGTGGAGAGAGGCTTGTAGTCCCCTAGGTGTGAAATCATGCTTCTGCCAGATCCTGCAACTGACTTGCAAAAAGCAGTGTGAGAAAATGAGTGGCCTCCAGTAGAGTCATGAAAATGCACAGAAATATATTGTGAATAAATCTGTTCTTACTGGGTTGACTTCCATGGCTGATTGAAAGAGCTGGGATGGTCCAAGTGTCAGGCACTCTTGATTTCCACTTTGGAAAACCCAAAAAAGACGGAAACCCTCCCTACCCTCCCAAAAAGCCTTGCCCTGGAGAAGGTCACTCACTTGTCTGAGGTGAGGAGGACATGCCCACTGCGCTTCTGGGAGGCTCATTTGGGTTTCCTTTCTTGGCTCTGGAAAGAGGTCCTTCCACCTCCACCTCCCAGGAGCAGAAAGAGCTTCTTACCTGAAGCAGCTCAAGTCCAATCAAGTGCATTCAGGGAGGGTTTTCCTGCGTGAAACCTGCAAAGGAGGAAGAGGAGGGACAAGGTGTCTCCCCCCAACTTGAATCAGAAGGGCTCTGGATTGTGTGGACATTCATGGCTGTCCAGGCCTTCGGAGGACATCAATGAGCTGTTGGTGCCAAATGGTAGACCTGCTCTGTCTCTTTTGGCTTGGGGTCCCCTGGAAGATTCCTCCTTCAAATTGAAGGACCACCTCCTGAAAGAGTCCCCCGTCCTCCTCTTTTTCCCCAGGAGCGGCTTCCCAAGGTCCTCCTCTGCCCATCTCCCTCTGCCCTCCTGGGTGTCCTCCAAGCAACGCCTGCTTCTCTGCTTCCCTTCCCTTTCCTCTGCATTTCACCTGCTTCCCTCTCCTTCCCCTTCTCTGAAATGGGCACCTAACAATGGCCCCTTGTTAGCGTCCCAGCTGCCATGGACAACCCATTCAGCGGCACAGGAATCCTCCTGGCTCAAGGGAGGCCCTAGACTTTGAGAGGGATGCTAAGCTCCTCATCTCTTTTTGTGGGGGGGTCTCCCCCCTTTCCTCCCCATGTTGTCCTTCCTCCAGCCCCCATCAGCCCCCCAAGCATCCTCCCAGCCTCCCCCTCCCTCCAGGACTGACAAGGGAAGGACCGAGAGACCAGTGAGTTGTTCCATGACACTTCACTCCCTGGCCCTGCCTGATCCTTCCGCCAGCCCTTGCGCATCACAATAGGAGAAAAAATAGTTCCTGATGCCACTGATGGAGGGGGGGGAGAGTGTATGGACTTTGCATGGTTGCTCTCATAATGCACAACCATAAATAAGGAATAAACCTCCATGCACGGAGGGGTGTTGCATGGTCTGCAGGAAGAGTTGAAGAAGTCCACCTGTTTGGGCAAACGTGCAGGGGGGAGAGAATGGAACCTCCCTGAGGACTAGTGTCATAAATGCTGGCCTTGCATCTTTTAAAAAATGCAGGGATTTTACAGAGCCAGTCATGTACGAGAAATAATGAACCTCATACAGTTCAGCACACAATAACTGTAAATATTGTTTGATGTAATGTTATGATGGGATTGTGGTTTGTTTTCATTAAAAAAAAACCACCAGCACTGTTCCACTGTTTCCATACTGTTTGCTCAACTGCCTCCTGCCTCCTTCGCCAGTTGTTTTCTAAGCATGCGGAAAAAGTCCCCACTAGCCGAAACTCTTCTGAGGGCATTGGCCTCTGTGAGTGCCGGGCTCTATGCCAGTTGAAATTGCTGTGCGACATTCCCATGGAAATGCTTTGTGGACATCACTGGCCTTGCTCTTTCCTACTGCTTTTCACTGGCCTTGCTCTTTCCTACTGCTTTTTATAGTTAAAAAAAAAAGAAGTTTGGAGCTGTGCAGCCATAATAACCTCGAACTAGTAAGCACTCAAACGGACTCTAAAGGATTTCAGCCACCAACTCATTGTACTTAAGAACATAAGAACATGAGATCTTATGAACAGCCTTGCTGGAAGAGGCCACAGCCCATTCTCTCGCACACAGTGGGTCATCATTTGCTACCCATTGATACCCTTGTTCTTCATGAACTTGTCCAACCCTTTCTTAAAGCTGTCAATGCTGACAGCTGTCACCACTTCTTCTGGCAGGGAGTTCCACAGACCAGTGATCCTCTGGGTGAAAAAGTACTTTCTCTTATTTGTTTGAGATCTAGCGCCCAAAAGTTTCATGGAGTGCCCCCTAGTTCTAGTGTTGTGTGATAGGGAAAACAGTTGTTCCATATCTACTTTGTCCATACCATGTATGATTTTATAAACTTCAGTCAGGACACCACTTAGGTGCCGTCGTTCAAGAGTGAAGAGGCCCAGCCATTGCAGCCTCAAAGGGTAAGGAAGGTGTTCCAGTCCCCTAATCATTCTGGTTGCCCTCCTCTGCACTTTTTCCATTTCCATAATATCCTTCTGGAGGGATGGTGATCAGAATTGTACACAATACTCCAGATGGGGCCTCACCATAGATTTATAAAGAAGCAAAATGACACTTGCTGACTTATTTTCTACACCTTTCCTAAAGAATCAACATTACTTCTCAACACATTGCCTTGCTACACTGCAAGATGATTCCTCGTTAAGCTAGATTTTAGAAATATTTAGAATAGCCATGGATTTAATAAAATACTCCAGATGGACCCCATCAGTTTATAAATGTACTGTAATTGGGTTGTGGCTTTTTGCCCCAACATGCATCACTCTGCACTTGCTAATGTTGAAGCTCATTTGCCACTGGTTTACCCTCTGGAGCTCCTCACAATCTCTGTTTTTCATTCATTGGCATTGGCATGCTTCAGTCTTGAAAGACTATGGTATCATGCCTGGAGTAGAGATCCTAAGAACAACACCTAGTGTGACTAAATAGACCAATTCAGGAATGGCAGTCTCTACCGCACTGGGGACAGATGTATTCTGTTTCTTGCCCGGTCCTCGAGTTTTGTTCTTTCTGTGCCTGCCTCTTTTCCTCTGCCTGTTGGACAAATGCCTCTTCAAATTTATGTAGACCATGCTGTATCTCTTGCCTCCAGACCGTGCGATCGGAGGTCAGGGTTTCCCATCTTTTTTATTTATTTTATTGATATCGTCACAGTACAAGAAATATAGAAAAGAGTACAAGAAATATATACAAAAAGACAATGTATAGAATGTGAAAAAGACCCAACAGAAAAACTGGCAAGAAAGAACAATCATCCAGAAACCTAGAAGAGAGGTAGGTGTGAAGAGAGTATAGAAAGGAGTAAAGTCTCCCACCTTCCTGTGAGCAGTAGTACCCCCAGATAAATTCAATAAAATATCATATACTCTAACGTTCTGCTTATTTCAATCTTCTCCCAACAGACTAGGTTTTTCCACTATATTATTTAAATATTCTTGAATTTTTTTCCATCCAGATTCCAAATTAACATCAGACTTCTTATGCCATTTCCCACTTCTGTCCCCCAAGTCATAATATCTTTTTAGTCTAACTCTCCAATCATTAACATCTGGTATTTTACAGTCTTTCCACATACTCGCTATCTCCACTCTCGCTGCCACTGTGGCATGTAGCACAAATTTCCTATCCGTGATTTTTATATCGTCCCCCATAATGCTTAAAAGGAGACATTCCGGTTCTTTCTTAAATTGATATTTTAAAATTTTCTTTAGTTCGGAATAAATATTCTCCCAAAATATTTTAATTAGGCTGCAGGACCACCACATATGTATGAATGTTCCTGTAGCTTTCTTGCATCTCCAACATGTGCTACTTTGGTTTCTATAAATTTTTGCCAATTTCTGGGGGGTAAAATACCATTTATATAGCATTTTATAAACATTTTTCTTAATATCCATATTTGATGTTAATTTCAAATCAATTTTCCATAGTCTTTCCCATTTATTTAAATTAATGTTTTTTTCCAAGTATTTGAGCCCAATTTACCATGGTTTCTGTTATCTGCTCTTCCTTAGTATTCCACTCCAGCAAAAGATTATAAAAAATTTTAATGTATTTTTCTTTTCCCTGCAATATTTCTTCAAATTTAGTGATTTGCTTTTCAAATCCAATTTTTAAATCTTCCTGAAACTTGTGATTAATTTGATAGTACTCCAACCAGACGTTTAGATACCTCTTTACCTTTTCATAATTTTTAAGCTTTAATCCCCCCTTTTTCTTCTTCCAGCAGCTGCTTATAGGTGGGCCATCCTGTCTCCATATTGGTTTTCCTTAAAGTAAGGTATTCCAAGGGTGAGCACCACCACGGCGTTTTTGGTTCCAGGATGCCTTTGTATTTGTAGCATACATTTAATAAAGATCGATGTATTATGTGTTTATTAAATTCCTTATTGTACTACTGTTTTTTCGCAAAGCATATAACGGTGCCAACCAGAATTTAGACCATATCCTTCCAGGTCTAGCACTTCTTTATCATCCAACTTTACCCACTCTCTCAACCACCAGAGGGCTGCTGCGGTATGATATCATTCCATGTCTGGAAGTCCCAATCCTCCTCTGTCCTTGTGGTCTACTAATATTTTATGCTTTATCCTTGGTCTTTTCCCCCACCAAACGAACTTCGAAATTTCCTTCCTCCAGTCCTTAAAGCAGCTGGCACCCCCCAAAATAGGTACGTTTTGAAACAGAAAAATTAACTTTGGGAGAACCGTCATTTTTATTATTGATATCCTCTCCAGTAAGGAGAAGTTCATCTTTCCCCAAAAGTCTAATTTTTTAAAATATCTTTCCAAACTTTTTGATAATTTTCCTGAACTAGATTTATATTTTTATCCGCAATAATAACTCCTAAATACTTCATTTTTTTTTACAATTTTAATTTCCGTTTTTTCTTCCAACTCTACTCTGTCTTTAATTTCCACATTCTTAACTATTAAGTTTGACTTTTGGTAGTTGATCTTTAATCCCGCGACTCTCCCAAATTGTCTGATTTCTTCTAACACCTTTGGTACACTTACTTGTGGGTCTTCCAGTGTAAAAATTACGTCATCCGCATATGCCCTCAGTTTATACTGATGTTGACCAATCATTATCCCTCTAATTTCGTGGTTTGATCTTATTCTTTGCAGGAGTGGTTCCAAGGTCAAAATAAAAAGTTATAGGGATAAGGGGCACCCCTGATGTGTGCCCCTTCCTATCTCTATTGGTTCACTGACTCGCCCATTAATTATAATGTTTGCCTTTTGCGTTGAATATATTGCTGTAATCACATTCTGGAATCTTTGGCCCAATTGAAAAATTTCATTTTTTTTTTTTTTTAGGAATTTCCATGAGACCCCATCAAATGCCTTTTCGGCATCCACTGCTAACACTGCTGCTGTTTTACCCCTATTAAACTCAAGGCATTCTATGATATTCCTCATGTTGTCTTTTATCTGCCTGCCTTTTTAAAAAGCCTGATTGGTATTTGTGTATAATTTCTTCTAATATTAATTTCAGCCTTTTTGCCAATAAATTGGCAAAAATTTTATAATCTGTATTTTATAAGGAAATTGGTCGAACATCAGCATGCGTTGGGATTCCTTTCTTTTGCTTGGGGATTAATACTATATGCGCCTCTTGCCATCAGCTCAGGATTATGCCTGTTTCTAAAATGTTGTTTATAATATCTTTTAGGGTAATAAGAAATGAATCGTCCATAATCTTGTAAAATTCAATAGGGAAGCCGTCCGGACCGGAGCCTTACCCGTCTTCATTTCTGAAACCACATCTTTTAATTTCTGTTACATTTGTTGGATCATTTAGTTTATTAATCAATTCCTGTCTTATCTTTATCGCTTTCAAAATGTTTTCATATATTCCTAAATTCTCGAATTCTTCTTGGTCCTCTGTGTATATTTTTTGGTAAAAATGCCAATTTCCTTGCTGATTTCTTTTTGGTTAATACTAATATTCTCCCCTATCTTTAATTTGTTTATTATCTTTTCTAATTTTCTGTCTTTCAATTGCCAAGACAGAAATTTGCCAGGTTTATTGGCTTCATTAAAAAATTTATACTTCCAAAAGGTATTTTCTCATTCCGTTTATCTATTATAAATTCATATTCATTTCTCAATATTTTAGTTCCTTTAATATCTTGTCTCTCTTTTCTTCCCCCCCCCCATAGTTCCTTTTCCTTCCTTTTAATTTCCATTTCTAAATCTTTTTTTCTTTTCTCTCTTTGTTTCCTATCCCAAGCATTCTTACCAATAAAAACCCCCTCATCACGCATTTCCCTGCCTCCCATATATTTTCATCACAGTTTTTATTGGCATTATCTTTCTGAAATTGAATCCATGTCTTTTTTGCTTCTTCAATAATTCTTTCATTTTTCAATAGAGATGTATTTAACGCCCATTTTTTTTCCTACTTAAATCTTTTGGGAGTATAAATAAAATGACCGGATTATGGTCAGAGAAAATTTTTGGTCTTATCTCGGTTTTTCCGGCTCTTATTGTTAACTGCTTATCAATCCAGATCTGGTCTATTCTCGTTGCTGTTCTCTTTGACTGTGAATAGAACATAAATTCTTTCCTAACTGGATTTTTAAATCTCCATATGTCCACCAGATTCAGATTTTCATATAAATCTACGAAACTTTTTGGCAAGATTTTTCTACTTTGAGATTGCATGTCTGATCATTTGTCTATTTCCGGCTCCATCACCCCGTTAAAATTCCCCATCATAATTAATTTCGAATTGTTAAATTCCAACAATTTCTTTTCCAGATCTCTAAAAAATGATGCTTTACCTCCATTAGGAGGATACACTCCCACTAGAATAATTTCTTCTCCTTTGTTGGTAATTTTAAACATACTCAATCTTCCCTTATCATCTGACCATAGAAATTTGGGTTCCCACTTCGCCTTAACATATATCACTACCCCCCCCTTTTCTTTTTTTTATCGGCTGATATAAACTCCTCCCCTAGTCTCGGATTCTTAAGAACTCTTACATGTTTTTGATTTATGTGGGTCTCCTGCAAACAAATTATGTCCCATTGTTGTTTCCTTAGGTTATGTGTTACTCTATTTCTCTTCTTTTTATTATTTAATCCGTTCATGTTAAACAAGATTATTTTAATTTGTGACATTAAGAAAAAAAAAATTATTATTATAAATGTTAAGTCTAAAATGATTGAGTGTAAACTCTTGGGACAAGAAGGGGAAAGTCAAGGAGGGGGGAGACTACTCAATTAGTCTGCTTAGCCAAGTACACTTAGCAAATACACTTAACGAGTAAAGCAAGAGATATTTAAACTACAGTTCTTATAATTGTTGTTTTGACTTTGCTGCTTCTTCCATCTCTTTTTGCTGAGTATCTTTGTCTTGTTCTTCTTCTGAACGCTCCGATAGATTGTGTTGTTCTCGCGTGTCTATGTTCTTTGGATCCCCCCCCCAGCTCCTGCCAGTACTTCCTCCAAAAAATCTTAGCGTCTGTCTCTGTCACCAGTCTCTTTTTTCCCCTTTATAGAAAAAAGACAAGCCTTCAGGGAAAGATATTTTTTTCTCCTCAAAGCGTTGGTCAGAAAAGAATAATTTTGTCTTTTTTTCAGTAGCCGGGGGTGGTGGTTTCTTTTAATATGTAAACTTCCGTTTGGTCTATAAGTAGTCTTTTTTTTTTTGGCCTTTGTTTGTAGTATCTTCTCTTTCAACCAAGTTGAGTAGAATGTGACCAAACAGTCCCCCGGCCAATTATTCATCTTTGATTTTCTCGAGCTGACCCTAAAGGCTTTTTTCTATTTGTTCTTCTATTTCTGCCTCTTCCATATTCAGCCATCTTGAAAGTTTCTCCAACAATTTCTTTGGTCAATTGTTGGTCAGGGTTTCCAATCTGTTCAGGTCCATTCCCAAGGCCTTCAGGTCCCTCTTACTGATATCCTTATACCGCAGCTCTGGTCTCCCTCTGGGGCGCTTTCCCTGCACTAGTTCTCCGTATAGAAGATCTTTTGGGATCCGGCCATCATCCATTCTCACAACTTGTCCAAGCCAGCGTAGACGTCACTGTTTCAATAAAGTGTACATGCTAGGGATTCCAACTCGATTCAGGACTATGCTATTTGGAACTTTGTCGTGCCAGGTAATGTTGAATATTCGCCTAAGACAGCGCATATGGAAGGTATTAAGCTTTCTTTCCTGTCGGGCATGGATGGTCCAAAACTTGCTGCAATACAAAAGTGTGCTCAGTGCACAAGCTTTATAGACCTGTATCTTTGTATGTTCTGTCAGCTTCTTATTGAGCCATACTCTCCTTGTTATTCTGTTTTTACTACCCTGTATAATTTAGTGCTGTCGGCAAATCTGGCTACCATGCTATTTACTCCTACTTCTAGATTAGGGGTCCTCAACGTATGGCCCGCGGGCCGGATCCGGCCCCCAGGGACCCTGAATCCGCCCCCGGGAGCAACAGCATACACCCCCCACCCGCCCCCCCTGGAGGTGGGCCGCCGCCGCCGGTCTTGTCCCGGATTGGGGCCGCTTTGTCGCCCTGGGAGCCGTTTATTCAGTGCGAAAGAGGGAGGCCACGTGACTCCCGGGGTGTGCCGGGATCAAAGCCCTTAAACGGGCCACCTGCACACCCATCCTCCTCTTTCACGCCCAGCGCTCCGGCAAGGCGGAGGCGGTGGCGGTGGCAGCAGCAGCAGCCCGTCCAGCCGCCACACTCGACTCTGCGCCTCGCCTCACCTCGCCATGGAAAGGGGCGCCCAGGAGCCCAGGCAGCGCCTCCTCCTCCTCCTCCTCCTCCTGGTGGGGCGCCTTCCCCTCCTGCCGGCGGGGTCCAGTCTGAGACACCTGCGAGCGAGCCAGCCAAGGAAGCAAGGTCAGAGGGAGCGGCACGAGCCAGCGGGGTGGGGGGTGGGGGGCGCCCGGGCAGGCAAGCGGGCGACAACCGGTCGGGCTGGTGGGGTGGCATTCTGCCCTCTGCCGCCGCTGCGCTGGGCATCGAGGCACTCTTGCCTGCTTGCCAGGGTGAGGCGAGGCAGCGGTGGTGGCGGCAGCAGCAGCAGCAGCCCGTCCAGCCGCCGGACTCGACTCTGCGCCTCGCCTCGCCTCGCCTCGCCGCGGAAAGGGGCGCCTGGGAGCCCAGGCAGCTCCTCCTCCTCCTCCTCCTCCTCCTCCTCCACCTGGTGGGGCACCTTCCCCTCCTGCCAGCAGGGTCCAGTCCGAGGCACCTGCGAGCGAGCCTGCCAAGGAAGCGAGGTCAGAGCGAGTGGCGTGAGCGGCGGGTGGGTGGGTGGGCAGGCAAGCGGGCGAGAACCGGTCGGGCTGGTGGGGCCGCCGGAGCAGGATGTGCCCACGCTCAGGTCTGCTGATTGGGGAGGGGGAAAAAACTCTTTGGATTATTATTATTATTATTATTATTATTATTATTATTATTATTATTATTATTATTATTATTATTATTATTATTATTATTATTATTATTATTATTAATTGTAATTTATTGTTATGTTCAGTGTGCATAGGTATTTCATATATTTTTCAAAATCTAGTCCGGCCCCCAACAGTGTCTGAGAGATAGTGAACCGGCCCCCTGTTTAAAAAGGTTGAGGACCCCTGTTCTAGATCATTTATGAAGAGGTTGAAAAGCAGGGGTCCCAGTATTGAACCTTGGGGGACCCCACTCTTTACCTCCCTCCACCTGGAGATGTGTCTGTTTAGTGCTTCCCTCTGTTTCCTGTTCCTTAGCCAGTTGCTGATCCAGGACAAGACCTGTCCCTTGATTCCATGACTGGCAAGTTTATTCAAGAGCCTTTGGAGCGGGACCTTGTCAAAAGCCTTCTGAAAGTCCAGATAAACAATGTCAACTGGATCTCCCTTATCCACATGCTTGTTGACACTCTCAAAAAATTCCAACAGATTAACGAGGCATGATTTGCCCTTGCAAAAGCCACATTGGCTCTCCTTCAGCAGTGCCTTCTCTTCTATGTGCCTATTAATTTTTTGAGTCTTTTAGGATGATTTCCATCACTTTACCTGGGACACATGTCAAACTGAACTGTTGGTAATTACCTTGATCCTTTCCTCTGGATCCTTTTTTGAAGATTGGTGTTATATCTGCTACCTTCCAGTCATCAGGCACAATCCCTGATTTGAGGGAAAGATTATATATTTTGCGTTCATCAGGCCACCAGCAATTTCATCTTTAAATTCCTTGAGAATTCGTGGATGGATGCCATCTGGTCCTGGTGATTTGTTAGCATTTAGTTTAACAAGACATGCAAAAACCTCCTCCCTGGTTATTTCTATCTAGCTTAATTCTTCAGTTTCCCTCCCTATGAAGATAGGCTCCATTTGGGGCATGTGGTCTCTATATTCTTCATTGAATACTGAATACCTCACTGAATACTGAAGCAAAGAATTCATTGAATTTCTCTGCAATCTGTTTCCTCTTTAATAATTCCTTGCCTTCTATTATCATCTAATGGTCCAATAGCCTTTCTAGTTGGGTTCTTACTTCAAATGTACTTAAAGAATTCCTTGTTATTTCTTTGAGTGTTTATAGCTCTACGCTCCTTCAAGTCTATGATTAAGTTAAAAGTAATTGTGTTGTGGTTACAGTTCCCTATTGGATCAATCACATTAACATTTTGCATGAGTCCTGTATATTATTCAGGATCAATGGTCAAGGATTCTTTTACCTTCAGTTGGGTCTTCAACCATCTGTTCCAGGGAACAATCATTTAGCATATCTAATGAACTTTATCTCTTTATCATGTGGTGAACAACAGTTCACCCAATCTAGGGCTTGGTCCCATGTCCCTTTAAAAGCAGTTTGAATTACTAGAAAAACCTGTGTTAAAGATGCTGTCCCCACGGCCACGGGCCTTTTTGAAAAAGAAAAGAAAAAAGAAAACCCGGTAATGCCCCTTTAAGTGAGGTTTCTGTGACTCGCCCAAGATGTAGGGAATTTTTTGCCTCGCTTTGATAATCCACCTTTTAAGGAAGCAGACGCCGTGGGACCACACAGATGATCCAGGTTTCTTCTCTTTTTTTTAACTCATAGCACCAACCGGCTGTTCCTGGGGCCGATCAGCACTGGGTTTTTTTTTAATTGCTTTTCACCTTCGGAGAAACAGGAAGCTCCATGCAGTGCCCTAAGCATTAATTTCCCCCAAGCAAGTGGTCCAGTTTTTTCAAATGCTAGCGCCACCTGCTGGCCAAGAGGGCTGAACTGCACTTTAAAATAAAAAGCCAGCGTTGGACGTGGGACCTCTTCTCCCACTTCTCTGGAAGTTGAGTCATGGCTACTGGACTTCTTTTTGAGAGATAGAAACGTTTCGCTGTTCATCCAAACAGCTTCATCGGTCTGAATGCAGCTGGTGCAAACCCTGACTCTTATAGGCAGCTTTGACCTCTAGTCACCCTGGCCTCAATTAGGCTCATCAGATGAACTAAATAGGCTCGTTAGGGAGACAATGGTATCCTTAGCCTTGAGGTGAACCATGGCTTAAGGTGCTGAAACCTATCAAGAAAGGGTCGTTAATGGGTCGTTAGCTATGGCCTTGGTGGTAAAGGCTTTTTGATTTGTCTTGGTAGTGTGGAAAGCACAGCTTGATAAGTAGCAGATAAACTATGCCGGAGGCCACCACCTCTGTTGAGGGAGGGATTTTCAATGCTCACATGAATGGCCTCCCTTACTCCTCTTTCAAACCACAAAGAAGTGAGGTGGTTTGAAAGAGGAGTAAGGGAGGCCATTCATGTGAGCATTGAAAATCCCTCCCTCAACAGAGGTGGTGGCCTCCGGCATAGTTTATCTGCTACTTATCAAGCTGTGCTTTCCACACTACCAAGACAAATCAAAAAGCCTTTACCACCAAGGCCATAGCTAACGACCCATTAACGACCCTTTCTTGATAGGTTTCAGCACCTTAAGCCATGGTTCACCTCAAGGCTACGGATACCATTGTCTCCCTAACGAGCCTATTTAGTTCATCTGATGAGCCTAATTGAGGCCAGGGTGACTAGAGGTCAAAGCTGCCTATAAGAGTCAGGGTTTGCACCAGCTGCATTCAGACCGATGAAGCTGTTTGGATGAACAGCGAAACGTTTCTATCTCTCAAAAAGAAGTCCAGTAGCCATGACTCAACTTCCAGATAAACTCACCTGGATGACTGAGAATCTTCACAGACATACTTCTCCCACTTATTAAATCACATGATGGGACAAAGAGGAAAAGCTGGAACTTCAGAAGATCAGGATCAAAACCCAGGTGAGAGAGCAGCCATAATTTGTGAGGGTAATTGAAGTACCCCATTATAACCAGGCTTCCCTTCTTGGATGCCTCCTTTACAACATTCTACAGCTGCCAGACACCCTCGGGGGCTTGGGTCCGAGGCCGATAGCATAGGCCATCCTTGTGGCCTCATACTTTTACCTAATGCTGACTCCAAAACGCCTGAATATTCCAATTCGTATGATTTTATCCCTTCTTTGACTTACAAGGCTGAACCACCTCCCGTTTGCCCCTTCCTGTCCTTCTTGTACACAGTTTATAGCCTGGGATAGCTTGTTACATTCCCTTTTTACTGCCTCTTTTCAACATCCTCTCGCTTTTATATTTATTTTCCATTTGTTGATAGTTTTTTTATTTAATTTTTTATTTCAATGCATCTTTATTGTTTATATTGTGTTTATTGTATGGTTTATGTTTGTGTAGAGACATTCCTTGGTTATTTGAATGGCATGTATTTTAGTATTTTGTTGTACACTTCCTAGAATAGCATTCAGGTTAGATGGTTTTTGCAATATATAAATCAAATTAATAACTAAATAATAAAATAATAATAATGAAGTGAAGGGTATCTGTGTGGTCCAAGTAAAATAAAATACAAATACAAATAATTTCTAATGCTAACATATGCGGTTATGTTTCAAAGCTTTCATGAGGAAGGAATCCCCTCACATCTACTCTCTCCACTCCTATTTGCCCTTTCTGTGAAATTTCTGTCAAAATATACACAGAATAACTGAAAATTTGGCAGAATTAAAAGCCACAAAACTACATCTTGTGATTGTTGTTTTGTGAAAGACCCCTAAGCTAAAGCGGGAAAATCGGGCAGTTAATAAGCATAAAAATAAATAAAATAAATAAAGGCAGGAAGGTGGAACAGCCATTCAGCCCAGTAGAATCATCAACTGCCTTCACAAAGAGATTTGAGAGGGCTGTTTTTAGCCTGTGGAAAGGAGCCCTCCAAGAAGAGATTTATTTCCTTCCGGGGCAGGCAGCGGAAGTGAACTTAGGGTGCTAGGTGGTTATCTAGATCCCCTTTTGGAGCATTGATTGCACAGTTTGGTTTGTTCCTTTTGCCGATAACCAGATGGGGTACAGGAGATCATGAACCAGCTCAGTCTGCATGTTTTTGGTCTAGTTATGAGGTTGCTGGGTTTATTTATTACTACTACTACTACTACTACTACTACTACTACTACTACTACTACTACTACTACTACTACTACTACCATCATCATCATCATCGTCATCGTCATCGTCGTCGTCATCATCATCATCATCATCATCACCATCATCATCATCATCATCATCATCATCATCATCATCATCATCATCATCATCATCAATTTATCACACAGCAGACAAGATAGCTACACTGGATTTTGTATTACAAATCACTAGTCAAATGCTTCCCAGTGAGCAGATCCCAATAAGGTGGCTTCCTGCAGATGGCTGATGGTAATTTTTGTCAACTCCAATTTCTTCTAAATACTTGCTATAGCTGCTGGGAAACTACACAAAAAACGCTGGTAGGACCGTGGCCTTGGTCACCCAGCAGATGATCCGATAGAGTCATCAAATAAAGACGGGTCCTACAAGGCCAAAACGTTCAACCCGCTGCTCTAGAAAGGAATACAAATCATAGGATATCGGACCAGCAGCTGTCTAGATTTCTCTTGAACGACACTAGCCTTGGAGCATTCATTATCATCCCCCAAAGTAATTGGTTCCATTGCTGTACTGCTCTAATAAGTAAGATTTTTTTCCTGATATTCAACCGAAATCTGGCATCCTGTAACTTGAGCCCATTATTATGTGTCCTGTACTCTGGGATGACTGACAGAACCTACACTTCCTGTCTTTCAAGTACTCGAAGAAGGCTATATCCTATTTCCTCTCAGACTTTTTTCCTGAAGGCTAAACATGCCCAGTTCTTTCTGTTTTTTCCTAAGGGGGGGGGTTTGGTCTCTGATTGTCCTTGCTGCCCTCTTCTAAACTTGCTTGGTTGTTGGCATCCTCTATGAACGTTGTACGTCTGAGTTGGGTAGACACAAAAGATCTGTAACTGCTCTGTGGATTAAGGTGTTCACCTACTAGGGGAAGTGTGTGTGTGTGTGTGTGTGTGTGTGTGTGTGTGTGTGTGTGTGTGTGTGTGTGTGTGTGTGTGTGTAACATGGCACTGTATTTTGCAACTGAGGGCCTGTCCATACTGGCATATACCCTGTTTCCCTGAAAATAAGACATCCCCCGAAAATAAGACCTACTTACAGTTTTGCCCCTTGCTGAAAATTAAGGCATCCCCCTGAAAATAAGGCCTCCCCAATAATAAGATAACAATAAATGTGCACTGTATTCTTCTTCATGGAAAAATAAGACATCCCCTGAAAATAAGACCTTGCACATCTTTGGGAGCAAAAATTAATATAAGACACTGTCTTATTTTCGGGAAAACACAGTAGTTATGATATATTGTTACCTGATGAAACTGTTTGACATGGGAACAATACCTTGACAACTTTTGCTTTTTGTGTTAATAATCTATCCTTCCCCTTTAGGAGCTGGCCTGTATTATTCTGCCACGGGGCATGCAACCTTTTGAAAGCAATGCAGTGAGTTGCAAAAGAGCTCTTTGTTCTGCCTTTGCAGAAACGCCCCAAGGGTAAACATACTTCCTAGCTTTCCCAAGTTGCAAGCGAGGGGTTCCTTCCTTGAGGAGAAGAACCAATATGCAAAATACAGCTCTGAATTCCAACAAGGAGTGAACCCAATCTGGAGCTGCAGTTGCATCTTTCCATTAACAAATTGGAAAAACAATTCTTGTTAAAACAGCATTAATGTAGTGACATTCTAATAGCCACCTCAGGATGCAGCTGCTCACAAAGGCAGCAGAAAACATAACAATAAGCTTGGCCAGGAAGATTTAACATCAATAAATATGTAAACACTTTAAAAATAATTTAGAGCAGGCATGTCCAAACTTCAGCCCTCCTGATGTTTTGAACCTCAACTCCCAGAATTCTAAGATTAGAATGTCAATGGCAAAGGACTGTGGGAGTTGCTCTCCAAAACCTCTAGAGGGCTGAAGTTTGGATACACCTGATTTAGAGAGAAACTGTATATGCAAAGGAGTTAGATATAAGTCACAAGAGCGGCAGAGAGGAAATGTTGACACACCTTAACCCCCAAGAGGTCACATAAATTCACAGAAGCCTTGGCCAAGTTTCACAATTCAGGGAGTGGATGTAATCCCGGAAATAAGTCATTTGTACAAATAAACAGCCAGTTCCCTGTCTCTTGTGTCTTCCCGTCCAGCTCACTCTGGGAGAAATCAGCATGGAGATCTCGCCTCTCTGTCTTCTAATTCTCGCCAGCTTGCTAGGATCCTTTGCCAATGAAGGTAAGCTCTTGGTTTGAACCAGCAAGTCAGTTTTTATGCTCTTCTGCTCAGAGATGCCTGGAGGCTTTTTAGATCAAGCCAGGCACCTTTTGGGGAAAGTTGCTGATAGAACTGGAGGGCAAACACCGTCCTAGAGGAGGTCCAAGAGATCATCAACTGGGATCCTAAGAGGTGGGTGAGAAATAATGTGAACATTTATTTTCCTTCCTCCAGATCTTCAGAAGAAGGTCCTCGTTTTCCCAACAGCCTCCAACAATGCTGCTGTGTTTCTGAAGGTTCCGCTCCAGCAGCCCTTGACCAGCTTCACTGTGTGCCTGAGATACTACACCCTCTTGACGCGTGCTTACGGCCTCTTCTCCTATGCCACCAAACAACGTGACAATGACCTCCTGCTCTACAAGCCCCTGCCCAATCAATACAGCCTTTATGTGGGAGGTTCCATCGTGACCTTCAACCTCCCGGAAAAGCAGGTCTCGAGATCCCGTTGGGAGCACATCTGCATGAGCTGGGATTCTGCTACGGGGTTGGCGGAATTGTGGGTGGATGGCTATCCTTTGCCACGGATGGGGCTGAAGAAAGGTTACTCCATTAATCCTGAGGCATCCATCGTCCTTGGGCAGGATCAGGACTCCTTTGGAGGAGGCTTTGACATCAACCAATCCTTCCAGGGGGAAATGACAGATGTGTACATGTGGGACAGGGTCCTGTCTGCTGATGAAGTGAACCTTGTCTGGATTGATCACACCGTTAGCAACAGCCTGATTAATTGGCGGTCACTAGATTATGAGATCAGAAATTATGTGGTGCTTAAGCCTTCTTTGTTTTCTGGCTAACGAATGAGGAACCACTCATAAACAAATCAGTTACGTTAACAGCTGGTACTCTATTTCTCTACTTTAAAATGGTTTTTAAAATTGCACAGGGCTTGTTCAGTGATGGTTAATATGCTGATTTCAATGTTC
This sequence comes from Phrynocephalus guinanensis, assembly GCA_037367245.1. Taxonomy (NCBI): domain Eukaryota; kingdom Metazoa; phylum Chordata; class Lepidosauria; order Squamata; family Agamidae; genus Phrynocephalus; species Phrynocephalus guinanensis. Next base: position 103,774,285 of record CM074735.1, on the reverse strand, counting down.
TTGAGGCTTCTGGGGGGAAACTGACAGCCAAATCTTTCAGATAAAACAATGCCTTAATTTTGCTTTAATTTGCTAATGACTGGAATCAGTATGAATGTCATCAAACAGAAATTCTAAGAAAAACCATGCAGCATTTTTATATTCAAAATAGCTATAACTGATGATTTTAAAACATGGATTTGAGAAAAATAAAAACTAACATATTTTGCCTTCAAACTGAGTGTTAATCCCTACAAGTTTGTCTGTCTGTCTGTATGCTTTTCTTCTTTCCTCCCTCTATCTCTGTCTGCCTCTCTGAAAGAATCCATATATTTTAATTGCTGATTCCTAACAGAACACAGCTGAAGGGTAATGCTGAGGCGGACCCAGGGAGCTTGTGACGACAGGGAGTGAACAAGAAGAGTTTCACTGGGAGACGAAATTTTGGGTTAGATGATAGATAGATAGATAGATAGATAGACAGATAGATAGATAGATGTACCAAACCCAAACCTGCAGATGCAATGTTACAGCAGCATTCCTGTGTCATCCAAGAACCACATCTTGCCAAGAGGTTTACATCTAAGATTAATCTCCTGGCAAATCACATCTTGCCATGTTTGGGCATTTGGTACTTGCCTCGAAGATGCAGAATTTATCCACGAAAGCTTGCAATAATATTTATTTTTTATTCATGGCCGATAAAGGTATCGCTTGTAGCCTAGACTTGAATTTGTATTTTGTAATGGCCACACAGTTTCGGCTTTTTATTTCAATAGAAGTCAGTTGATTTTTCCAGCTTCGTTCAAAGTAACAAAAATACAGTAATACCTCAGTTTAAGAGTAACTTGGTTTAAGAGCGTTTTGGAAGACAAGCAAATATTTCTTCTAAATTTTGCCTTGGTCAGCAAGCAATGTCTTGATATGCAAGCTTAACAGAGCTCACTCAGTCATAAACTCGAAATTATGGGAAGTAGAAACACAGTCACTTACTTCCTCCTTAAACTGTGTTTGCTCCCCATGCTACTTCAATTTATCCCCTGTATGTGGTCACAATTTATGTTACTTCTACAAACTAGTAAACCCCTATCAAGAGGCATGCATTCATGCTAACAAGATTTAATATCTTCCCCTCATCAGTAGAGATGGGCACGACTTAGTGGTATTCCCGTTTCCGTTTCCGTTACTCGTATCCGTTACTCTACGGAAACGGAAACGGGAATTACTCCACCAGAATTCGAGCTCGAACCGACGAACGAACAATTTGGTCTGATTTGTCGTGCTCGTTACTTGCATCGCGCAATGCCAAGCGGCACAGAAAAAAGTTTTTAAAAGTAAAAAAAAAACCCGATTCCCGGCCCTAAAAGTAGGCGAAAACTGTCTGAGGGCACCTACCAGGCCAGAAGGGTGTTTTATTTGGGGAGGGGGGTTTCCCCGCCCCCCTCTCCTTGGCTATTGCTACTGCTGCGCTGCTGGTACCAGGCTGGGAGGGCGCATCCATTTGCCATGCAGTGCGGGGGATCCAAAATGGCGACCACAATATTTTTTTTGAAATCGTTGTCCAAAACCCCACCAAAGCACCACAGAAACATGCGAAAATTAGCTATTTTAAATGCTTGAATTTTTACAGTAGCAGCAGTGGGTTTTTCTTGCAAAAAAAGTCTCCGTTGATTTTATTTTATTTTATTTTATTTTATTTTATTTTATTTTTTTACACCTGCGCATTCGCAATGATGGGCTCGCCCATGGGAGTGGACCATGCAAAGTTTTGGAGCCATTCCACCAATCGCATGGCCAGGTTTTGCTGACTGTACCAGGCTGGGAGGGCGCATCCATTTGCCATGCGGTGGGGGGGGATCCAAAATGGCAACCGCAATATTTTTTTTGAAATCGTTGCCCAAAACCCCACCAAAGCACCACAGAAACATGCGAAAATTAGCTATTTTAAATGCTTGAATTTTTACAGTAGCAGCAGTGGGTTTTTCTTGCAAAAAAAAGTCTCCATTGATTTTATTTTATTTTATTTTTTTAACACCTGCACATTTGCAATGACGCCCATGGGAGTAGACCATGCAAATTTTCCACCAATCGCATGGCCAGTTGGCCAGGTTGACTACAGAGACTTCTGGGATGTGCCAATCGGGCATAAACAGCCCACTAATCGTAGCCCAAACCCGAACCCTAAGCCTAACCCATACGCCAGTGCACTGTCCTTCTAAGTGGGTCAGAGAGGCACCCAGAGGTGCACCCCAATACTCACCCTAACCTCACCCGTAACTAGCCTAACCCTAGCCGTTGCGCTAACCCGTCTTAACCCTAAGCCAGATCTACTTGCATTGCACTACATGCAAGTACGTGAGACACAGCGGGTGCAAAGAGTCTGCCAGTCCGTCACTTGTGGCTCTGGCTGACTCCTGCAGCTCCCTCCAGGAGCCTGCTACCCCCTCCCCAAACCAGTACTAACGACAACGAAAAAACGAACCGACTAATTTTTGCAAATTTTCGCGAAAATGGAAACGAGCCGAAACGGAACCGGCCCGACTAACGACAACTCGAAAAATTTTTTTTTCAAGTCGTGCCCATCTCTACTCATCAGTCCTGTCTGGAAGATACCAAAGCCTACCGCTTTCATATTGGATCAGTAAACATTGCCATATAGAACCCGATACGGTTGTCCACATCTGTACAAGTTTGTCTGTCTGTCCTTATGCTTTTCTTCTTTCCTTTCTCTATCTCTGTCTGCCTCTCTGAAAAAATCCATATCTTTTAACTGCTGATTCCTAACAGAACACAGCTGAAGGATAATTCTGAGGCGGTCCCAGGGAGCTTGTGACCGCAGGGAGTGAACAAGAAGAGTTTCACAGGGAGGCCAATTTTTTAAAATACCAAACCCAATCTTCCAGATACAATGTCACAACAGCGTTCCTGTGTCATCCAAGACAGGCATGCCTGACAAACTACATCTTGCCATGTTTGGACTTTTGGTACTTGCCTTGAAGAGGCAGAATTTATCCAAGCAAGCTTGCAATGATATTTTTTATTAGTGGCCCATAAAGGTATCGCTTGTAGCCTAGACATGCATTTGTATTTTGTAATGGCCAGAGAGTTTCGACTTTTTATTTCAATGGAAATTAGTTAGTTGATTTTTCCAGCTTTGTTAAAGGAACAAAACTACAGTTATACCTCAGTTTAAGAGTAACTTGGTTTATTATTGCAAGACAAGCAAATATTTCTTCTAAGTTTTGCCTTGATCAGCAAGAAATGTCTTGATATACAAGCACTGGAGGAGGTCACATGATCACAAGTGAGCCAGTGGTGGCTCTCCCTCCCCCCTGCTGGATTGTGGGTGATTGTCTGGAATGTTCTTATTGTTTCAAACCATTTCTAGTCATGGGGCAGCTAGTCAAGTGTGTATAGGGCTACAAACTGCATTTTATTATTGCCACATTAAAAACACAGAGTAAAATCCAGTTATTAGTCTCAAGCACCGCAGATTCCATAGCCAGGTACCTAAACAATGGTGTGGATGTGGAGTGCTAGCCAACTTCTTTTGTGAGTTTGGCATTTTTTGTGTACAGTATGTGGTCTATGGGACCACAGAACGAATAATCTGAATTTGCAGTAGACATGGGTGTTTCGTTTTGGAAGGGGACTCAGAACCCAGTCCCTAAATCAACCACTGTCTTACCTTGCTTTGCCCCGCGCTGGGCGAAATTCCAACCAGGAAGAAGCCTCCAATGTGTCATCTTACCCTCTCCCTTGCACTGGCCAATCAGACAGGGAGGCGGGTTGATGCATGTCCTTGCACCAGCTCCTGATTGGCCAACAAAACACACATATCTAGTTTCCATTATTTCTTACGGGGAAATATGCTTTGATATCAGAGTGTTTTGGTTTACAAGCATGTTTCCTGGAATGGATTACACCTGTAAACCAAGGTATTCTTGTAAAGGAAAAGGGATTTATGCGAACAAATTAAAGCCAAGAGCGAACAGAGATTATGGGGGGAACAGATACTTCAATTCTGATTAGCTACACAGTTTGTTCAGTCTTTACACTGTACCTGAGTGTACCCCAGTGTACACGTGCACCAAGTGCAAATTGGTGGCACTGTTAGAGGAAAGAGAAAACAGGAGCCACGAGTAGCCACACTGAAGGCTATCAGGGAAGACGAAGTAGACACTGCAGGAACTCTTGAGCTGCACCACCACCAGCAGTCAGTGGAGGCCCTGGAGGTGGGGGGATAAGAGGGGAAGGCAGAGAAGGAGGAGGCGGCCTAGGAGACAGTCAACACTGTGCAAGAAGCACCATGGACATGAGTCGCTGCTAGGAACAAAAGAAGGAGAATGCTATTGTCACCGGTGGAACTGCAAAACCGCTTCCAGGTTCTTGTGGAGGACTCTGGCAGACAGCAAGCAGAGAAAGTCACCTTCGGATTTGAAGCCCTAGGAAGAGTCCCTCAGGACTCGGAAGAGGAACAGAAAGGGAAAGGGAAACACTTCAGGTGAATGTCTAGCAGGAGCCCTCAGGAAACAGTTGGGTAGGTAGGGAGTGCCATCCCGCAGAGCTGCCTACCCAGGTGCCACCTGGGCCAGCCATTGACACCTTGGCAGGAGCCCTTTAAAATGGCACCTGGGGTTCTGGGCACCAAATCTGGTGCCTCTAGGACCCAGGCAAACCACTTCAGTAAGTAAGTCCCCCGTTTCTTGGGAGCCCTCTTGAGGTAACTGGTTCTATTCCTGATCGGCACAAACAATATTCAGCCAAAATCTGGCTTCTGATCAGTGGAGCCCATGGTTGTGTGTCCTGCACCCTGGGATGATGGAGAAACAAATCCTGCCCCTCCTCTGTACAACAGCCTTTCAAGAACAGGGGTACCCCAACTTAAGAGCAGCTCAATTTAAGAGCAATTCAACAAGAGCAGGAAACTGTTGGCGTTTTAACTGCCGCCTTACAAATTTTAGATATGATCTGCTGGACTTACAAGTATTTTTCCATTTTTTTTTTGTTTTTAAACTTATTTTTTCAATTTTTTTAGATAGGGACTCCGATTTAAGAGTAGTTTGACTTAAGAGCATCCATTCAGAACGGATTAAATTTGTAAACTGAGGTAACACTGTGTATTTGAAAAGTGCTAGCCTGTCTCCCCTCAGTCTTCTTGCAGTGCAGACATCGGGGCAATGGAGATTGCAGGGAATCTACTTACAGTATGACCTTTCATTCCTTTTCTGCTGCTCTTTCAAACCCAGGTGTGCAGATTAGATTTTGGATGGCCAACACCCAGGATTTCCCCATAAGAGCCTCTTAATTAGCCCTCTTAATCTTGACCACCTAGAGTTGTTGTTGTGATGAGAGATGGGCTTGATAGTGATGAAGAAAGTACAGTGGCACCTTGTATAAAGGAATTCATTCATTCTGAATGAAATTCTGTTCCGCAAAAGGAATGAATTGAAAATGGAGTAATCCCTAATTGCGACCATTTTTATGTTGTACGGTTTCGCCCCCAGAGGTGATTCAGTTAAGCAAATTTCCCCTATCTCTGGAATTTTTTTATGTTGTATAGATTTTATGTTATACAAACCATTTGTAATGCAAGGGTCCACTGTAACAGGGTTAGTAGATAACAGCATAGGTATTACATTGGATAAGAAATGTAGGGTTATGTTCAATCCATCTTTATGGGTGCCCATCAGGCACCTAAATTTTTTCTCAGCAGTTTCCGCCTATATTCTTCATCTGTAATGATTCTGTACTGAACTAATGACTTCCAATCTTCTGCAGCCTCCTTGGAAAAGTCCCTTATGTTGGGAAAGCTTGAAGGCAAAAGGAAAAGGGGGCGGCAGAGAATGAGATGGTTGGATGATGTCATCGATACAACCAACATGGATTTGACCAAACTCCCCGAGGTAGCAGAAGGCTGGAGGGCCTGACGTGCTCTGGTCTGTGGGATCACAAAAAGTCGGACCCGACTAAATGACTGAACAACAACAGCAAGAACCTTCTACAGCATCTTCTGAAATCATTGGAGACAGGTTCCTGTGTCTTGTGCTACCACTGACCCGTTTCCATTGGGTTTGTCCTGGATGTCTTACACAACATGGCCTTGTTGGCAAGAGAGGACATAGAATGATCACATTAGCTGGGAGCAAGTGAAGGTGCTTTGATCCTATATGTGGCATTGTTTAGGTCCTGTTATTGTGTGGCCAGAATAGAAGTGTGGGCAGAGTTGGCCTCTGGGTCTCTGGCAGGGTTTAGTCCCCCTGTTTTGAGTTGCTGTTTTGTGGTCTATTGTGGGTTCGGATTTGCTTGGGTTTGGGAGGTGGTTTCTTTTGGCACATCTGGGTCTCCCACCAAGAGCTTTGCAGAGCAAAGAGTTCACATTGAGGATGGGCTAGAGATCAATTAAGATGTGAGTGGTTGTCAGGCAATCCTTGGACCCTAAACTGGGCTCCAGCTGTTCACTAGGTAAAGGTCCTCTGACACACTGCCAAAACACCAACATTTAGCTCCAGGCTTAATAAAGGTATGTCTCTGAGTGTCAATGGGATCCTTTTGACTTTAGTTTAAACCTGTCTCAGCATCAATTGGGTTACATACTTTGGGACTGCCCACCAACCCTTTAAAGACAGGACAGGATAAAACAGTCTAATAACCAATACAGCCTTTCTGGCCTAGGCCCCTTCTGTAGCTCCTCAACCCTTCTTCCCACAAGGACCACAGCTTGGTAAAATATTAAAATGTTTATTTTTAAAAAGCAAAAGATGATACAAAATGTAGTTATGTTGTCAAAAGCAAGGCAAAACAGTTCAGCTCAGTGTTCGAGATGTTTCAGGAAAGCTGTCCTAGAACACAATAAATCCAAATAAGAAGCGCAAGTCACTACAAACAGGCATTCTCTACCCTTTCTAAAGGTATGTGAACTCATTGCTAGTTCCTTCCTGGGTCCCTACTCGTCCTCCATGATGTCACCGCATCAGCACTCAGGGGTTGTCCATCCCTTGACCACCACCACCTCCACCCAGCCCTCTCCTGTCCTCCAAAGGGTTCTCATGGGAATCTAGGTCCACTGCTGGCTTCCTCAGAATGCATTTGAACTTCTGCGGCAGGGATAAGGCACCTTTGTCAACTGTTAGGGAGAAGTCTGGGAAAGTACTACATAACCTATTCAGTTCATTTACAGTGGTCTCAGTTGTGCTCTGCCATTTTGTCTTCGTGGGTCCGCCTTGCAGTATGTTACTTACGAATCTACATCGTGCTTGGTTGATTAGTTCCTGAATCCTGTGGGGTGGGTATTGTAGTCTGAGGAATGGGATTTGTAGATCTTTGAGTGTGTGGCCTCTGTCGTGGGGGTGTCTGAGCAGATGTGATTGTGCATTAGATCTTGGCTGTAGACAACAAATCTTGTTCTGTGTTCAGGATGGGAGCTGGAAGAGCGCAAGCAGGTATCTTGACAGTTGGGTTTTCTGCTCACCCCCCAGCAAACAATATGTCCCAGAATCCCCACCCCCACCCTCTCCCCTCCGACATTCCTTGAGGAACCTACAATTGATCTTTTAAACAGAGTCCTTCTGTCCTTTCCATTTTCTAACTCCACAAGTAGGACAGAAGATAGGATTTCAGTGGAGTGGGACAGATTCAGTTTGGAGAACTATTCGGTCCCATCCGTAGCATCAGAGCTTATAATCACTCCATTGCAAGCTATGGACAAACAGAGATGTTGTGACTTGTGAAAGGAGTGGGGGGGAGGGGTTTTGCTACGATATCTCGGCCCTGATCCTGCCCTGAGCAAGAGCCAGCAAGGCTGCCAGGAAGTTAAATTCAATCCGGGGATCAGGACTCCCATTGAGCTGGAGGAGGTGGATGTAAGGAGCCCTAGCAAGGAGGCCAAAGGGAGGCACCTGCTGCCTTGGGTGGGAAGCAAGGGCACCGCAGGGACTTGAACCCCGTCCTGGAGGCCAGGAGTGCCAACCACCGGAGCCTTTTGCTTTTTTTGGTTCAAGGCAAGCAGGTGAAAAGCAAAACCTGAGAGAACACAAGAAACGTGTTCTCTCAGGAAAAGAAAAACCTTGCGGAGCTGCAATGAGATCACGGATTTTCCAGATCGAGAGCCTGGTCGGCCACCTTTGGCCTCTGACCTTCCTCTTTGGAGCTGGTATCCGTGATCCCATCAGGACGATCACATGAGATACCAATATGATTGCCTCACATACCAAGCAGGCATGGCTGTGGGCCGAAGAAGTGTCAGAGAATGTGCAAGAGAAGAAGAGAAACTTTTAGAAATGGAAAACGGAAAGGCCAGATGAAAATCGAGAGAAGTGTGTCACTGCCAAATGAACAAGCAAGAGAGCCATTGCCCAAACCATGGTGGAACACTAAGAAAAGATCTAAACAATCGCTTGGAAAGGTGAGAAGGAGAGAAGGACGTTTACTGACTGGGCAATGCACGAAAGAAGGGCACCCAAGAGATTCAACACTAGGGATGGGCACGGTAATTTTGTTTCATTCCGTTTCATCCCCCCATGGATTGCTTTGTTTCATTTTGTACGCATTTTTACAAATAAATGCATACAAAGTGAAATAATGACAAAACAATTCGTTATCTTCTCAGCAGCAGCGGCAGAGGTGGTGCGACAAGCTGGCCTGCCAGGCCCTTTAGCCCCCATCCAGCCTCCACCATGGCAGTGGCAACAGTGGCGGTAATGGAGGATGAGAGCCAGGCTGGCCTGCTGGGCCCTCTCTCGCTTTTGCCGTGGCACTGGCGGCAGTGGCAGTGATGGAGGAGGAGCACCAGTGGCAATGATGGAGGAGGAGCACCAGTCTGCCTGGCCCTCTCGGCCCTCTCTGGCCTCTGCCATGGCAGTGGTGGTGCCCGTGGACTGGATGGCTTCGGTGGCAGTGGAGGAGGAGGAGGAGGAGGAGGTCCTGTCGGGCCTGCTCTCACCCTCTCCAGCCCAGCTGGGCAGTTTTACAGACGGAAGAAAATGGTTTCTTTCAACGGAAAAAAACACTGTTTCATTTCGTCTGTAACGAGATTCTGCTTCCTCGTTTTGTTTTGTTTTGTTTCACTTTGTTAGATAACGAAGTATTTTTCATTTTGTGCTACATCCTACAACGATGGTGACATCATTTCACCAAGTACCTCAGGACTCTTACCACCCGTGCAACACTCCAAACGAATGGTGGGGGGAACGCAATAAAACATCTGACATCTGAGGCTTGCTCAGTAATGATGGGCAGATGATCGACTTGCACACTGAAGAGGTGGTTAGTGGATCTGAAAAGTGGACCCCACACTGGCTGAAAAATGCTAGGAAGCAGAAGAAGTTGATGAAGCAGTTTCTGAAAAACCTCCCGAGACTTCTTCTGAAACGTCCCTTGAATTCGGCATCGGTCTTACAGGTTCACCGCAGGATGTCCACCTCCAGTGACTTACCTGCAAAGGGTGTTCCTTGTCTCTGCAATCAGATTCTCCTTACCTGACCTTCCGCTGAGACAAGGTGGTGCTTTGACCAGGCAAAGAACCTCCTCACATAATTCCCCTGCCAGGAGCGTGTTGGATTGCATTGGTGTACAGGATGGCTTGTCCCCCATTTTTTGAAGGTGGAGAGACGCATGCAAAGAGGTCCCCTAGGTGTGAAATCATGCTTCTGCCAGATCCTGCTACTGACCTGTAAAACACAGTGTCCAAAAATGAGTGGCTTCCGAGACATGAAAATGCACAAAAATAAATTGTGAATAAATCTGTTCTTACTGGGTTGACTTCCATGGCTGATTGGAAGAGCTGGGTTGGTCCAAGTGTCATAGATTTCCACTGTTGAAAACACAAAAATGAGGGAGATCCCCCCACCCGCCCAAAAAGCCTTGCCCTGGAGAAGATCACTCACTTGTCTGAGGTGAAGAGGACCTGCTCTCTGTGCTTCTGGAAGGCTCGGTTGGGTTTCCTTTCTTGGCTCTTCAGATACATCTGGAAAAGACTCAACGTCTCCGTGGCCCTTCCAACTCCAACTCCAACTCCAACCAAGTGCGTTCAGGGAGGATTTTCTTCTGTGAAGCCTGCAAAATAGGAAGAGGAGGTACAAGGGGTCTCCACCAACCCCAAATCACAAGAACTCTGCACTGTATGGATATTCCTGGCTGTCCAGGCCTTCAGAAGACACACGGGGAGGCAGAGGCTGCCCCAGGAGGAGAGTTAACCTCGCAATTAGTCCCCAAGAGATGGTCTAGCCACTCTGAGGCCCGAAAACCCAGACAACTGTTGCCTCCATCCCTAAATTGCCTTCCTGAAAGCAGGGAGAGGCACAGATTTCCCTTCTGCGTCAAGTGACATCCCCTGGACAGCATCATGTGACTCTGTTGCCACCATTGTCAGGGAAATCCGTTTCGCAAATTCATCCCATAGCCAAGCAGGCATGGCTGCGGGCCGAACAAGGGCTGGAGAATGTGCCAGAGAAGAAGAGAAACGTTTGGAAATGGCAAGCAGAAAGGCCAGATGAAAATCGAGAGAATTATGTCACTGCCAAACGAACAACCAAGTGGGCCATTGCCCAAGCCACGGTGGAACACTAAGAAAAGATCTAAACAATTGCCTGGAAAGGTGAGAAAGAGAGGACATTTACTGGCTGGGCAATGTACGAAAGAAGGGCAGATAACGAAACGACAAAATAGCATTTCATTTTTCATGTTGTGCCGATGCCTGTTGACCACAGTATGTGCGTAAAGGGTAAGGATGGCAAAAGACTCTAAGGTAAACGGGAAATCCTACAACGATGGTGACAGCATTTCACCAAGGACCTCAGGACTCTTACCACCCGTGCAACACTCCAAATGAAGAGGGGGGGGGACTGAATAAAACTTGGATATTTGAGGTTTGCTCAGTAAGGACATGCAGATCATGGACTTGCACACTGAAGATGTGGTCAATGGATCCGAAAAGTGGCTGAAAAATGCTAGGAAGCAGAAGTTGATGAAGCAGTTTCTGAAAGACCTCCCGAGGCTTCTTCTTCTGAAACATCCCTTCCATTCGGCATTTTCCTTCCAGGTTCACCGCAGGATGTCTACTCCAGCGAGTTACCTGCAAATGGTGTTCCTTGTCCCTGCAATCAGATTCTCCTTACCTGACTTTCCACTTAGACAAGGTGTTGCTTCGACCAGGCAAAGGACCTGCTCACATAATTCCCCTGCCAGGAGCGTCTTGGATTGCATTGGGGTACTGGAGGGCTTGTCCTCCATTTTGTGAGGGTGGAGAGAGGCTTGTAGTCCCCTAGGTGTGAAATCATGCTTCTGCCAGATCCTGCAACTGACTTGCAAAAAGCAGTGTGAGAAAATGAGTAGCCTCCAGTAAAGTCATGAAAATGCACAGAAATATATTGTGAATAAATCTGTTCTTACTGGGTTGACTTCCATGGCTGATTGGAAGAGCTGGGTTGGACCAAGTGTCAGGCACTCTTGATTTCCACTTTGGAAAACCTAAAAAAGAGGGAAACCCTCCCTACCCTCCCAAAAAGGCTTGCCCTGGAGAAGGTCACTCACTTGTCTGAGGCGAGGAGAACATGCCCTCTGCGCTTCTGGGAGGCTCATTCGGGTTTCCTTTCTTGGCTCTGGAAAGAGGTCCTTCCACCTCCACCTCCCAGGAGCAGAAAGAGCTTCTTACCTGAAGCAGCTCAAGTCCAATCAAGTGCATTCAGGGAGGGTTTTCCTGCGTGAAACCTGCAAAGGAGGAAGAGGAAGGACAAGGTGTCTCCCCCAACTTGAATCAGAAGGGCTCTGGATTGTGTGGACATTCATGACTGTCCAGGCCTTCTGAGGACATCAATGAGCTGTTGGTGCCAAATGGTAGACCTGCTCTGTCTCTTCTGGCTTGGCGTCCCCTGGAAGATTCCCCTTTCAGATGGAAGGACCATCTCCTCAAACAGTCCCCATCCTCTTTTCCCCCAGGAGGGGCTTCCTGAGGTCCTCCTCCGCCCATCTCCCTCTGCCGTCCTGGGTGTCCTCGAAGCAACGTCTTCTTCCCTGTTTCCCTTCCCTTTCCTCTGCATTTCACCTGCTTGCCTCTCCTTCCCCTTCTCTGAAATGGGCGCCTAATAATGACCCCCAGTTGGTGCCCCAGCTGCCATGGACAACTCATTCAGCAACACAGGAATCCTCTTGGCTCAAGGGAGGCCCTGGACTTTGAGAGGGACAAAAAGTTCCTCATCTCTTTTTGGGTGGGGCGGGGTCTCCCCCCTCTCCTCCCCATGTTGTCTTTCCTCCAGCCCCCATCAGCCCCCCAAGCATCCTCCCGTCCTCCCTCTCCCTCCAGGACTGACAAGGGAAGGGCCGAGAGACCAGTAAGTTGTTCCAGGATGCCTCACTACCTGGCCCTGTCTGATCCTTCCGCCACCCCTTTCGCATCACAATAGGAGGTAAAATAGTTCCTGCTGCCACTGACATCGGTGGGGGGGGGGAGTGTTGGGGCTTTTAATGGTTGCTCTCCTATTGCAAGACCATAAATAAGGAATTAATATCCATGCACGGCAGGGCGTTGTGTGGTTTTCAGGAAGAGTTCAAAAAGTCCACCTGTTTGGGGAAAGTGGGGTGGAGAGAATGGAACCTCCCCGAGCACTAGTGTCCTGAATGCCGGCCTTTTCGAAAATGCAGGGATTTAGCAGAGCCACTGATCTACATCAGTGATGTAGGAGGAAAATGAATCTCATACAATTCATTACACAATAATTGTAAATATTGTTTGATGTAATGTTATGATGGGATTGCTGCTGAAATATATTGCAACTTGATTGTGATACATTCCTGTTATTTAATAACTGATTGTTGTTTATTATTATTTTAAAAATACCACAGCGTTCCACTATTTCCATACCGTTTGCTCAACAGTCTCCTGTCTCCTTGGCCAGTTGTTTTCTGAGCGTGCGGAAAAAGTCCTCATTAGCTGAAACTCTTCTGAGGGCATTGGCGTCTGAGAAAGTGTGCCAGGCTTTATGCCAGTTGAAATTGCTGTGCGACATTCCTGTGGAACTGCTTTGTGGACATCACTGGCCTTGCTCTTTCCTACTGCTTTTTATTACAGTTAAAAAAGAAGTTTGGTGCTGTGCAGCCATAGAAACTCAAACTAGTAAGCACTCAAACTAAATGATTTTGGCCACCAACTCATTGTAGAAGTCTAAAATAACATTATTTTATGCGATAATTCTGATGACACTGCGGTGTTCTAGTCAGCCTTCCAATTACTGTACTGTTAAAATGTTTTCAAAGGTATTTTAACAGGAAAAAAAACCAGGACTTATCATAGGGAATATGTGTATCAAAAGCTGGGGGAGGGGTTGTGTTGTTGTTTTGTGTGTATTCTCTCAAGACACCCCCCCACACATCAGTTCTTATCAGCAACATTATGACATCCAGAAAGTTGGCTTCAGTTTAAAAAGCCAGGTGTTTTTTTAACAGAAGGTGGCTGCCTCTGCAGTGTTGAACACAGTGGGTGGGGATGACAACCTGGATTTCTTTGGGAAGGAATTCTACAGGCTGGGAGCAGCCATCAAGAAAGCTTCACCAGAAGACCCCCACCCACCCAATGTGTCTCCCCCCAAAAATATATTAAAAAATCTTATAAAACAGGAAGGCTTGCAATGAATATGTTAATACTGTTCATTAATATACAGTATTTAATAAAATGGTAAAAGCAAAAGCAAAGTGTTCTGCTTATATACCGCCCCATACCACTTTAAGTAGTCTCTGGGCGGTTTACAATTTTAATTACAGTGTGCAGGCTACACATCCCCCCCCAGCAAGCTGGGTACTCATTTTACTGACCTCTGAAGGATGGAAGGCTGAGTGAACCTTGAGCCTGCTACCTGGGATTGAACCCCAGGTCGTGAGCACAGTTTCACCTGCAGTACAGGCATTTAACCACTGCACCTCGAGGCTCTTGAAAGTAGGTAATGGTAATGGTAAAGTTTCCCCCCACACGTGTGCTAGTCGTGTCTGACTCTAAGGGTGGTGCTCATCTCCGTATTCAAGCTGAAGAGCCAGTATTGTGCAAGTCCATGGCCATGTGGCTGGCAGCAAGGAAACCCTGTTTTCACCTTCCACTTTTTATGGCGGTACCTATTTATCTACAGTGATACCCCAATTTAAGCGCAGCCTGCCTTAAGAGCAATTCAATTTAAGAGCGGAAAACTGTTGGTGTTTTAACTGCCGCCTTACAAATTTTAGATATGGTTTGTTCCACTTACATTTTTTTCTTTTTTTTTCTTTTTAAACTTGTTTTTTTTCCAATTTTTAGATAGGTATCCCAACTTAAGAGTAGTTCGATTTATGAGCATGCATTCAGAATTGATTAAATTTGCACGTTGAGGTACCACTGTACTTGCATTGACATGCTTTCGAACTGCTAGGTTGGCGGGAAGTGGGATTAACAGCAGGAGCTGAGTCCGCTGTGTGGCAACCAGGATTCCAACCGCCGAGCTGCCGACTTTTGCAGCCAACAGTTTTTGGAAGCCTTAGTCACTAACAATGAAACAAGGAAGGAAGGAGGGAGGGAAGGAAGGAAGGGAGAAAAAAGAAAGGAAGGAAGGAAGCTGTTTCGCCCATTTTAGGGTTCCTCGTGAGTTTTCAGGAGGGCAGTGGGCTTTCTTCCACACCAGACGTCAACAACATCTGAAGCACCTTCAGGTAAAAGGACAGAACTGCTCCCTGTGTCTTCTAGAGGGTGAAAGAGGACTTTTTGAGAGAGCAGTTTTTTCAGACTGCATTCAGAGGTCAACAAATTTTTCTCGTGTCTCCCATTAATCGTGATTTGTTTTTTGCGGGGTCAGACAGCCCATGGTAGGCCTCGCATTCCCCCACCCCACCCCATTGCACTGAATCCACAACAAATCTGAGCAGTTGGGAACCTATTCTTTCTTTTTGTTCCACGTTATATTCCCGCTTCTTTGATGTGTGACCCGCTATCTTGGGATATACAGTGGTACCTTGTATAAAGGAATTAATTCATTCCAAATGGAATTCTGTTAAGCAAAATTTCCTTTATACAAATATCCCATAGGAATGCATTGAAAATGGAGGAATCCCTAATCGCGGCCATTTTTATGTTGTATGGATTTCGCCCCATAGGCAATTCTGTTAAGCAAAATTTCCCCTCTCTCTGGAATTTTTTATGTTCTACAGATTTTATGTTACACAAACCGTTTGTTATACGAGGGTCCACTGTACAGTATATGTTGCTGGTGCCCCAGTCGCCCCCCACCCCCAGTGGTTTAACATGATTTTTTGCCATTGAGTCCACTCTTTCCACGCAAGTTCTGGGTACACTGCTTAAGAATATGCGTGTGAACTCTTGACACGGGCTTATCAATCTTGTGACAGCATCGTGCACGGGACACATTTGAATTAAAAGAAAGACATTTTGCCTGTGTGAACACAGCCTCAGACGAATATTTTGTAGATGGTATTTTAATGTGAGATTTTGTGGATCAGGCCAACTTGATGTTAGAGTTAGACATCAGTGTATAGTTATACACTGGGTAGCTGCTTTGCTTATGTAATTTATCTTGCATATTTTTGTTATTTTCTACAGTGCTTTATTTATTTAGTCCTGGTCTTTGTAATAAGTTCAATGTGCATGTACACAAAATAATTTTTTTAAAGGAGGAGGGGGGCATTTTATTTTCCTTTAAATATCTACATTTCCCCCCAGTGTGCCTCAAGTGATTGTGATTCCTGTTCTGATCTTGGCTGTTTCTCCCCGATGGTCTGTCTTGGGCAAAATAATATGCTTGTCTTGTTTACCAGTGTTGCTTCTAATAAAAGTTCTCACTTGAACCTATTTAATGTCTCCTGACCTTTTTATAATCCAGGATGAAGGAAGAAAAATATTTACTTTTACATATTAGTGATATATTTTGACCTTCTGGTTCCTCTCTTTATACAGGTTACTGTTATAGCGATTCACACTTGGGATGCAGCAGCTCTAAGCAAGGATATTGATTTATACTCATCCAGTATGTTTGAAGATGAAAGAAATATGACTAAATTATACATATATTCTAGTGGTTGTTCAAATGTGTCTTATGATGTAATGAGTCTTTGTGTTTTGAGTACGACCAGGGGAAGGAGGATGCTTCCTGACTAAATATATACAAAATGCAGTTATACAAACAAACAGTTTGTATAACAGTTTGTATAACCACTGTATATACAGTACAGTAGTTGTGTGTGTGTGTGTGTGTGTGTGTGTGTGTGTGTGTGTGTTCATCCAGCTGATGGGCACCAGGATAGTGCAGAGAGGGAGATAGAGTACTCAGGTTCAAGTCCCCCAGGCAGCCCAGTCCTTTCTCATTAACTGGCACTTATAGTCTCAATAACTCGCTCTGAGACTTGGTGAGACAAGGAATTAAAACCCGTTCATTAGTTAAAATTGCAAACAGATCAACAGCAAACGAACAGTGTTAACAAACTCAGCAGAGAGGTGCAACGGTCTTTGAATTTAGAGGTGGGAAGGAATGATGAGGTAGTGTTGGACAGATGATGGACAGTCACTGCTGTCAAGAAAGGCCCCTCCCAGCTGCATAAACCATAATAAAGTCAATTCTCTCACCAGCAGCCTTTAAGAACAAGATGTAGCTGGCACCCAAACTTCCTTTATGCCATGTCCGACTTCATTAACAAAACCCAAAGACTAGCGGTCTTGATTTTATGGTACCTTGGACAGAAGAAGCAGCACCCATGGTCAAATACCCTTTCAACATCTAGTTTAAAATGTCAGAAATGTTGTTTTATCAAGGTTTTTTTATTCCAGCATCATGCGTTTCAGTGGATTTATACAAAATGTGCTTCTAATAATGTAACAAAGTTGAATCCAGGAGGCAGAAGTCTTGTGCGGGCAATAAGATTAAGAGAAAATTGTACGTTTGACTGCCATTGACAAAGGACTATGGGAGTTGTGGTCCAAAACATCTTCAGGGCTGAAGTTTGGACATGCCTGCTATAGATGGTATAGGGAACGCTCTATTCCACCTTAAGCTGGCTGTAAAAATGTCACAAATAAGCATGGTTTATTTTGAACTCCACTGGGGGGAAAAACATGGTTAGAGATATACATACCCATGTTGGAAAAGTCCAGATGGACATTGCTGCTGGACCTCCTTAGTCGGAGCCAGGCAGATGGGTTTACAGTATCATAACATAAGAGCATAACATAAGAAAAGCCATGCTGGATCAGGCCAAAGGCCCATCTAGTCCAGCTTCCTGTATCTCACAGCGGCTCCACCAGGTGCGTTTGGGAGCGCATGAGACTAGATATCTGTCTCCTGATACCACTCCCCTGCATCTGGCCCTTGAAGTACCCTGGTTTAAAGCCTGGAGATTACACATCTCCATCATGGTTTGTAACCTGTGATGGACTTTTCCTCCAGGAATCTGTCCAATCCCCTTTTGAAGGCATCCAGGCCAGATGCCATCACCACATCCTGTGGCAGGGAGTTCCATAGACTTACAACGCGCTGGGTGAAAAAATATTTTCTTTTGTCTCTTCTTACTCTCCCAGCCCTCAATTTGAGTGTATGTCCCCGAGTTCTGGCATTTTGGGACAGAGAGAAGAGCTTCCCTCTATCCACTTTACTCATGCCCTGCATTATTTTGTATGTCTCAATCATATCCCCCCTCAAGCGCCTTTTTTCCAGACTAAAGAGGCCCAAATGTTTTAGCCTTTCTTCATAAGGGAGGTGCCCCAGGCCAGTAATCATTTTAGTCGCTCTCTTCTGCACCTTTTCCAGTTCCACTATGTCTTTCTTGAGATGCGGTGACCAGAATTGTACACAATACTCCAGGTGGGGCCTTACTATTGTTTTGTATAAAGGCATTATAATGTTGGCTGTTTTATTTTCAATCCCCTTTTTGATAATCCCTAGCATGGAATTGGCCTTATTCACCGCTGCTACATATTGGGGAGACACCTTCATGGAGCTGTCCACCAACACACCAAGATCTCTTTCCTGATCCGTCACGGATAACTCAGAGCCCATGAGTTGATAGATGAAGTTTGGATTTTTTGCCCCAATATGCATTACTTTACATTTAGTTACATTAAAACACATTTGCCATCAAGGAGTTCTAACAGTTTTATTTTTGTAACATGCATAAAAGACCTAATTGGTCATCTTGACAGATATTTCTCCCAAGAAACAACAAACAAAGACAAATCAAAATGATCGTATCTTAAACTGATCTCTCACCAGCTCCCTTAAAAATAAACATTGGGAAAATGCCATTTTGGACTAATAATGAGTGTGCAGAAGAAAGGGGAAGTGTTGGAAGACAATATCCAGATGGTTGCAAAGGTAAGAACATAATTTTCCATGTCCCTCAGATGACAGGAAAGAGGAAATTGAACTCCATATAAAGTAATTAAAAGGGGAGCCGTGAGGTGAACTACAAGAACAACCCAATCACTCGAGATTGCAGGCAGCAATTTTGTGCTTGTTGGGTTGTCAGCTCGAATTGAAGCTGTTTTCTAGAGGTGAGGACTGCCTCATCTCTGTTGCCCTTCCAGAAACAGGCAAAGACTCTCTCTCTTCCTCCGCTGTATGTGTTTGCATCTGTTTGTTTCCATATGCAACAAGCTGGAGAGGATCCCCTGTTTTAATTTTTCTGTCATTCTATACTATTGCAAGAAGTTTTTTTTTAAAAAATATAATAAATTAAAATAGTACCACTGTAGCAGTGGCTAACGGCTGTGAGAAGCAGCCAGCATGAGGGCAGGTGGGCACAAGACAAAATCTCAAATTCAACTACAGTAGGACCCAGGTATCCGCTGGGGATTCGTTCCAGGCCTTCCTGTGGATAATGAAAACAGTGGATAAGAGAGAACACCTGCCCCCCTACCCCCAAACTGCTGTTTCCTGACAGTAGCTTGCTTTACGGCTGCTGTTTGTGACAACAGCTTGCTTTACAGCTTGTTTTGTGACTGCTGAATTACTTAATTTTTTCCTCTGCCAACCGTGGATAACAGAATCAGTGGATACGGGGGTCTTAATAAAAGCCCCCTGGACCCATAGGATAAGCACTTTCCCAAGAGGGTGCACAGGCACACTCTGACCCAGAACCTGCATATCTCCCATGTGACTTTAAACCAAATTCATGCACTCCACATCCACCACCTGATTTATTTCGGTTGTGGAATCATCTCACTGGCATTCTCCGCAGTGCTCCAGAGTTTGGGGTGAGGCCTTTCCCAGCCTGCTTTGTCTAATCAGAGCTGGAAAACACAGGCGAGCCAAATGCCAAGCACAGTGGTTCTCACCCTGTGGGTCCCCAGATGTTCCTGGACTGCAACTCCCAGAAACTCCTTCCAGCACAGCAAGTGGTGGAGGCTTCTGGGTGTTGCAGTCCAGGAACATCTGGGGACCCACAGGGTGAGAACCACTGGCCTATCAGACCCCTCATGCTCTCTAGTAAACCAATTACTAACCAGAAGAAAACCCAGCACCAGACAATTATGTGATCAGAAACAGACGAAATACAAAGAATGACCCAGATACAAAGATACAAAATACAGAGATTCCTGTAGAAACTAGAGATGGGCACGACTTGAAAAAAATTTTTTTCGAGTTGTCGTTAGTCGGGCCAGTTCTGTTTCGGCTCGTTTCCGTTTTTTGTGAAAATTTGCAAAAATTAGTCGGTTCGTTTTTTTGTTTTTTCGTTGTCGTTAGTACTGGTTTGGGGAGGGGGTAGCGGGCTCCTGGAGGGAGCTGCAGGAGTCAGCCAGAGCCACAAGTGACGGACTGGCAGACTCTTTGCACCCGCTGTGTCTCACGTACTTGCATGGAGTGCAATGCAAGTAGATCTGGCTTAGGGTTAAGACGGATTAGCGCAACGGCTAGGGTTAGGCTAGTTACGGGTGAGGTTACGGTGGGTATTGGGGTGCATCTGGGTGCCTCTCTGACCCACTTAGAAGGACAGTGTATTGGCGTATGGGTTAGGCTTAGGGTTCGGGTTTGGGCTATGATTAGTGGGCTGTTTATGCCCGATTGGCACATCCCAGAAGTCTCTGTGGTCAACCTGGCCAAGTGGCCATGCGATTGGTGGAAAATTTGCATGGTCTACTCCCATGGGAGAGCCCATCATTCCAAATGTGCAGGTGTAATAAAATAAAATAAAATAAAATAAAATCAACGGAGACTTTTTTTTGCAAGAGAAAAACCCACTGCTGCTACTGTAAAAATTCAAGCATTTAAAATAGCTAATTTCCGCATGTTTCTGTGGTGCTTTGGTGGGGTTTTGGGCAACAATTTCAAAAAAAATATTGCGGTCGCCATTTTGGATCCCCCCCCACCACATGGCAAATGGATGCGCCCTCCCAGCCTGGTACAGTCAGCAAAACCTGGCCATGCGATTGGTGGAATGGCTCCAAAACTTTGCATGGTCCACTCCCATGGGCGAGCCCATCATTGCTAATGCGCAGGTGTAAAAAAATAAAATAAAATAAAATAAAATAAAATCAACGGAGACTTTTTTTTGCAAGAAAAAACCCACTGCTGCTACTGTAAAAATTCAAGCATTTAAAATAGCTAATTTTCGCATGTTTCTGTGGTGCTTTGGTGGGGTTTTGGGCAACGATTTCAAAAAAAATATTGCGGTCGCCATTTTGGATCCCCCGCACTGCATGGCAAATGGATGCGCCCTCCCAGCCTGGTACCAGCAGCGCAGCAGTAGCAATAGCCAAGGAGAGGGGGGCGGGGAACCCCCCCCCCCCGAAATAAAACACCCTTCTGGCCTGGTAGGTGCCCTCAGACAGTTTTCGCCTACTTTTAGGGCCGGGAATCGGGGGTTTTTTTTTAACTTTTAAAAACTTTTTTTTTTCTGTGCCGCTTGGCATTGCGCGATGCAACTAACGAGCACGACAAATCAGACCAAATTGTTCGTTCGTCGGTTCGAGCTCGAAGTCTGGGGCAGTGATTCCCGTTACCGTTTCCGTAGAGTAACGGAAACGAGTAACGGAAACGGAAACGGGGAATACCGCTAAGTCGTGCCCATCTCTAGTAGAAACCTGTGCCCTGCTGTGAACTCTCTCTCTCTCTCTCTCTCTCTCTCTCTCTCTCTCTCTCTCTCTCTGTGTGTGTGTGTGTGTGTGTGTGTGTGTGTGTGTGTGTCTGACGCAGGAATCTCTCTCACTCCTATTTTTATGGGTTTTTTTCTCCCTCCCCTCACGCAGCCAGCAGCCAGGAGTGCGGAGGGGGTGGGAACGCAGGAACAGCGACAAACCCTAAGATCTCTGGTCCGAATTTAAGTGGCCACTGGATCTTAGGGGTCGTGTGAAAAGGCCCTATGTGATCAGAAACAGACGGAATGCAAAGAATGACCCAGATACAAAGATACAAAATACAGAGATTCCTGTAGAAATCTGTGCCCTGCACTTAGCTTAATGTTTCTGAACAGGAAACGTGAGCAAAGTTTATTGTGTTTGCTTTGGTCTTAATGGCTATCATTTCTTCTGTCCTGGAGTTTTATCATCGTTGCTTTCACTAAAATTTCCCTTGCCCAGCTGTGAACCCACGGCAAGCTGTCTGTGTGTGTGTGTGTGTGTGTCTGACGCAGGAATCTCACTCCTGTTTTTTTATTGGTTCTCAGCTTGGTGAGGTCGTCACTGGTATTTTTTCCAAAGCTCCTGACAGCTGGGATTGGGCCCAGGGCAAGAAGCAGGAAGGCCGTTCCTCAGTCCAAAAATAATAGCAAGCCTGACATTTATGAGATGCAGAGAGTCATTGGTATCTTTCCATGCCGTCTCTTCTCTCTGCCCCCCCTTTCTTCTTTTCCCACTGCAGACGCATTCCCTTGTCTTTAGGGGAGGGGGGAAACCTGAGATTTTGTGCAAGAAATCAAAAGAAAGTTGAGAAAAAGACTGAGACAACGAGGTCCAGATGTGGGACACATTGGTAGCATCCACAACAGTCCGAACGAAATGGAAAAGAGAACTTAGAGATCACTTTATGGGAGGGCTGGGAGAGTAAGAACAGACAAAAGAAATATTTGTTAGTCTGTGGAACTCCCTGCCAAGGGAGATGGTGATGGCATCTGGCCTGGATGCCTTCGATTGGACAGATTCCTGGAGGAAAAGTCCATCACAAGTTACAGACCATGATGGAGATGTGTCCTCTCCAGGCTTAAAACAAGGGTACTTCAAAGGCCAGATGCAGGGGAATGGTATCAGGAGACAGATATCTAGTCTCATGTGCTCCCAAACGCACCTGGTGGAGCCGCTGTGAGATACAGGAAGCTGGACTAGATGGTCCTTTGGCCTGATCCAGTAGGGCTCTTCTTATGTTGAGACCACCCATCTCTACATTTTTCTGTCTTTTGGGTTGATCAGACTTGGACAATGCAGGCGAGCTGCATGGCTAAAAGAAAGCTCATGCTACCTTTAAAAAAATTAAAAGGTAAATGTAAAGGTTCCCCCGCACATGCGTGCTAGTCATGTCCAACTCTAGGGGCAGTGCTCATCTCCATATTCAAGGCAAAGAGCCAGTGTTGTGCAAGTCCATGGCCACGTGGCCGGCATGGCTGCAAGGAAATACTGTTTTTACCTTCCCACTTTTTATGGTGGTACCTATTTATCTACTTGCATTTACATGCTTTCAAACTACTAGGTTGGCAGGAACAGGGGTTATCAGCAGGAGCTCGCTCCGCTGCATGGCACCTGGGATTCGAACCACTGAGCTACTGAGTTTGCGGCTGACAGTTTTCGGAAGCCTTAGTCCACTGAGCCACCACGCTCCTTTTTTAAAAAAAATACTGTACTATATATCAGAGGAATAAAACAGC
This sequence comes from Phrynocephalus guinanensis, assembly GCA_037367245.1. Taxonomy (NCBI): domain Eukaryota; kingdom Metazoa; phylum Chordata; class Lepidosauria; order Squamata; family Agamidae; genus Phrynocephalus; species Phrynocephalus guinanensis. Next base: position 103,751,497 of record CM074735.1, on the reverse strand, counting down.
ACAACAGTTTGATTGGGAACTGCTTCTTGTCAGAAAGCTTTTCCTAAAAAAAAATTAAATGCCAAGGCTAGGCTACTGGTGATACCTTTGGCCGCTAATACATTTTTTAAAAAAATACTTGCAAGTAGAGATGGGCACGACTTTGCGGTATTCCCGTTTCCGTTTCCGTTACTCGTTTCCGTTACTCTACGGAAACGGTAACGGGAATTACTCCGCCAGACTTCGAGCTCGAACCGATGAACGAACAATTTTGGTCTGATTTGTCGTGCTCGTTACTTGCATCGCGGCGATCGCGCAATGCCAAGCGGCACAGAAAAAAGTATTTTAAAGTAAAAAAAACCCGATTAAAGTAAAAAAAAACCCGATTCCCGGCCCTAAAAGTAGGCGAAAACGGTCTGAGGGCACCTACCAGGCCAGAAGGGTGTTTTATTTGGGGGGGGGGGGTTCCCCGCCCCCCTCTCCTTGGCTATTGCTACTGCTGCGCTGCTGGTACCAGGCTGGGAGGGCGCATCCATTTGCCATGCAGTGAGGGGGATCCAAAATGGTGACCGCAATTTTTTTTTTTGAAATCGTTGCCCAAAACCCCACCAAAGCACCACAGAAACATGCGAAAATTAGCTATTTTAAGTGCTTGAATTTTTACAGTAGCAGCAGTGGGTTTTTCTTGCAAAAAAAAGTCTCCGTTGATTTTATTTTTATTTTATTTTATTTTATTTTATTTTTTTACACCTGCGCATTCGCAATGATGGGCTCGCCCATGGGAGTGGACCATGCAAAGTTTTGGAGCCATTCCACCAATCGCATGGCCAGGTTTTGCTGACTGTACCAGGCTGGGAGGGCGCATCCATTTGCCATGCAGTGCGGGGGATCCAAAATGGCGACTGCAATATCTTTTTTGAAATCGTTGCCCAAAACCCCACCAAAGCACCACAGAAACATGCGAAAATTAGCTATTTTAAATGCTTGAATTTTTACAGTAGCGGCAGTGGGTTTTTCTTGCAAAAAAAAGTCTCCGTTGATTTTATTTTATTTTATTTTATTTTATTTTTTTACACCTGCACATTCGCAATGATGGGCTCGCCCATGGGAGTGGACCATGCAAATTTTCCACCAATCGCATGGCCACTTGGCCAGGTTGACCACAGAGAGTTCTGGGATGTGCCAATCGGGCATAAACAGCCCACTAATCGTAGCCCAAACCCGAACCCTAAGCCTAACCCATACGCCAGTACACTGTCCTTCTAAGTGGGTCAGAGAGGCACCCAGATGCACCCCAATACTCACCCTAACCTCACCCGTAACTAGCCTAACCCTAGCCCTTGGGCTAAGCTGTCTTAACCCTAAGCCAGATCTACTTGCATTGCACTACATGCAAGTACGTGAGACACAGCGGGTGCAAAGAGTCTGCCAGTCCGTCACTTGTGGCTCTGGCTGACTCCTGCAGCTCCCTCCAGGAGCCCTCTACCCCCCCAAACCAGTACTAACGACAACGAAAAAATGAAAAAATGAACCGACTAATTTTTGTGAAATTTGGCGAAAAACAGAAACGAGCCGAAACGGACTGTCTCCGACACACGACAACTCAAAAACGTCATTTTCCCGAGTCGTGCCCATCTCTACTTGCAAGCTTTGGTGGACAAGAGCCACTTCTTCCAAGCAAGTGCCAGAAGTCCAAGCATGGCAAAATATGTGGTTTGCCAGGAGGTTAATCTTAGATGTAAATTCTTGGCAAGATGGTTTTCACCAGACGCATCTGTCTTAAATGAGACAGGAGGCAGCAGCGATGTTGTCCAGTAGCATCTGAAGTCCAGGATTGGGTTTCACACCCCAGTCCTACAAACAAGGGTGTTTTTTCAGTTTCCTGGGGAAATCTCCCATTTACCTTTGGGTAGTGGGTGACATATACGTTGTATAAATAAAATAAAATAAAATAAAATAAAATGCATACATAAATAAAAGGAAGAGTAAGTGCCTAAACACACCACTTCACATCCTGACCCAAACCGGTTTGACTTTAATATGAATAGGAACACACAAGCATTTCAATATAATTCATTTTGTCAAATTCTCACACCCCCCCCCCCCCCAAAAAAAAAAAGATTTCTTCTTGTTTAGAACAGAAAAAATTCTGAGGCAAGGCATTCTGTTCAATTTTTAATTTTAAAATTTATGAGCAACTTTAACCTCAAAGATGATAAGAACTGGCATGTTTATTTTTGTAATGGTATACATAGAAACAGGAAAGCGAACAGATTTTTGTGTTAGTTGTGGGTTTTTTGGGCTGTTTGGCCGCTTTCTGGAAGTTTTTCTTCCTGACATATTGCCAGACTCTGTGGCTGGAATCTCCAGAGGGCAAGTTGCTCAGGGAACAAGGAGTTTCTCTCTGTGTGTTGGGAGCCTTTTTTAATGGAGATTGCGTATATAAGCAAATCTGGGTTTCGAAACCCATGCGTTCCTTGTAAAAAGGACCATCATACTTACAGCAGAAACATTCTTGTTTTTAAATGATGGTTTATGACCCCGTTCCTCTTAAACAAGCTTTCCAAACCATTCCATGAGATCACTCTGTGTTTTGTTTTAAAACAGCACATCAGCAAATAAAAGTCGATTCTAAACAGCCCATAAAACCAAAGGTCAGGTGGGTTTTCACAACTGCAAAGATTCTCAGATCATTTTTCCCCCTCAGCTCCTTTCTTGGATGCAACACAAAGAAATCAGGGCAACAAAATAATCAAGGTGGAAGAGTTGTTGCAGAACAAACCCCAGTGTTAACACTTGAAACCAAAGGGCACTTTTTAGATTCACATTGGGCGCAAATAAGCAGTGGGTGAGGGAGAATTTGAATTTTAGAACAGGACCTTAGTACTTAGGTCAGTGGTGTCCAAACTTCAGCCCTCCAGATGTTTCAGATCACAATTCCCACGGTCCTTTGTCCTTGGCCATACAGGCTTGGAATTTGGGAATTTTGGTCCAAAACATCTGGAGGGCCAAAGTTTGGACACTCCCAATTTAGATCCTTGAAAACTAGCCTCCCTCTGCCTCCCTCCTCCATATTCCACAGCCAGAGTTTGAGCAGAATTATTACCAACCAATGTGCTTTAGGATCCAGGTATCTTTTTGCTCCAGAGGGATCTTTAATATCCAGAGTCTACAATGGTGCTTCTACCCTTTGGGTCACCTCAGGTTTCATGCCGTCTCTCTTGGCTCCAGAACAGTGCAGAAAGTGGAGTCTTCTTTCCGTCTCACGTGAAGATGGCTGGCGTTTTCCACTGGGGTGAGAGGCAGAACCACCTCTTCTGCCCAAGACTTCTGGGAAGAAAAAGGCTGGTAAGAGGACTCCTCTGAGGTAAATCTCCAAAAGAGGTCCTTGATTGCTTCCCGGGACTCTTGGCGGATCGGACAGAAGAGGATGGGGGTTCAGACAACTGCTAGTGTGGGACAAGCAGGTGGTCAGTGGGAAGATGTAAGTGTGGAGGAAGTAGAAGCTTTTCCCCACAGACACAGCCTTGAATTTGACCAGTACCCCCCAGAAAGTAACCGCATAGTTAGGAAACCAGCAGATAAAAAGAAACCTCCAATGATCAGATGAATGGTGGTGGTCACCTGTTTCCGCTTCTTGGAAGGGTTGCCTCTGCTCTGATGAGTCAGGAGGAACCAGAGGAGAAGCAGGTAGGAGGATGAGATGATGGACAAGGGGAGCACAAAAGTGAGCACCCCCCTCAGGAGGTGATAGATGCCCAAAAAATAAGGGGTGGGGAACTTGAAAAGGCAGAGTTTGTCCTTCGTGACGTCCACCATGGTTGCGTAAATGAGGGTAGGCAGAGTGACTCCCAGAGCCAAGGCCCCGAGAGCCAGGACAGTCAGCTTGGCTCCATTCAGGGTCAGCCGCGAGCCACCCTTGACGGCCAACGCGACCGACCAGTAGCGTGTGACACTCATGGCCGCGAGCAAGAAAGCATTGATGTAAACACTCAGGACCGTGAGGGAAAGGTTGACCTTACACATGGGTTGGCCAAACAACCAGCTGTAATCCAAAGCAGTTTTTCTACCGCCCAGAAGGGCAGCGTCAAGGAAAACTGGAAATCTGCCACAGCTAAACCAAAGACGAAGATATTGATGACAGGCATGGGACCCCTTTTCCTCCGGGTCCAAGTCAGGTACAGGACGAGCCCATTGCCCAGCAGGCCCCCTGCGCAGACCACCAAGTAGACCACCGTGATGAATATCCTCAAGCCAAAGGAGGCGTCCGGCGAGCCCAACGCAACATCATCCCACTGCAGGTCCAAACAACCCTCAGGAGACCAGTTCCAGCGGCTAGGATCCACAGCGCTTCTGTTGTCCCGATCAGACGCTGAAGGCCCACTCCCCTCCATCTTGGAAAGAGCGAGGGGGCAGGCGGAAAGGAGGAGCGGTGGCGTGCCTTTGACCGCAGAGCTACTGAGCATCTTGGGTGAGCAAAGGTTTGGCGTGGTCTAGCAAGACATGAAACAGTATTTACTTATTTATTTATTTATTTATTTATTTATTTATTTATTTATTTATTTATTTATTTATTTATTCAACTTATATGCTGCCCACTACCCAAAGGTCTCTGGGCGGCTTACAATCAAAGAATTAAAACAATTTTAAAACAGTAGCGATGTTCCAAGGAAAGAATCCTTAACCCAATCAATGGATATTTGTTTGCGAGTGAGAAAGGCATGCCAGACATGAGCCTTCGAAAACCAAACTCCATTCTGTTCGGAGTGTTTTATCTCCCTTGATCCTCCATTCTTCTTCCAAGAAACTAGTAAATCCTTTCTTTTCGCCCCCCCCTCTCTCTCTCTCTCTCTCCATCCCAGACTGTGTCTGTTCCTTTCCTCTGCTGGATTCATCTGCCAAAGGAGCGTTCCAGGCACACACCAGGGGAAGCTCAAGGGCAGCCCTTCCTTACGATGGGGCTGGGCAGGGTTGGTCCTGCAGAGGAGGGTGCATGAAGTCTCACCTCATATATGCAGCTGTTGGGACTTCTTGCAACTCTGAACAGAGGTTTCATGAAGAATCAGCTCCCAAGTAGAGACGGAAGGAATCCAAACCAGCTGGGTGGGCGACAGCCCAAAGCACTGCATTCTGGAAATATTCCCCTCTCCAAGGAGAACGCCAGACAGAATTTTGGCTTAAACTAACAGGAAGCCGGGTTGAAAGTCATGAGATGCATGAAACAATGTCCTTGAAGATGTAGAGGTTCCTGAGTTCATTCAGAGAGCTTCTCACTTGTCAGTGAACGACCTGTTGCTTCAATCTCTGCACATAAAGGAATAGCAACAATGTTGAGTTATTTTAGGTCATTTAGTGTACAGTGGACCCTCATATAACAAACAGTTTATATAACATAAAATCTGTACAATAGAGATGGGCACGAAACAGGAAAATTGTGTTTCAGTTTTTCGTTTGTCGTTGAGAGAGGTCTGTTTCAGTTCGTTTCCGTTTGTCAGGAATTTTTTGAAAAATTTCGTTACTGTTTTTTGTTTTTTCGTTTGTCATTTCTACCTGCTTTTTGCGTGATTTTTAAAGCATTTCCATGCACAGGCATCCCCCAACGCCCCAGACCAGAGGGAAAACACTAAAAAAATGGATGCTGGCAGAGACACAGTATAGACTAGGTATGCAGGGAGGCTACAAAGGCAGCGGCGGGCATTGCCCAGGGTGCAAGGCAGCTGCTGAGTGACTGCACTGTGGGGCAGGGGAGGGTACTCACCAAGAGGTACGCAGTACACACACACACACAGGGAGGCTGCAGGACTGAAGCTAGAGTCGCAGAGACAGCAATCCCACCCTAACTCCCACCAGAGGCTGCAAGGAGGACGGGGGCTGCCAGAGCTTTTTATGCCCTCTGTGGCTGCCAGATCTGCCCGCCCAGTCTGCAACCTGGGCATTCTATTGGTTGAACATGATCCCACATCACATGGCTTGCCTCCATTTTGTGGCTGGTGGAGACATCAATTTTAAAGGGAAAAGAAAAATACATCGCGATGGGAGAAGACAAAAACAAATGTTTTAAAGACCCCAACCCCACTGGTAGGTATTATCAGACAATATAAATAATTATCGCTGCATTTTTACGGATGTCCAGGGCATTTTTTAACATTTAAAACAGCTCATTTCATTGCGCGTCGCCATTAATGTAAACGAAACGTAACGACCACAATTTTCATGGTTCTGTTCGTTTTGTTTCATTTTCATCACAATTTTCGTTTGTCATTTCGTTAAATAACAGAAACGACAAACGGTAACAGAAACGAAAAAGTGTTCATTCCGTGCCCATCTCTAACTGTGGTATATGGTTAAGTTGGAATGGATGGTGAATATGGGCATTCAACTTCATCTGAAACTTTCTGTTGTACAACAGGGCTGTTTGTGCCACACCAATTGTTCTGGTGCAAACATTGTGGAAGGCACTATCTATTACTCAAGTTGAAGAAAAAGTCAAGTTCCAGTTTAATCAGCTTGTGTGTCTGGATTGAGAAGGACACACCAATTGCTCTTTGCTTCAGGCAGCAAAATGATTTGGACTGGCACTAGGTAGAAGCACATATGTGCACTCCTACAAGGCAGAAAATCTTTGTTTTTGACAGTCTGTCCCCAAATGGGTCATTTTTGTGCTTCTCTAAGAGCCTTGTGGGATAATGGCTAAGCTGCTGTACTGCAGCTATAACTGTGCTCATGGCCTGGGGTTCAGTTCCAGATATTGGCTCAAGTTCACTCAGGGTTCTATCCTAGCATTCCTGAGAGATTTCCTTCTTAAGCTAAAGTGATTGTATCCCTGATCATGCTGCCCCAAGAATAAAAATTAATGTTCTTTTATCAGCCTAGTGCCTGACTGTAGTGAGGCATTATATTAGACTATTCTTTTCTGGCTGTCTTAGTTATTAGATAGAATCAAACTACTTCCTCAGGTGGTAAAGAGTCAAAGAGTAGTGAATTGTGCTAACCCACAGCTGTTTTTTTCTACTTCTTTCAAGAGTCAGTTTTGGAAAGACTGCATGAGGCCAACCTCATAGGGGTAGACCCTAACCCTAGTAGCCAGGGAACTCATTCAGAACCATCATGAGTAATGCTGGAGTCTGCCTTTCCTGCCTTTCTTTAACCATTGTTATACTATTTCTTCATGGATGACCAGCTGATCGACACTTTGTTTTGGTTTACTTCAGTTAATTTTCAGTGAAGCTGAGAAGTTTATCTAGGAATGGCATTCCATGTTTCATTATTTTAAATTAAAATTTCAATTATCTTGCTGGCCAATTATCTTGCTGGCCAAGACACATGAGATATTTTCATCAGAACTAATACTGTATTATTATTTGTATTGTCCAAGTGCTTCAAGGTATTAATTAATTTGCTCTGTTACATTTTAGCAACAGTAGTACTATCTACTTAGATTTTTAATGTATTATAGTTCCTATGTTATAAAATATTGGGGATGCATAACACTGAAATCTCATTATCACCATGATAGATTCCATCAACGTGGGTACTGCCTATGAACCTGTGATGTTACTAAAAATGGGCAAAAACAGAACCAGAAAAAAACCAATGAATCATCGAATCATCGAATCATAGCTAGAGTTGGAAGAGACCTCAAGGGCCTTCCAGTCCAACCCCCTGCCATGCAGGAACACCCATCACAGTATTTCTGAAAGATGGCCATCCAGCATCTGCCAGACTGGTTTGATGTTCAGCTTGTGACCCAGTTCATGGATCCTGCTTCGCTGAAAAAAAATAAGTACCAATCTTTTCTCCACTGTAAGATGTCTTGTAAAGGAAAAGGGAAATTCCAACCAGGAAGAAGCCTCCAATGTGTCATCTTACCCTCTCCCTGGCACTGGCCAATCAGACAGGGAGGCGGGTTGATGCATGTCCTTGCACAGCTCCTGATTGGCCAACAAAACACACATATCTAGTTTCAATTATTTCTTATGGGGAAATTTGCTTTGATATCAGAGTGTTTTGGTTTACAAGCATGTTTCCTGGAATGGATTACACCTGTAAACCAAGGTATTCTTGTAAAGGAAAAGGGATTTATGCAAACAAATTAAGGCCAAGAGCGAACAGAGATTATGGGGAAAACAGATACTTCAGTTGCAATGAGCTACACAGTTTGTTCAGTCTTTACACTGTACCTGAGTGTACCCCAGTGTACACGTGCACCAAGTGCAAATTGGTGGCACTGTTAGAGGAAAGAGAGAACAGGAGCCACGAGTAGCCACACTGAAGGCTATCAGGGAAGACGAAGTAGACACTGCAGGAACTCTTGAGCTGCACCACCACCAGCAGTCAGTGGAGGCCCTGGAGGTGGGGGGATAAGAGGGGAAGGCAGAGAAGGAGGAGGCGGCCTAGGAGACAGTCAACACTGTGCAAGAAGCACCATGGGCACGAGTCGCTGCTAGGAACAAAAGAAGGAGAATGCTATTGTCACCGGTGGGAACTGCAACACCGCTTCCAGGTTCTTGTGGAGGACTCTGGCAGACAGCAAGCAGAGAAAGTCACCTTCGGCTTTGAAGCCCTAGGAAGAGTCCCCCAGGACTCGGAAGAGGAACAGAAAGGGAAAGGGAAACACTACAGGTGAATGTCTAGCAGGAGCCCTCAGGAAACGGTCGGGTAGGTAGGGAGTGCCATCCCGCAGAGCTGCCTACCCTGGTGCCACCTGGCCAGCCATTGACAGCTCGACATGAGCCCTTTAAAATGGCACCTGGGGTCCTGGGCACCAAATCTGGTGCCTCTAGGACCCAGGCAAACCACTTCAGTAAGTAAGTCCCCCGTTTCTTGGGAGCCCTCTTGAGGTAACTGGTTCTATTCCTGATCGGCACAAACAATATTCAGCCAAAATCTGGCTTCTGATCAGTGGAGCCCATGGTTGTGTGTCCTGCACCCTGGGATGATGGAGAAACAAATCCTCCCCTCCTCTGTACGACAGCCGTATTCAAGAACAGGGGTACCCCCAACTTAAGAGCAGCTCAATTTAAGAGCAATTCAACAAGAGCAGGAAACTGTTGGCGTTTTAACTGCCGCCTTACAAAATTTTAGATATGATCTGCTGGACTTACAAGTAGCTTTTTTCCAGGTTTTTTTTGTTTTTAAACTATATATTTTTTTCAATTTTTTTAGATAGGGACTCCGATTTGAAGAGTAGTTTGACTTAAGAGCATCCATTCAGAACGGATTTTAAATTTGTAAACTGAGGTAACACTGTGTATTTGAAAAGTGCTAGCCTGTCTCCCCTCAGTCTTCTTGCAGTGCAGACATCGGGCAATGGAGATTGCAGGGAATCTACTTACAGTATGACCTTTCATTCCTTTTCTGCTGCTCTTTCAAACCCAGGTGTGCAGATTAGATTTTGGATGGCCAACACCCAGGATTTCCCCCATAAGAGCCTCTTAAATAGCCCTCTTAATCTTGACCACCTAGAGTTGTTGTTGTGATGAGAGATGGGCTTGATAGTGATGAAGAAAGTACAGTGGCACCTTTTTGTATAAAGGAATTCATTCATTCTGAATGAAATTCTGTTCAGCAAAAGGAATGAATTGAAAATGGAATAATCCCTAATTGCGACCATTTTTATGTTGTACGGTTTCGCCCCCAGAGGTGATTCAGTTAAGCAAATTTCCCCTATCTCTGGAATTTTTTATGTTGTACAGATTTTGTTATACAAACCATTTTGTAATGCAAGGGTCCACTGTAACAGGGTTAGTAGATAACAGCATAGGTATTACATTGGATAAGAAATGTAGGGTTATGTTCAATCCATCTTTATGGGAGCCCATCAGGCACCTAAATTTTTTCTCAGCAGTTTCCGCCTATATTCTTCATCTGTAATGATTCTGTACCGAACTAATGACTTCCAATCTTCTGCAGCCTCCTTGGAAAAGTCCCTTATGTTGGAAAGCTTGAAGGCAAAAGGAAAAGGGGGCGGCAGAGAATGAGATGGTTGGATGATGTCATTGATACAACCAACATGGATTTGACCAAACTCCCCGAGGTAGCAGAAGGCAGGAGGGCCTGACGTGCTCTGGTCTGTGGGATCACAAAAAGTCGGACCCAACTAAATGACTGAACAACAACAGCAAGAACCTTCTACAGCATCTTCTGAAATCATTGGAGACAGGTTCCTGTGTCTTGTGCTACCACCTGACCCGTTTCCATTGGGTTTGTCCTGGATGTCTTACACAACATGGCCTTGTTGGCAAGAGAGGGCATAGAATGATCACATTAGCTGGGAGCAAGTGAAAGGTGCTTGATCCTGTATGTGGCATTGTTTAGGTCCTGTTTATTGTGTGGCCAGAATAGAAGTGTGGGCAGAGTTGCCTCTGGGTCTCTGGCAGGGTTTAGTCCCCCTGTTCTGAGTTGCTGTTTTGTGGTCTATTGTGGGTTCGAATTTGCTTGGGTTTAGGATTCTTTTGGCACATCTTGGTCTCCCACCAAGAGCTTTGCAGAGCAAAGAGTTCACATTGAGGATGGGCTAGAGATCAAATTAAGATGTGAGTGGTTGTCAGGCAATCCTTGGACCCTAAACTGGGCTCAGCCCTGATGTTCACTAAGGTAAAGGTCCTCTGACACACTGCCTAAAACACCAACATTTAGCTCCAGGCATAATAAAGGTATGTCTCTGAGTGTCAATGGATCCTTTTGGACTGTAGTTTAAACCTGTCTCAGCATCAATTGGGTTACATACTTTGGGACTGCCCACCAACCCTTTAAGACAGGACAGGATAAAATAGTCTAATAAGCAATACAGCCTTTCTGGCCGAGGCCCCTTCTGTAGCTGCCTCAACCCTTCTTCCGCAAGGACCACAGCTTGGTAAAATATTAAAATATTTATTTTTAAAAAAGCAAAAGATGATACAAAACGTAGTTATGTTGTCAAAAGCAAGGCAAAACAGTTCAGCTCAGTGTTCGAGATGTTTCAGGAAAGCTGTCCTAGAACACAATCAAATCCAAATAAGAAGTGCAAGTCACTACAAACAGGCATTCTCTCTACCCTTTCTAAGGTATGTGACTCATTGCTAGTTCCTTCCTGGGTCCCTACTCGTCCTCCATGTTGTCACCCTATCAGCACTCAGGGTTGTCCATCCCTTGACCACCACCACCTCCACCCAGCCCTCTCCTGTCCTCCAAAGAGTTCTCATGGGAATCTAGGTCCCCACTGCTGGCTCCCCAGAATGCATTAATTTGGACTTCTTGGCGGCAGGGATAGAGAGCGAACCTTTGTGTCAACTTTTGTTAGGGGAGATAGTGCTGTGGAAATGTGGGTAGAGCCTAGCATAAACTAGATTCAGTTCATTTCCAGTCAGTCTCAGTTGGTGCTCTGCCATTTTGTCTTCGTGGTGGTCCGCCTTGCAGTATGTTACTTACTAGGAGATGGGCACGACCGCCTTAGCGGTTATTCCTCGTTTCCGTTTCCGTTACTCGTATTCTGTTAACTCTACGGAAACGGTAATAACGGGATATTACTCCGCAAGAAGACAGACTTCGAGCTCGGAACCGACGACACGAACAATTTGGGTCTGATTTGTCGTGCTATTACTTGCATTGCGGCAAGTTGCGCAAATGCCAAGCCGGCACAGAAAAAAAGTTTTATAAAAGTTAATAAGAAAAGCCGTTCCCGGCCCTAAAAGTAGTGCGAAAACTCTTGAGGGCGCCTACCAGGCCAGAAGGGTGTTTTTATTTGGGGGGGGGGGCCCTTCCTTGGCTATTGCTACTGCTGCGCTGCTGGTACCCAGGCTGGAGGGCGCATTCCATTTGCCCATGCAAGTGCAGGAGGATCCACCTAACTGGCTGACCGCAATATTTTTTTTGAAATCTGTTCGCCCCCCAAAACCCCACCAAAGCACCACAGAAACATGCGAAAATTAGCTATTTTAAATGCCTTAGAATTTTTACGAGTAGCAGCCATGTGGGTTTTTCTTGCAAAAAAAATCTCCGTTGATTTTATTTTATTTTATTTTATTTTATTTTTTTACACCTGCGCATTCGCAATGATGGGCTCGCCCATGGGAGTGGACCATGCAAAGTTTT